>JAOTQJ010000099.1:16308806-16328232 GCA_025642045.1 Solanum sejunctum | reverse complement strand
GAAGGAAAAAAGAGGGATTTTTGTTGTAAGATCACATCTTTGGAAGGTTCACTTTCCATACGGCGTAGTCCCGTCGTAAGGTAGCTATGGATAAGTATGCATATTTATTGCTAAAACAATAGTACGTCTAGTCTACTAATATTCCGTAACTGAGGTAATTAAAAAGAAATAGCGGAATTTTATTTTGTTAGCAAACAATATCCGGCTTTTGTTCTTATGTCTTCAAGTGTAATGATTGAATCAGTCCATGTGTATCTTCTCCTTGATGAAATGGAGACCTACTTCAATATATTTCGTTCTTTCATGGTATACTGGATTTGCTGCTATATGTAAAGCTGTCTTGTTATCACGGAAGAGATCCACTGGCAATTCCAATTCTTCTCCTAATTCCTTATATAAATGGAAGCAATACTTCTATATTTCGACTCTGCTGAGCTCCTGTAGATAGTTGTCTGCTTCTTTTGACTTCCACGATATCAAGGAATCTCCATGTTTGATAAAAAATCCACGATATCAACGAATCCAGTATCTGGTCTGGTCAAGGTCAAATACAAGAATATTCCAAATCAACCTCTGATATGAACCTTTGTTTGTTATAACAGAATCATTTGTAACATCCATTGCGTCATCTACTTTTGTAGTTGTCAATTTTGGTTCATCAGCTGACCAACTGAGCTCAATTCCTAACAAGTACCTCAAAATTCCAAGATCCTTGGTTTTGAATCTAGCCTGTAATCCTGGAGAGTCGTTGTGAGATTAGCTGGCTAGTTTGTAAAGTTTCTTCTGGTAATTAATACAAACAATTTAGTTACCCAAACAAAAAAAGGAGATGTTTATCCATGTGGCTAGATTTTTTTGATAAAAGAAAGAGTGTCTGTGTATTTTTCAATATACTGGGCTTCTCAATGAGTTTCGACGAACCTACAAGAGGGTTATAGAAAGCAGATAGAAAATATGAGGGACAGAATAACACTTTTAATTAGTACTTGTCTTCCGTCAACTATTTGATTACCTTGCCAACCATTTGATAATGTAGTCCGAGAGGGATGCGAAATTTAAAGCTTGTTATTGTTTAATCCATAACATTTTGAAGTTATAGGCTCAAAATATACTTTTTGTTAAAGTTTTTGTAAATTTATTTTTGCTTCAAAATTAATAAATATTCAGATGAACATAATGGATCAATCAGCTCCAGCTTTACTCCTCTTTTTAGATGAAAAAGTTGTTGAGGTCTTACCTCCAAGAGGCCAAATGGTATCATGAGAAGGATGTGCCAACAATGGAGCAATACATAAAGAATGGAATTCCTTCCAGCAGTTACCTATTGGGCGCCACTACATCTTGGTTAGGTATGGCAGACGTAGCGACTGAGGAGGCATTTGAATGGATATCAACTGAACCTACAATTCTTGTCGCTTCTTGTATCATTGCAAGATTATTGAATGATCTTGTGTCACATGAGGTATATTGTACGCGCAAATAATAACTCAAAGACAAATTAAATATCCTCTAATTTTAATGTGTTGTCCAATTATATTATGGATGCAGATAGAGCAGGAAAGAGGAGATGTAGCTTCAGGTATTGAATGTTACATGAATGAATATGCTGCCACAAAAGAAGCAGCTTACATGGAGCTAAGAAAGATAATAGAGAAGAATTGGAAGGATTTGAATAGAGGATGTCTAAAACCTACAGCAGTACCAAGAGTTCTGCTCATGCCAGTACTCAACCTTACGAGGGTGGCAGAGTTCTTTTATAAAGATGAAGATGCTTATACTTTTTCCAAAAACAACACGAAAGATGTTGTCTCTATGGTGCTAATTGATCCTATTACACCATGAGAAAACTTTACAATGAAAGAACTAGTGCATGAACAACATCTAACACATTCTGATGATGCTTCGTTCTTGGGCTGAGTTCTAGCTAGCTGAATTGTCAGTGTTTTATTTATCTACATTTTTATGATTGTCAATTTATATATGGATTTCTTTGCAACAGTTACTACGTACAGGCTACACTACATATAACATGCATCTGCTTGCATTATGTGTGCGTGTAACTTGGTTGCTTGTCAATTGGTTTACTTGGTTACGATACATATAACATCACCTTAATTAGGTAAGATTCTAATGTTTCTTTCATGGTTCTTCATTAACTCTTTGTTGCCAAAATATTCCTGCTCCTATAGGAATATAACTATCTATATACAAAAGTTAAATCAGAACAAAATCCTTGATCAGTTTGAATCCTGGTAGAGTCTCAGACAAAACAAATTTTTTCGTTAATAGCCTGATTGGCAAACTTTTGGGAGATCGTAAGTGTTTTTCTAAAAACATACTTTGGTTAAAAAAAAAAATGTTTGGTCAAGCTCTCGAGAGAAATAAGTATTTCACTATTTTTCAGAAGCTAAAAAAAGGGGAGTTCTTCCCAGAGACATTTTTGAGAAAAATACACTTTGAAGCACTTTTAAAATGTTTGGCCAAACAATAATTGTTACTCAAAAGTGCTCTTTCAAAATTTATTATTGGTCATAAGCAACTTCTATTTTTAAAAAAAGTTTTTTAAAGTAAGTTGATTTCAAAACTTTGGTTGTTTATATGTCTTTTTCACTTGTGTTTTCCTATTTTGTCTTTTCGAAGTTTCTTTTAAACAGAGTGGTTGTATAGTTTTGCAAGAGACTAATAGACTAAAGTGCATAGCATTGTAAACATAGAATGAAGTGCAAATCAAAAGATAACATACACCATGGAAAAAATGAAATTGTTTCTCTTAATCAACTATCTTAGATATGAAACACACTTTCCCCCAAATGAGATCCTAAGCAGCACATATCCAAATTAGTTGAACTCCTATGCAGATATCTAATGGAAAACAGATAGCTTTAAGGAATTTCAATGACGAGCAAGAAAATTACAAGAAAACATAGGTCCGTAACATCCATGCATGCATATTGCGCTTGTACAAGGCAGATTCTGGCGAAGAACATTTTGTATGTGTTCTTAGAAGCAACCCTTTTTGGTATATAGGGTTAAAAAAGATGCCCTTTTGGCGTCGGACTCCTTATATATGTTAGACAAAGGATTAGTCTTTCGAAACGGTAATGGTACAAACTACTTTGCTCTTCAGTTTTCATTGCTCACTCCCAAAAGGAAAAAGTATAACATCAAAATACAGATACAAAATTTTAGATTCATGGTTTCATGCAACCACGAACCCTAGTTTTCATTTTTTTCTAAAGCAAACCATACATGATTTCCAACCCTCTGTCTCAAAGTCATCAACCAACAATAAGAGATTTTACCTCTGGCTGGCAGCTGCTAATAATCTACCCTAGTTATGTCTTTACTTGTGTTCATTCATTTCGCATCTGAGAAAATATCATACGCATATCACAAACTTCCCCATGTTACAGAACTCATTCGTTTCCAGCTTTTTTCTTCATCTTGGCTTTTCGCTTTTCCTCCCTAAGAGCTTTCCTCTTCTCTTCCCTGTAAAAATAAGACAAGAATAGGTATATGATCTGAAACTAGCTATGTCCCACGAGCAATCAGTGTTTATTATCAACTCATGATCGTGGAACTGAAGAACTTTACCTAGCTTTTGCAATTTCCTCTCTAGGAGGAGGTTTCTTCTTTTCCCTCCTTTTTGGTGCCACCGATTTGCTTTCTGCCTTCCCATTTTCAGTTCCAACACCTTTTTTATGTGAATGCTTTTGGACATCCCTCTTCTTCCTCTTTTTATCAGTCACTGCTTTTTCATTCAATTTTCCATTCTCTTTAGCAATGCCTTCTTGCTCTGAGTGCTTGTCACCATCTCCTTCAGCATTCTGCTGATCACTGCTCTCAATGGAATGTATTTCTTCAGATAGAGCTGATGCTTTTGCAGCAGACTTGGAATTGCTCATCTTTTTCAACTGAAAAAAGGGGCACGTGGGGCGAAAAATGTTCTCAACTTAAACAAACTTGCACCAACTCCAGATAAGATGATTTATAATCTCACTTTCAAAAATCATGGCCGAACACAACTCCAATTTTCAAATATTATTTTTCACTTTCAAAACAAAAGCTAATTTTTCAAAATTTGCAAGTTCATTATTGTGTAGTTCCTATGAAGGATCAAACTAATGATGTATACAATAATTGAATTCTCGACATAGATACTACATTGTTAGTTCTCATCCTTCAAGGACAACAGGTGTAACTCACCCTAAGATGATCATCTCATGGCTATTATCATAAATAATTAAAATTTAGAAGGATTTTTTATTGAAAAGATGCACACTGATAAGTTATATATCAAGTTGTATTTTCACAATGAAACATGGTCAAACACCCACCTCAAGTATACAGTGTTGAAAGATTTTATGGTTTATTGAAACAAGCACAACAAAAAAGGAAAAATCATCTGAAATGAGAGGATTACACGGGACAATTGAGTGATATGGCTAAGGCGGAGTAATTAATGCACCTGTTCTCCTTGTACTTCACTTAGGGCACTGCAAGCAATGTTAAGAATAGACATCCTTGACCTCTAAAAGTAGGACTTGGATTCCTGCATTAGAGCTCTCTCAACATGATACTTTTCATTCTGAAGGACTTCCCATCCAGAGACAGATCCAGGACGAACCTTATGAGTTTTGGGTTCTAGGACATGGCCTCAAGTGCTAGTAACTGGGTTCTAAATTTAAGATTTATACATATTTAGTGATTTTTTAAAACATTATAAGGTTCAAACCAAAGCTACTTTTCTTCTGAGCCCGCATGTTATATACTACCTCCGCTCCCTTTTCTCATCCTTCTTGTTGGTCCATAGTTCTCTCTAACTGATGTTCTCAAATAATGCATTTGATATGCAGCTATTGACAAACACAAACAATCACCAAATGATATGGCATACCTTTGCCACAAAGAATCCATCCATGTTGTGCACATGAGGATAGAATCGCCTTGTCTTGTCCAAAGATGTGTGGAAACGGTGCTGCCTAAAGCGAAAAAATCTGGAATTCAAAGCAGCTTTAATTAGTTGTAGAATTAAACAAACTTTCAAGTAAATGCACATAAATGCCACGAGCTATACCCGGGCCTCCCAAAATCAAGTCCACATGGCACAAGTTTAACATCTCTCTTCTTGAGTGCATAGTCTATCACTGCTTCATTCTGCAGCCCAAGTTAAGCAAATAAGTAGAAATTGATATGCATACACACAGTTAGGTGGGTACCCTTTTCAATATTCATTAAGAATATTTTTGGTATAGAAACCTTTCAAAAAAAAAAGAATATTTTTGGTGTAGAACTATAAGTTTAGAAAGATACCTCCTCAACCATAATGGAGCAGGTAGAATACACTATGTATCCACCTGATTTTGAGTTGGCATCGACCATGTCAATTGCTGCAAGTATCAGTTCCTGCAAATGAGAATAGACCATGAAACAGGTTCCTCAGAGGTGAATAGGAGACATCAATATGCGAAACAGGGAATATAAAATAAACATAAACATTATGGAGCAAAATTAACATTGTTGCAGGAGGGAGAAAGATTAATGTTCCAATATCATTAGCAACACCCTCCTGCTTTGGGAGGGTACAGATAACAACACACCTAAAAATTAAGGGCAACAAGGCAACTAGAATTGCAAAATCTGTCTCCCCACACAAATATAATTGATGAAATCAATCATTAATAACAACAAAGATATTGTTCAATTTTCCTTGCAACTTAATCACTCAAAAACTACACATCTTCAGAAACCAGTGTTTTCTAACATCCAGTGAAGTCAGATCCTGGCGATATGTTGTATATGAGTTCTCTTATGAAGCATACAAGCTCGCAAGCATACAACCAGTTCATGAAAGTTCCATGATTGCAAGTCTAAAAATATGGATAACACAAAATCACCAAATTTACACATCGAACTCAACTTATACCTTCTGCAGGTGTGAGCAATTTTGTATATCTGCAGCAGTTTTGGAAGTTTTAACAGACTCATCCTTGGAAATCACCTATAGAACAAATGAAATCATCTGGTTAAAAATCATTTTAGGCAAACATGTACATCAAACATTACTGCATACCCCAGTGCCACTGCAGGGAGCATCCAGCAAAATCCTATCGGCAGTGTTCTGACCCAACACTTTAGGTAACTGAAATGATTTCCAGACAAGGCATTCGATCAGAGAAATTATCCATATATTATAACTAGGTAAACCAAGAATAGAGACACAAGGCCAACAAAATCTGTCAGATCAGTGCCTGTAGCTCAACGAATGCTTAAAATGAGCAAGAAGGTAGAACAACATTGTCCCGATGAAATTTAAATGTACGAATAAAATGCAGCAAGTTCTAGAGCAGAGATCGCAAATAGTCTGATTCTAACCTCTCTTCCATCATAGTTACAGACGATGGTGTTTGTTACCCCCATGCGATGTAAATTAGCAGTGAGCGATTTAAGTCTCGATTCCTTCATCTCATTTGCATAAATAATACCTAATTTCCCAATGTGTGATGTGTCAGTGTAATTCAGACGATTAGAATAGGAAATGCTATTAATCAATATGGAAGACTTGTTGCTTACAGATAACGTCAAAAGCAGGACAAGGGGCACAAGAGAAGTTAGAGAAACTACCACGGCAAACATTATCATGTCACAAAAGCGTATGACAAAAAACAGGAAGTATATATGACACATCAGGATAAGTGTTCATTCAATACAACCGATTTTTGAGAAACCACCAAAAACCTGAAGAAAGTTTACTAGAGAAAGCAAACAGATGAACAGCATGAGTTAACATAAATTATTTTGAGTAAGAATGATGTATATGAGCGCAAAGTAAAACAGAACAAAAGCACCCAGCAGATTTTTGTTCACTGCATTAAAAAAAAGCAGTGCAAGAAATGGAAAAACATAGAAATCTCTCAAGGAAATGGAGATTATGAATATTGACACCAGGGGAGAAATGTATTTAAAAATCATTCACCCATGTGTGTCCATAAACTATGGATGCATTATGGAGAAAATACTTCACAAAAACACAACACGGTGTTCCCATAAACTTACTTTGAGTAAGAACAATGAACATGAGTGCATAGTAAAATAGAATTGAAGCACCCAGTATATTTGGTTCGCTGCACTAGAAATTAGCAGTGGAAGAAATGTAAACACAAGGAAACTTTTCAAGAAAGTGAAGATAATGGATATTGACACCAGGGGAGAAAATATATATAAAATTCTTTCACCCATAGGTATTCCAGAAATCTTCACAAAAACTACAACATGATTAACTGCAAATGAATACTTCACAAAAACACAACACGGTGTTCCCATAAACTACTTTGAGTAAGAACAATGAACATGAGTGCATAGTAAAATAGAATGAAAGCACCCAGTATATTTTGGTTCGCTGCACTAGAAATTAGCAGTGGAAGAAATGTAAACACAAAGAAACTTTTCAACAAAGTGAAGATGATGGATATTGACACCAGGGGAGAAAATATATATAAAATTCTTTCACCCATAGGTATTCCAGAAATCTTCACAAAAAATACAACATGATTAACTGCAAACGAATACATACCACTATTTTTCATCAGTGCAGCAACATAAGTTGTTTTGCCTCCAGGAGCAGCACTGCACAATTTACAAGTTTCCCACTTCAGAAACAGAAGTTACCAAAAAATTTCCACTTTTCTGCTTACTGAACTAACAAATAAAAAGTTCACAGAAGTTGCTTTAGCTTCCCTCTCAAAGGAAAGATACTGAAAATGGATAACTTGAACCTAAGACTGACAAAGCTATATCCAACACAAAGCTACTGCTTTAAAGAAAGGAGAAATTACAAGTGAGAGGAACAGAAGATGCTTTATTTCTTTCAATTAGCTTTTTCCTGTACTATCTAAATATGCACCAGACAACTCTTTCAGCAATAAAGCTCGTTAATCTTACTGATACATAAATGATGATGAAAAGGCAATAACTCAGAAAAGATCTGAATTAAAAATAAATTGGACACTGAAAATTCAAACAACAACAACAACAACAACATTACCCCAATGCCTCAAAGGCTTCCGCCCATTGCGGGGTAAGGGGGTCGGATACACAGCCTAACCCGTATGTTTAAAAACATAGCGCGACTGTTTCCAAATGATCCATGACGAACGTCGAAATTTGCATTGACTAACTGCTACTTCACAATTAAAAGAAGTGCAGACAGTTTAAAGAGCCATTTTGCGCCAAAAAATAGTGAATCTTTGGCTCCACCGAGATTGATGGAAAAACACTAAAAATTCAATGATAGACAATTGAAGCAAACATTTGTTAGAGAAAAAATATTTACTTACGCCATATCAACAATGCGCTCATTCTCTTGAGGGGCAAGGGCCATTACAGGCAGAAAGGAACTCGCACTCTGGAGCTGTAAGCAAGTTATTTATTAGAAACAAGCATTACAGTCGTGTACTAAGAGCAAAGACATCTTTTAAAGTGTAATGTCAGGATACCATGTAGTGACCAGCCATATACTCGGGAGTGGCACCAACTGGAACTTGAGAATCATATACAACTAGTCCAACCTACAAAATCATAAATCCACATGCTGAAATAAGTAATGATGCATGTGAAAATAAGAAATAACAAATCCAAATTGATACTTAACATTGGGTCAACCCAAACAAAACACAGAGAACCGCAGTTACTCCTTGTACCTTTGACCATTTGCTTAGTGGGTCCAAATTGACACCTCTGTTAAGAAGAACACCAGCTAAATCCCGTCTGCGAGTCTGAAATTCCATCGACGCAATAAACTATGAGCCAACATCAGACAACAAAAGGTAAGATAGAAAAGAGGCAGACCAATGACCTTTAAAGTGTTTGTCCGCAAAGTAATTGGCCGGGGCTTTTCATATGCTTCAATAAGTTCAATCAACTCAACAGGGGGAAACAGCTGCAGTAAGGTCACACATCATGACATCCAGATTTATATGAAAGTGCAACTTCAGAAGGGAAAAGGTGCAGAGTCTAGACTACTTTGACCTATAATTACCTCCACTAACGAATCAATGAGAAAATCATTGTATCCATAATATGAACCCAAGTCCCTTTTAAGTTGATCAACATAATCCTTACGTGTCACACCTTCTTGCCTCAATGACTTGAAATTTGAAAGCACCCGAACAACTGAATTGATTTCATTATATTTGAATGAGAAACTTACTTCCTCCGGAGAAAGATAATTCAGAAAGGGAAGATGAAGGAAAAGAAACTCACTCTCTTTTATCCTCCTTTGAAGACTAGAGAGATCCGGGGGTCTATGGGTTTCTTCTTCGAGCTCCTAAAGTTTAAATGGCATATTTAGCATTCATGAATTTTCCCTGCATGAGTATCTGACAAGTAAAATCTCTAATCAAGAACTTGAACATTATGCAAACCTCAGCTGTTGGCAGTCTGAACTCATCTGCTTCTTCTTTAATATTGAGTTGCAATTCTAAATCACCATCCTCCTCCTCTCTTTTCCTTTCATCATCAATAGCTTTTGACTTCCTTACAAGATCAGTATCATCTGCATCTGAATCAGAATCTACATCCGAATCTAAATTATCATCAGAACCATCGTCTGCAACAGAAATGACAAAACAAAGAAAAATGTTTAGTGAGTTATAAATCACGGTGGATGACTAAAACTAGAATACCAACGCACTAAGACAGTACCAGCATCATCATTTGCTAATATATCAGCAGCAAAGGGATCATCCATGTCAGAAGACATGTCAGAATCTGAGTTCATTTCCTGTTGTTCTTCATCACCAGAACCTCCATCATCTTCTTCAACATCTCCATCAGTTCCTTCATCATCACTAAAAAGATCTTCCTTTTCCAGTGGCTTAGGTGGCAAAGGTTCCTTCTTCTGCTTCTTCTTGGTTGGGGTTTTTCCTAATTTAGAACCCACTTTCTTACCGAGTTTGGGACCAGCCATTTTAGCTGAGATGCAACAAAAAGTGTCAGCATCCTTCAAAAAATGTATAAAAGCTTCCTATTTTACAGCCAAAACTTGCACCACAAAGAAAAATCAACAAAACCCTTTCCTATAATCTATAGAACTTAAAACTATGTGACGCACCAAAGGCTTTTGTAGTTAAGTCAGTTAAATCTTCAGGAAGTTGACTCTTTTTAAAGTGAAAAGTAGAATTCATTAGTGATGGCAAATGGCTGGATTGGGCTAGGGCAGTTTGAAAATGAACGAGTAAAAATAGGTTCAAACCAACCCAACCCAACCATATTTAATGTGGGTAGAAATGGGTTGGATGATGGGTTGCATGGGTCAACAGTCAACCTATATTCCGTAAAGCTATTTCAGCCTCAGTATCTATTGCAAAGTTTGTGTTTGATCTTCTTATTTGTTTAATTATCTGCATTTACCAATTTACAAATTCAAACATAAAATAAACTAATGTATTCTGGCAAATTTCAAAACATATCTCTTTGGACCAATATAAGTCCATCTGTTTTCATGCTAATCTAGTAAATAGTAACATATTGGAAGACTTCATATCTTAGCAACTATAATTTCAGCAAGGATCTAAATCCCAAAACAGCTTCCAAAAAAATTGACTTAACTGTATTTCTTGATATATCTTTTTACAGTATGATTTTTGATACAGATGGATGTCCCTACTCCTTTATGTTCTGCAAAACTGAAAGGATATGATGCTTCAATTTTGAAGTTATAACCTTACGACCTGCCAAATGAATTTTTACCAAAAATGTTGCAATTTGCTCTTAACCTTCCCTCACTGTTACAAACGCTATTTCACAAGAGTATCCCAAACAACGGAAGTTTGCCTTTTCGCTCTAGTGGAAGAACTTATATCACAAGAATCAGCGATAGCGTTCGTAGACATCTCTACCAAAACTAATAATTATATAACAAATGTTCTTTTTTCTAATTCCTATATATAATGATACACACTATAAATGGCTGAAAAAATAGAAATTTAGCTAATGTTGACAGTATGGCGGAGCCTCGCCCTTCACCACAAAAATTACATTATTTAGCTTTGTGTAAACTTTGGTTTGTATATATACTACATGTTAAACTCGCTAGTGTGTCTACTTTTTAATATTTTGACACCCAAAGTGAAATTATTGGCTCCGCCTCCGCCATGTAAATGTTTCAACTCTTTCACATCAAATCTAAATGAGTTACTTGTAATGGAATTAGAAACAGCCGAACAAGTAACTGGAGAAATAGTTCAAGACATACAGCCCTTACCTTAACTGAAAAAAAATTAAGGAAAAATAACAGCACCAGAAACAGAGCAGAAGCAGATTAAGGTCCGAGTGGTGGTGAGAAGCTTATGAACTTGTTCTTCTCTTGTGTGAGAGGGGGCGCTATCACAGAGGCAGAGAGCGGTGAGTTGAAACTGGGAAGGAAAGAGGTTTAGGGTTATGGGTATGGGTCTTAGGTTTCATAATATGGGTCTAAGTTCAACCCATTTTTTACCGATTGAAATTGACATAAATAGCCATATGTGTCATGTATTTACGATACTACTTACAAATGCGACGAGTTTAATATTTATTTATAAATTTATTTTTTTATATAAATAAATAATATTAAATTATCTCATTTCGTACCTAATAAATATTATCAATACTAATAAATGATAATAATTTTAATTTTTTACTTTAAACTAAATTATAATATATACTTATATAAAAGTAAATTATTTTATTTTTATGGTGCAAATCTAATGTAAAAAGATCTATTCAGGTGCCTTAATGAAAGATTTTTCATTATTTATCATTGATTTTTTATGCAAAATAATTATAAAATACACACAAATATTACTGATACTCAAAATAACAAAGTTATAATCGAAAAATATAAATTTAAAACTAAAGGTATAGTTAAAGTGGGTTCTACAATTTCAAAAAATTTATACACAAATTAAATTTAAGTGGAACAAAAGAAATAACTTTTTTAAGTTTTTTTCCTTCAAAAATGTCCCTGCTGAAGCAGGCACGTCGACGAAGACATGCTTGCTTCATCCCATGCTCCCTCTTATTATGTGAAAAAATCCATTGGAATATCCTTAATTAAAATCTTGTTCATCATAGGTAGTTGGTTTTTAACTCAAAATGATTATAAAATATGCACAAAAATTTCTAACACTTAAAATAACAAAGCTATAATTGTAGAATATGAATTTAAAATTAAAATTTATAATTAAAGCGGGTCTCATAATTTCTAAAAATTTATACACCAATTAAATTAAAGTAGAACAAAAGAGAGAATTTTTTATTTTTTTTTCAAAAATGTCCTTGTTGAAACAGGCACGTTGACAAAGACATGTATGGTTAATTATAATTTATAAGAATCATACTAATTCACAATTACATTTTTATTTTAATGGCTATTTTAATTTAAAAGTGTATTTACTAATTAGCGTATTCCCAAGCTTAATTCTGGACATTATATCTATTGATCATCTTTTTCTTTCTTCCTTGAAATCAGTATATAATTCTACATTAGCAACTTTTTTTTTCTTTTTTTCATGAATGATTTTCTTTGTTCTTCATTAGTCTTACATGAACGATTCTTCAAATTCCCTCCAAATCCAAATTCAACGATATCGTGCTTCCTTTTTCTAGCCTTGATAAAACGTTATAGGCTTGTGATGGTTTATTAAACTCCATTGACAATTATGAGAGAAAGCTTTAAAGCATTCATGTATTTGAGTGTATTTATGTCATCGTTATACATTTGTATCAATGCATTTATATGTTTATATAGCATATTCATCACAATAATGTATTTGAAGAAGTAACTGAAATATTTATGTTCCTTGTTATTCATGATTTACTAATGCATTTGATAAATTAGCAACTGATTGTAAATTTGAATCAATTTATTCAAGTGTGTATGTTTCTTGTTATATTTTTGTAGCAAATGTATTTGTCCGTATCCGTTACTATTACTGATTGTACATCTATATCAATGTATCAAGGATGCTTGTTCCATGTCATTCATTCTATATCAAAGTATTACAGTGTACCTATGACTTGTTATAAATTTGTATTAACGTATTCAAGTGTATTAGTTCCTTGTTATATATTTGTATCACGTATTTGAATGTATCTGTACACTATTATTATACACTTCTATTAATGTATGTATTTGTGTGGCTTTATAGTGTATTTATCATCAGAATGTAAAATTTGTACCAACAAAAGAAATTATGTATTAATGATATATAAATAATAGTCGATGGCGAGTGATATGACATAATATCAACATAATCAAATGACTCAAGTATAGATGAGAGACATGGAATTACATGTAATACGAGCTAAGCATGCATGAAAAAATAAACTGAATATTTTATTTCTGTAAAAATAACAACAAAATCCTTAAATTGAAATCAATACCTGAACCTCATGCTGAAAACATAAACAAAAATAAAAAGAGGTGCGTTCGTCGGGATCACTAAAGGGTTATGCTAAAGTCGTTTGGTAACATACATTATAGAAATAATCCAAATATTACATTACTAGAAATGAACAGCGCCAAGAAATCAAAAACTTGATTAAGCTGAAAAAGAACTACATGGACACTGCCAGGGTTAAGTTAATTGTTCACTCTTTTGACTGGAATAAGATCAAAAGCTATTCATGTTTATACAAAAGCAACATATCCAAAAGTGAAATGGCTAAATTCATAAGTATGTTACATAGCATGGGGAGTAGATGCTAGTCTACAAACTTTGTGATAAAACCAAATCAAAATATAAGTGAATCCGCTTCTTAAACTAGAGCACAAAAATAATAACCAATTTAAGTCGTAAACAAGAATTTCAAATCTGCTTCTGTTAGCTTTCCAAAGGCCTCTGAAGAGCCACCAATAGTCCTGCAATAACACGAGAACTTAAGGTATATTGAGGTAAAAAGGGGAGTAATGTTTGAGGTGTGTTTGGGGAAGGAGAGAGAGAGTAGAGAAAGGAACAAAGAAGCAAATGTAACACAAAAAGGTCATATACAGTTTTATCTCTGGAAATTCTTTGAATGAGAAAATCATTGCACAGGGTGACATGGGCGACAAAGCAAAAGAGCTAAATCTTGTGACACTAGGTGTTACATAAGAAACAATTCATTTATGGAAGAATGATCAGAACTGCCTCCAACAGCAGTATACTAATGAAGTTGGCAGAACGACTTGCTTGAAACAAGAGGAAGCAAAGAGCATACAACAGCCACCAACTTCTACAGCTGCCAAATACTGACAAGGTTTTTGTAACTGTTACAAAATGTATAAACATATCTAGTATTTATATCATAATCATAGGTAGAGATATTTAGGGATCTTAAAGATATTTAGGAATCTTTTCTGATTTTATTTCCTTAGAAAAATTTACTTGTACACCTATAAATAGATCTTGTTCTAGGAATAATAAGACAAGGAAATTGATCCATTTGATTCGATATTTTACAGTAACAACCAGACCAGACGGACAGTCTGAGACCACTTCAAACATCAAAAGTCCCCTTGTCCAAGTAAAGCTCAACAATTTGACTCGTATTTTCCATCAAGATATGCTATCATTTCCGAAGAAAACTCCTACTCATCCGCTATCAATTTCCAGATGGCATGGCAAGAATGGCTACCCAAGGAGAAATCAATAATTTTTGGAGAACACAAGATATTGAATATGGCATTACAAGATATTCTGCCATTTAAAGGAATGCTTTTTACAACTAGGGAAGGAAGTTACGACATCTGTATCCAGATACTGAAGCAAGAAGCTAGTGAGCAACAGAGTAGAAGATTCATAAATAAATACTAGATGACTGTCGTGAAACAATTTGGAATTGGACCGACGAATTAGTGCAACTTTGCAAACCCCTTTACCATGAGAGTAGATTTTTTCCTTGTAACAAGAAGATTCAGTAGTTTTCATATATGTGTGTATATATTTACACACATATATATGGCCTTCTCTAGTTAGATTTAAATTGATGGAGTGCCATCTCTCATAGTTACTCTACTGCAAGGAAAATCATAGATGATGAAGGCAGTTGAACAGTGATGTGAGAGACAACTGTTGTAGCAAAAAATTGGTTGAGAAATCAGCAGTGAAAGTTGAGAACAATAGGATAAGGAGTTACTACACAAAGAAGAAGGGGAAGGGAAGCTACTTGTGCATATAATTGAACCCTGACCTACAAGGTGGAAGATGATGATTCTCACCAAGAGTCGCACCTAATAGTTATAGAATTTCGAAGAAAATTGCTTCATACCCATAATTTCTTGAGACTTCTCAAACAAATAATGCATGTGAAAATCACTTCAACTTGCAAATATAACCATCTACTATAGGAAAAACTCACTTACCCTTCAAACACAAGTTCCTTCTTCTCCTGCAACTTTAAGATCTTCTCTTCAATTGTATTTTCAATCATAAATCTCACAATCCTACAAATGAGAAAAGAAAACATGAGCTCCACTCAATGACATAAAATGCACAAGAACTGCAAAACAGACCTGACAGGTTTATATTGCCCTATTCGATGGATTCGATCTTGGGCTTGGCGCTCCACAGCAGGATTCCACCAAGGATCCATCATGAAAACCTAGAATAGGCAAGACAAGCCACCTATCATGACATGAATTCGGCACTTACCAACATATAGACACATGCGATAACAGTTATTGTGGTGGTTCTTAAAACGATGTCGGAATATGTTGAATGAATCCAATAACAAGAGATCTGAAGAGCGATAGGGATAGAGCACAAGATATGCACAAGCCTTTGATTTGGAAGAAGTTACCAAAGCCAATGAAGACAGAAATGAACGTGACATCTTACCTGTGATGCAACTGTAAGATTGAGTGCAACACTTCCAGCTGTTAAGCTCATAAGAAATATCCTGCAATCTGGATCCTCAGTAAATCTGGTAACAGCTGCAGCTCTTGCATCAATGGACATAGATCCAACTAATTGAACACAATTGATGCCCGACTGAAATACACAAGGCAAGCTTTTCTGTTTACCCAGATTGAAAAAGAAAGGAGGGAAAAATAGGAAGGGAGCTAAGCTATCTTTTCATCTTACCTTCTGAAGAGAATAGTGTATCAAATCCAAAAATGATGTGAACTGGCTGAAAACTATTCCTTTTGCAGAACCATCTCTTTCAATCATGAACCTAATTTCTTCCCTCTAGAATCAATAAAACAAGCAATGAGAACCACTCATGTACTTCACACACAGCCTCTCACACTGAACCTCAAGATGGATCGATTTTAAAGTGGGAAAATATAGGAAAATGAATTTGAAATTGTTTTCCAATTTTCCTATGTTTCGAAAATATTTTCTCTAGGAAAATAAGTTCCTTAAAAATGAGGAAAAATAACTTTCCTAATGTATGTAAGGAAGTTGCATAAGTGACATTCTAAGTTTATTGTATTCTCCCCAACCCAATTCCCCCCCAACACCCACCCCTTGACCATCCCACCCCCAAATGCCCGCTACCTGTCCCATCTCACCTCCATAATGTTTTGCAAGATAATATATAAATGCTCTTCTGATGATATATGATGGTATTTTCTTTCTTACTTCCAAACAATAGAAAATAAGAAAGAAACCCGCATGTTTTCCGAGAAAACATTTTCTAGAAATCATTTTCCTTCATACCAAACACACCCTAACCTTCAACTACCTGCCAGGCTGAAACACTACTAAATTGACATGAGTATGTTGGTTGGCCTCAATGCAAAAGCACATAAATAAATGTACAGCATCCTAAGCTAATTCAAGTAATTAGGATGACGTGCAAGTCTTAGAATCAGTAGTGGCTTGATGTGGTATGAAACCTACATGCTACTGTTGTGAGAAGTTTAAAAACTCCAATGCAAAGAAAAAAAAGAAACAACTCGAGGAAATATAATTAGAGGAGAAGGTAACAGCATACCAAAGCATCTATTTTAGTGCTAGACTGGAAATCATCCAGCTGAATTCTGTTCAGTATACGTGAGGACCTAAACCCTTTGAGAGTATGTTTAGAATTCTGATCCACCTTATCATTATTTGCAGTGGAATCAACCGTAAGTAGTTCAGAACACAGAGGGCACGGCACTTGTCTATCAGTTGCAGCAGAGTCTATCAAACACGTCTTACAAAAGACATGCATGCAAGAAGTAACCTGCAACAAATCGACAGAGATGCATAGTTCAAGAAAATGACGATCACTAATGTAGGACACTTAGCATGCCACCAGACGATTTTAATAGTGTTTTTAGGTGTTCAAAGGATAATAAAAAGTACTCTCTAGAAAAATAAATGTCTTTGGTGCACTGGGAAAATGCTCAACCAGATATTCATGAACTTCAAGAGGCTTCTAGTAAAATGGAAATTGCCAGAAATATTGGACCAAAATACTATTGAATTGTGGATCTACATTATTACACTGAGATTCTATTTGTAGACACTACATTACATTCACTTTTCAAGTAGGATTGTATATACTATTCCTTTTCTTTTTGGAAGGGGGTGGTGCAGAAACTCACAGATGGATCTTCTACTGCTTCATGACATATGCAACAAGGTTGCTCAACATTTCCAGACTTCGCCGTTTTAGCCAAAGCAGTATTCGAGTAGACCACAAGGTATGGATGATTAACTGCCTGCCAATTACAAGAAAAAACATATTGCATAAAAAATGACAGAAGATGGACCAGTAATAATACACACACATGCATATTCTAGATAGTTGCTCACTTTATTGCAAGTTTCAACTGATATTTTATTGCAAGCCTGTTATTCAAGAGGCATGATTGGAAGATGCAAAAAGAAAAGTGAATACTTACATCAATGTTGTTAGGAAATATACGATCTTTAGATAGAAGAAGAAGAAGAATAAGGAAGAAGAAGTTCTTCCTAGAGAGAAGGCAGAGAAAATTCTTTTTAGAGAGAGAGTATTTCGTGGTAACGTCCAATGGGTAAACTCCACAACGATAGGGTTATATATATTAATGATATCCGGATATTTATAATTACACAGAATACATATATACACGGAGAACAAATATAATATCAGGCTCCACAACCTAACACATGTAGCAAGTGATAAAAACCTAATGTATACCTGGGGCGAAGCACGATAAGGAAGGCCTGGCACTTCAGAATTATGTTCACAAAAGAGACTAGCACAACCAAACTAAAGAGCAAATAAATATGCTAAAATAAATAAGCTGGGTTACACATACATAAGTTCTGCAATCCAATCTATGCTCCAGTCTACACTTTGGTCGAGTGCAGATTAATTTCGTGATCCCAAAATTCTCATGACAAACTGTATTGACTATCCATTAAGCTATCAACCAAATATGCACTCAACCATCCAAAATTTACCACTTCAAAAATTTAACAAAGCAAAAAAGGAACTATAATCCAAGTATGAGTTCGACATTCCAAAGAGGTGAATATAAAATTACAACAGAAAACAGGCTAGGAAAATTACACCAGGAAAGGGTTATAAAACTACACCATAAACTGGGATATGAAAAAAAAAAAAAGAGGTGAATTTAAAAGAAGTTGCAGCATATTAAAAAGAAAAGGTAAAGATAAAAGAGCTTTCACAACATCTGCCTATGTATTTTATAAAAATAAGTTGAAGTTAAAGAAAATAGCAAGGAAAAGTAGCTGACTGTGAACATTTGCAGGGAAAGAAAAACAGATCGAGATTGCAGATAAAAAGGTGCAGCAAGGGCATGGTAGATCAATTAAGAGGGAGATAATAAATAGTAATTGGACCAAACAAGTATATGAATGATATCAAGAACATTTTCGTTCCATGCATGGCAAGCATTAATACATCATCTTGGTACCTGCCGTAGGCGTGTTAGCAGCTCAAAAATGTGAGCATAGTTATTCATCAATGTTCCAGCTCTATCATAACTGCACCAAAACACATAACAGGGAAAAATATAGTTAAGCTAAAACTGTCGCTGATCTCTTTTTGACCATTTGGCAAGGTAAAAACAATTAGAGGAGAAATTCATGTTGACAAAGAGCAGGGAAGAGAAGGGAGAAGAGAGAAGGGAGAAGGGAGTGGGCAAGGAAAAATTGTTAGGTTGTGGAGCTTGATATTGTATCGATGTACTGTGCTCAAAAACATGTCCAACAAGCTCCGGAAGGCTCAGGGTACTGTAGCAACGGTTAGGACAGTGTAGTAACGGTTAGGACACTGTATCAACGGTCAGAATACTGTAGTAATGGTCAGGGTACTGTAGCAACGGTCATAATACTGTAGCAATGGTCAGGGTACTGTAGCAACGGCTAGAAATGGCACTGTAGAAACGGCTAGGGTCCTTAGGAAGTTGTATAAATAGGAGGGCCATTTCATTTGTTAAGTATCCACAAATCCAACAATCTTGTAA
>JAOTQJ010000099.1:16296843-16308706 GCA_025642045.1 Solanum sejunctum | reverse complement strand
GGAGTTTACCCATTGGGCGTTACCACGAAAGTAACTTTTCTTCTTCCTCTTAGATCTTCAGATCGTATTTCCTAACAGAAAGATAAGGAGAAGAAAAAGAGATGAATAGACAGAGAGACAGACAGAATGAGAGAGAGAGAGAGAAAGAGAAGGGAGTGGAAAGATAAACGCAACCAGATAATAGCAATATTTCATGATCTAACACATTGAAGGAAAATGAAAGCACGTGATCTTAATCAATCAAATTTCCAAGAAATGGAACCAATATGTTCCAGAATATACTCCATGAGAGTAGTCAATGCATACGAGGACACAAAATCAACAAGCCAGCCTCATGACACATCATCAATAGGGAAACACTACGCAAGGGTGACAGCAAACTGGGGAACCACAGACAAGCAAGAATTATCACCAAGAAAGAGAAGCTTGAGTTGGAACAGCATATAAAGGATAGACGGCATACGTATTAAATTGTGCCTGGCTTTTATTGTACAATGACGTGTAGTAGTCTTCTTCTTTGACATCCAAAGAATCTTTTCTTAAAGTAACCTGAGACCATATACAATTAATGAATAAGCTGGAAAGAGATTATGAGATTGAATCAGAGTATATTACTGCCCAACAAAACTTACAGTTTTAAGAGGAAGAGCAAGATCAGCCGCTCTTCCTTTTTTGCTACGTCTTAGTAGGATGCTTTTTAGAATTTTGTGCTTCAAAAGGAACATCGCATCTCTACCACTCCCAAAACTCCCTTCACGTTTTATTGGTGTAGCAATGAACTAGAAAGAGAAGATGCATCAAACTTACCATGCCAGCAATAAATTTATTTTTGGCAATAAGAGAGCCTCAAAAGTTTGAATAATCAATTTGTGGCTTACTCTATTCCACCAGCAAAAGTGCCTCACAGATTTGTGGGGGCATTGTGAGCACTCAGATGTAGAGCTGCAAGACATAAAAGTTATCAAAGGACATAAAACAAGAAGATTTTAGACAACAACTGACAAAGAGCAAAAGGAAGAACAGATAAATTATAAATTTAATTTAGAGCATCATACTTCTTCAACTATAGGGGGTTGGTACAAAGATAGGTGAAGCTTTACTACCTATAGTCAAGTGTTCTGCAATCACAGTCTTTGCAAAAGTAAAAAGAGTATGGTACTATTTGTAGGAAACGAACCTGTGCAAAAGTAAAGCATTTAGTTAATCTCATAATACAAACATCTGGAAGACAATACCTACAAAAGTTGGAACTTACTAATGAATACAATTCTCCAACAAGATTCTGAATCGGAGTACCACTTAAGGCCCACTTATAAGAAGATTTTAGGCTATGAGTAGCTTTTGTCGTGTTGCAACGTCTATCTTTTACATAATGAGCCTGTATCAAATAAGTAACATTGAATTAAAACATTTTTAGACAAGATTTGTATCACATACAAGTAAGAAATTCTCAATGCAATGAGATGATTGGGACAGGCACAAACTACCAAAAAAATACAACAACATTTAGTAGGAACAGAGAGAAGAGAATGTTAAGATCCATTACGAGGATAGAAGATAGAAATCAAACTAGAATTGCAGATAATATTGCACATGATGAACATTTGAGCATAACAATGAGCATCAGGACAAGGATGGATGCTTTCTTTCATACGCTAATTATATGTCAATGAGCTAAAATATCCAAGAGATAGGTAGGAACGTTCATCTATATTACTCAGCAGTTACAATAGTGTTTCTGCAGACAGCATAAACCATATGGTACTTCACATTCTAGATCCTTGAGATAGCACTACAGATGTCTATGTTTCTCACACTTAAGCATTTGTAAATAACTTGATCATTTGTGAGGAAACTGCTTGTATTTATGTCAAATGAATCATTAGGAAACCAACTATAGTCGCTCTCACATAATACTAACAAATAAAAACCATGAGATAATGATAATTGAAGAAAGCAACATATATAAGTATATATGATATGCAAAGGCATGACTTACCTCATCCAAGATGATGCGATCCCACTTCACTGAATGCAAAATTGACTTCCTCCATGACAAATCTTGACTTAAACCAAATGAATTACCCATAGAACCATCATTTTTCCCTTCTTCCGCCATGGTAATACGCTTCATCTCCTTGTTTTGACCTTTTTTCTTCATATCAATCTCTGACTCAGTAGAAATTTCTTTCTGCACACTAGTCTCTAACTCCATATAATCTGGTATCTGCTTATAAGTCTCTGACTCGGTAGAATCTGTTCTCTGCTTCAACAATTCCACGTCAAGTTTTAACTTCTTCCTCTGGTTGGCAGTTTTAACACTATCTGGTCCACAAAACCTCTTCAAATGAATGGACAACTTCTCCTCATAATATGCTTTGCCACACCAGATGCACTTTTGTTTTGGCGGCATCACATTTTTCCTATATTCAGCCTCAACAGTGGAGTACGTGGTGATGACAAAATCATATTCTTCAATATTGTGGCTAAGCTTCCTTCTGTTGGAACCATGATAAACAAGAATTTTGTTGCTTCCTTCAATGGTGCATCGATTGATCTCAGTAACCCACTGAAGGACAGCAACCATAGGACATAATATAAGAGTGCCTTTTACTGATGGGAGTTCCTGCTTTGTACTGGATGAAGATGAAAATAAACTGGATTCGTTAATTGTTTTCCCTAGTTCCCGTTTAGCAAGCACAAGTGCTATCGCTTGGATAGTCTTCCCCATTCCCATCTCATCAGCAAGAATACCCCCTTTATATCTAGATTCTTCTTGCTTAAGTGCCCAAAACAACCACTCCTTCTGGTACCTGAAGAATGGCACAATGATATCTGATGATGGTTCCGCTGCTTCACACAAAAACTCATTCTGATTATCCAAATCATCTGTGAAGTGATTCAAAAGCCATTTGTCATATTGTTCTTCCCAAGTCTCCCACATTAAAGTTGGTCTGTCCTCTTGTTTCTTCTCACGGTCTTTTTTCCTTATTTCTATCCTTGCCTCCAATGCACGATAGTCCCAATCTTTATCAGTAGGGACATCCATTTGATCTTCTTTCACCATATTGAAAACTTCTGTTGCATGGACAATGAACCAAAATATTACATAACTAAACAGCAAAGTTGACAAAGCCAGGGGCAGAAAAAATGCACCATTGATGTTGTAGTTGCTAAATCCTCATACTTCTTTGTATGTTTACTTCTTTATAATTTTTAATATGCAAAGAATACCATGTCTCATAAATCATATACAGGATAACACTAGCCTCTAGGCGTAATGCATCGCCCAAACAAAGGTCAGAACAACGATATAAAAACACTTAGACGGTATACTGAGGCTCTGCCGAGGCATTCGACCCAAAAAGAGAAAAACCAGCCAGATGACACTCTGACAAAGATACATTATAGCAGAAGCAAATATACACAGAAAAACACAAATATCTTCATTATTTGATCTTGCATTGTGCTGCAAATATGAAGACATATCTCAAGGAATATGCTCGTCAGAGCTCAGTAACTCTGGTCACCTATTGTTTTTCCAATCAAAGTATAAACCCGTCAAAACCTTAGATATATATATATATATATATATCCGCATAGCTTTTATCATCTAATAGAAACAGTTCATAACACACACACGCCAAAAAAAAAAACAGAGAACTCCATGAAAATGTGAGAATTCGGTCCTTTTGTTCCCAATCTTCCCGTCGGACAATTACCAGATAAAATCAGTAGAGTCGGAAGTAAAATTCAGCAAAACACAAAAATTATAGTCAACTAGAACTACTTATTCCGATCATAAAATCAACTTTTTACACAATAAAAATTGCACATAAACCTGAACGGAAAAAAACCAGAGGAGAAGCTGTCGTTCTGTCACCGGAAAACGAAGAGCTTCAGATTCTCCGGCGAAAGAGGCTAGACGCTCAGCAGCAGACGTTTCACTTTCTCTATATAAACAGAGAGAAAGAGGGAAGTGAGAAGTTGAGAAGCGGGAAAGTGTTTTATAAGGAGAGAAATACTTGAGTTGGCTATTGACAGAGGGTACACCATCTTATGCCTAATGTATAAACTAAAACAGCATACGACATGCACTTGCCGTGCTAAAGAAGCTGTGCCAGGTAAGCTTGGTGGGACCCAATCAAAACTGTAAAAGGCATTTAGCTTCGTGTGAGTTGTGGCTAACAAAATTAAAAATTTACCTTCACCAAATACCTAAGTTTTTAATTTTAAATTAGGAACTTCACAGCATTGAATAAAATTAGGAAAAAATAATCTTTATTGTCGAATCAATATTATATTCTCTATTTTTATGGAGTTTTTTCCTTCCTTCAAAATAGGTAGGTAAGATTATTTTAAATTCGACATATTTTTTTAAATTGCCTTAAGTAGAATTAAGTACTCCTAAAGTTGACTTATTTGATAGCAAGTGTAAGGGTAATTATTACTCCTGATAGCTTTAGGTGAAATCTTAACAAGACAAGTCAAGTTTATGGGATCTAGATAATTTGTCATTTATTATTGGGTCAAAAAATCTTAAAAAAACAAGTCAAGTTTATGGGATCTAGATAGTTTGACATTTATTATTGGGTCAAAGGGTCTTAACAAAACAAGTCAAGTTTGTGGGATTTAGATAACTTGTCATTTATTATTGGGTCAAAAGATCTTAACAAATCAACTCAAGTTTATGGGATCCGGATAATTTGTCATTTGTTATTGAGTGTAAGGATAACAATTGGGTGGGTTGAGTCAAATTTGAGTAGGTTATAATGAGTAAAATCCAATCTAATTCAAATTTGCTTGGATCAAAATTGATTGGGTCAAAACGGGTTAAGGAACAAATTATAGAGCGGTTAAGAACCAATCTGACTCAATTTTTATTAAGTTTTACTTATCTTATTTGTTCTTTTTCAATGTTTTAGTACTTAAGTAAATTATGTTTTTCTTTATTATATCTATGTAAAACATATCAAATTGAAAAAAAAAATATTTTGAAATATTCTAACAAAATCTCTCTCGAGTTAATTGGGGTTGTATATCAATCCAATTTTAGATGAGTTGGGTTGAGATAGGTTGAACTAATAATTAGGCAGGTTATTAAACCGTCCAAACTTCAACGGATTGAACTGGTTAGGCAGGTTAGGCTTAATTTTGTTACTCCTAATTGAGTCAAAAGATCTTGTGTTGCTCCAATTTTCCTATCTCTAATCCTAACACCTTGTTTGGATGGTTGTTGCCCATTGTGTTGTATTTTATATTATATTATTAACTTAATTATAATGTTTGTTTTGATTGTTAGTTAAATTTATTGTATCATATGGTTTAAATCCATCACTAGATAATGACAAAAACACTTATTTTATGTAACGACCAATTTAGTATGATCACGTCATTATCTTAATATTTTTTTTCTCATTCTGTATTTACTTATTATTTGATAAACTTAGTTTATCATTTACTCTATCTTTTCATAGTAACTCTACTCCACACCATACAATTATTTTGTAGGTTTATCATTCAAATGATGTATATGTGACATTAAGTAGCTATGGAGAATGATACATCTTTCTAAACATTGTATTCATTTAAGCAATATTATATGATATAATACAACACAATACCATATAATATGATACATTACGGAATGATATATTACAACCCTCCAAACAAAGTGTAAGTATTACTCCATCTATTTCATATTATTTGAATTCTTTAGGGTTTTTTTTAACTGTTTAAAATAATAGAATCGTTCAAAACTCAAGATGGGTATTTAAAGTTTTTGAAGTTTTATATTTTTTATTAGATAAATTACACCCCTTACAAAATTATATTTATGATTTCACAGAAGACAATAGTGAAAATTATGATTCAAAATATGCCCTTTAATATTTTTCTTGATATATGTGCATTGTCTAACAAATTAAGTTAATCTAGAATAGAGAAAATATTTTTCACCTAACCAATTTGTTCTATTTTTTGTTTCTTGGTGTTTGGTATCAGTAATGGAGCACTAATCCGAATTGGCACCACGTAAGACTCACCGAGGAGAAGGCATTTTTTCATACCTAAGTCAAAACCAACACTTCTTATGAATAAAGAAGCAGTCTCATCCAATGCACCACTGCTTTCACATTTTTTTCTCTTTGTTTCTATTGTCTCTTAGCAAAACAGGAAAGATACGTTTCTCTCAAGAGTTGACGTTTGAAATTTCCAGCCAAACACTCCCTGTCCCCCTCCCCCTCTTACATGTGCATTGAATTTATAGGAGAGAAATATATAATCAGTTTCTGACATTTATGCATAACTAAATCATCTTGTAGCTCGCCATTCTTTAAATATAGCCTATGATCGAAGCTGCAATATATTTTTCAACTTAATGATGCTTGTTTGACATAGTTATTAGTCACTGTAAGACATTTCATACAAGTTTCAACACTTACAATCTATGCAACATTAGAGGAGCACCATATTTGGGTTGCATAGTTATTATAGATTGTGGAGCATGTGTATACGAAGGAGATAGTTCAAACGCAAAGCGTTGCAGAATCATAGCCATAGCCATCTTGGCTTCTATCATTGCGAAATTCAATCCAATGCATATTCTAGGTCCCCCGCCAAATGGGAAAAATGTCGTTTGGCCCTTCGTTGCCTTTGAAATGCCTTCACTGAATCTCTCTGGCTTGAACTCTGTAGCATCTTCGCCCCATATTTCCTTGTCATGATGCAGTAAAATTGTTGGCAAAGCCAGCATCACTCCTGCTGGTAAAATTAGTTCCCCTACCTTGGTTTTAGTTGTAATCCTTCGAGCAAGCCCGCCAACTGGTGGATATAGCCTCAACGACTCGTTCAAAATCATTGTCACCTATTGTTAAAATGAATTTGGCATTGAATTAGCATAGGAAATCAAGAACATAGAAACAGATGCTGGTGGAGCCTATGTTGATTGTTGAACGAGTTACGAGTTCAAATGAATCAAATATTTTCCACAAACAATATAAATACACACATACTCTATTTGATTGGGCACAGAGTTAAGCAGAAAAGAAGACTTTTAAAATCTATGATCTTAAACATTCCATGACATTTCTTTGGCTATAGAAGTGTTTCATTAAGTAACGCGAAGTTATTGTAGATTAAATTGTTTTCAAACAAAGAAAGGTGTCATCTTTTCGAGACAAACTAACAAGAAAAAGTGTCACATAAAATGAGATAAAGGAAGAGTGTGTGTGAATTAATAACATATAAATTTTAGAAGCGCAATGAGTTCAATGCTAAGAGCCTAAACTTCAAAACTCATCAAGTTTAAATCCTTAATCCGCCGTTAAGTAAAAGTAACACCATGTGCTGTGGAGATAGGAAAATTAAAAGGAATGCAACAAGCTAAAATAACTTATAACTTACAACTTTCAAGCGGTTTAATCCATCAAATTCTGGCATGCCATCCCCAAAGACTTGCGAAACCTCTTCTCTAGCACGAGCTTGCCAGTCCGGATGCCTGCTCAACAAAATCATAGTCCATACAAGCAATACAGAGGTCGTCTCTTGTCCAGCAAAATAGAACAATTTAGACTCCTCAATGACCTCTTTTATAGTCATTCCGAAATCCTTGTTACCGTGTTGTTCAATTTCTTTAAAGTTGGATTCCAACAATATGCCTAATAAGTCATCAGTACTGGCTTCCCCTGCTTTCATTCCCATCACTCTTTTATCAATAATTCCTCTAATTGTTGCTTGAACTTCTCTCTCAATCTCCTTCATCCTTCTATTTTTCTTAGTTGGCAAAAACCTACATTAGTTTAACACACACAAAACATGTATATCATCATCAAATAATAACTATTTTAAACTTCTTTTCTTGTTATATTTGGATGTAGTCATATAGATATGGGAAAGAGACAATAGTGATTGCTCGGATGGTAAGCACGTGGAGTTATATACAAGCTAAAACATAATATGGGAAAGGTGTAAGTTATATACAACCATAAAAAGTTATTACTCTATCAATGTATATATGTTAACTTGTCCTTGGAGATGCTACATAAATATAGGAATTAGCAGCCTACAACTTTTTCTGCTGATTCTATTTAACAACAGATCAGCGATCATTGTCAAAAGAATATGTTAGCCAGGGACCATATATCACAAAATTTCATAATACATAACTTAGATTCAGGAAAAATGATGTCGTGTTACCTCCATCCCGGAATATATAAGGTGCGAGAAACTTCCGTTACATGCTCAGCTTGTTCTCTCTGAAGCTCAAATATCTTTCGACCTTCTTCATAGTTGCTCCCAAAGGCTGTGCGAGAAATCACATCACTAGTCAATCTTTGTAGGTAAGGCCATATATCGAGTTCGCAGGATGATCCTTTCATTGAGACAGCCTCCTCCCATTGGCTCACCATTTCACTGCAGCTCAAATGAACTGGTAGAAGCATATCCTACACATTTGTAAACCACTCTCATTAACACACAGAGTTGCTCGGATAGTAAGCATCTCTGACTTCCAATCCCAGGATGGTAGGTGTTAAGTGGGTCCCTCCAAATGGAGGACCCACTTGCAGTAATTTGGACAACAAATTACCAGTTCAAATTTGGCTGCACAACCATTTGAATTGGTTTACTTGTCAAAGTTGTTTTTAACAATTTTTGACAAATGACATGTATTGGCCACCAACTCTTGAAAAAGAGTCTGCCAACATCTCTATAAAAAGAGCAATTGCTCCTTAGTTTTATATCACCGAATAGAGAGAAAACCAAATTCAGGAAGAGAGAAAATATATAGAGAGTAGAGGAAGAGAAAAATACATGGAGTATTTTTCTTCTGTGATGTATATCATAATAAAATAGTCTGTGAAGAAAAACTAGAGTGTGTGCTTAGAAAATATTTTTGTGTGTTCACTATTTTTGGTATTTTTCTCTGAGAGCTTACTATTTGTAATAGTAGAAGAAATTGTACACTTGTACCTACTATTTGTAATAATAGAAGAAATATAGTAGATGTGTTGATTTGTGGACGTAGCCCAAAAGTTTTGGGTGAACCACGTTAAATTTTCTGGTATCCATTTTGTTTTATTTATTCCTCCTAAATTTTATTGCTCACTCCGTTGCGTGGGCTCCAATGAGCAAATGACCAACTTAGAAGGTTGAACCCAATCCCATTAGTATGAGGCCTTTTGAGAGATGCCCAAAAATAAATCCGTGAGGGCTTGACCCAAAGCGGACAATATCATACTAATGCGGGGTTGGAGTGAGGGTGCGTACGGTCCCCAACAGTAGGTTCGAGTGAACAAAGGAGCAAAACAGGTAGGAACTTCTAAGGGAAAAAAGCCATATCACATATTCAATAATAGTGATAATCAATACAAGTGAAGTACGTTTCGTTAATACTGCCTTGTAGATGAGGTATTCATTGACTTGTGTGACTATCTTATTTTTAAAGCTTAAACTGTAAATACTTGTATCATATTTTCACAATATTGCATCTGCAAGCATAGGTTTTTCTCATAGGCCAACCATGTGGAACTAGGTGGAATAGAACCGAAATTTTCACTTAAGGGATTCAAAACCTAAAAAATTTAAACACACAAAGAAGCCGAAGAGATTCAACATCTACTATATATACATAAAATAAATAAACTAAACCTTGTATATAGTAGTATAATATTTCAACAAATTAAAGAGGATCCGCAAGTACTCTTGTACACTTAGCTTTGCCCCTGCGAGAAAATATCCTATGCTTTTGGGAAAGAGAGGAATGAAAAATACCTTTATCTTCTCCATGTGGAAAGCAGGATTGAGAATTTTCCTATGCTTTGCCCATTTATCCTCTTCATAGCTTACAACTCCTTGTGCCAACAACTTGGTCAGGGGAGTTGATTTTGGCTTTTGATAGATAGCATATTTGTTAAACACATCCCTTATTATCTCAGGGTCCCTTGCAATTACCAAAGGCTTTGGCCCAATCCAAAAAAAACAGTTTTTACCTGCAAAATATTGTAAGTCCAACGTTCTTTGCTCAACTTTTTCTTACTTCCTCTAAGTGTAGAAACGAATGACACCTAGGTTAGGGTCAGAGACGGAGTTAAGATTTGAAATTTATAGCTACTCATTATACTTGTTGGATTTGCAACTAAATATGTATCCCTACTCAGAGGCTGTTTGGATAGGTTTATTTTTAGGTGTTTTTTTTTAAACACTTAAGTTTTTAGAGATATTTGCAAAGACATAAATACTTTTCAACACCTTACTTTAGGCTCAGTAAGAAAAAGGCAAAAAATCAAAAATAGGTATTTATTTATCTACTTTTGACTTTCAACTTTTAGCTTATAAGTTACTTTAAAAAAAGTTTATCCAAACACTCCTTTGATACTATAGTTGAGCCTATGGATCATGTTGTTGTGGCCGAGTAAGCACCCTTCTATTCTTAGCTAGTGTTTGGTCATATATTTTTTATCAAACATTTTGAAAATTTATATTTTTAAATATCTGTTTCGTCATAGATTTGAATCAAATTCTGAAAATCTATCTCCAAGATCCAAGAATTTGGTCTAGATCAATTTCTAGAAGAAATCTCGCATTTACTTACAAAACTTCAATTTCTTTCCGAATAAAACAACCTTAAATTCCAAAAATCATAGCTACAATTCAAATTTTCAAATTTCAACTTCAAAATCTATGATCAAACAAGAGCTTAACTAAAAATGTCAAGTTAGAACTCTCAAATGAAGTCATCATTGATACGACTTTGCAGCGTGAATTCAAACAACTCAAATCCCAGAACAGATACACGAGAAAACCATATGTAAAACAAACAAAAAAGCTTACCGTATTCTTTGATTGTTTGAACGAAATAAGGGAGAATTCTGGGTGTTAAGTCATCATCAGAGACATTCATTGGTTTGGATTCAGCATCTTTAATGCTTTTGGACAGCTCTTTGATGTCTCCAAAAAATAATTTGTAGGAGTTCCCTTTGAGACCTTGTTGTCTGAGGCACTTTTCCAGTTTCCTTGGCTCAAACCATGCCCAGTCCAACAACTTCCATGCATTTATTGTAATAATTGCTAATAAAAATGAGACTAACAAGTAAGCAACAATCTCCATTATTACTTTATGTTTCCTTCCTAAGGAATTTAATGAGTTATATATAAACTATATTTCAAGTCGAGTAATGTATATATATGAGGGGTTTTCATAGTTTTTATACATTGCTTACAAGAATTTACCCGAAAGGCAGGCGTGGTGAAATGTGACTGGCATTTAGTTAATTAATCAATTGAATATGACAAGAATATTCTTGATTTCCACCACAATTAATTTATCTTTTTCCTCATCCACAAGGAAGAAGGACACAGACACCATTCCAGAAAGGGTGACATCTGGTAAGCACATATATGTGTTTAAACTAATCATTTATGTATATACTATAGTTAAAACAAATTGAGCGTAAAAACAGAGGAATTAACATATCTTAATCACTTGGAAAATGAATATAAAAAAAATGACCTTTTTGGATCTCTGTGTATGAAAATAAAAATATCTTATAAAAGGGAAACAATTTAGTCATTTTATCCTGATGTAAAAGTTAATATTAGTCATTTTATATATATTCTACAACCTTAAATACTTAAGAAAAATAATTTTTATAAATTCAGAAAACTTAATTTTTTTTATCTTGTTAATTATATAATTTTTGTTTTTCAAAATTTATTTAACTTCATATTATATATTTAATTATTTAGGGTAGATTATTTAACTCCCTTAAATTTTATTTGCCTACGTGTGCGGTGGGGGGTTTGGGGGGCTGAATGGGGTGCAAGGTGAAGGGGGTGGGGGAAAGACTTTCAAAATTTAAAATAT
>JAOTQJ010000099.1:16217706-16288572 GCA_025642045.1 Solanum sejunctum | reverse complement strand
GAAATGGTTTAAGATGTTGAAAGAATGTATTTCATTGGAGGGCGCAAATGCCCGTAACGTTCGACGAAAAGCCTAAATAGGATCTATGTTCATTCTTTGCCACACTCATGCTAAATTTACTTCATCCTTAACTTTTGACACTTTAGAATCCATGAATGGTGTTAGTTTAACCGGAAGTTAAACAGTTGTAAAACTATAGGTTCAAATTGTTCCAGAATTACTAACGCGTACAACTTTCGATAAAAATTCTAAATCACTTTAAAAAGATTATTTTGGAGCCTATTCTAGTAATGTGCATGATGGGAATTAAGTGAGTTACTTGAAATCACCTTTATGTGTAAAGTTGAGCAACCTTGACAAAACTCATAAATGAATGATTTCTTGATTTAAAAAAAAATATGGATATTTTGCATATCACTAAGCTTATGGAACTAGTTTTTATACATGTGATTCTCACGACTCTATTCATGTAATTATGATCTCGTTCTCCGATTCCTGGGCCAGCTATTATCATGCCTATGTATAACTATATGTATGTGTATATATATACTCCGAAGTAGGTTGGATACGGCGGGTCGATATGCCCATGGGCCGACTTTGCTTAGTTGGAGACATAAGGAGCTGGGATTGGGATATGTTGGCATCATCACGTGTGGGTGTTGGGCATTATTTGCCCCGGCTAATGTGAGTGCCTAGCCGTTGTTCGCCTCTGCTCACTTATTGGGCATGATGACCTCTATGCATTACGATACGTCAGTGCTTGGCCGATGTTCTCCTCGGTTCACCAATCCTATGACATGAGTGCTAGGCCTCTGTTCACCTTGGCTCACTTATGCTATAGTTTGGACTTTTGTTATAGATTTTGGGGATTTGAAATTTTTGGTGTTATGTTGTGGTATGGCGCAAGTTTGGAGGTCGCTATCGTTCTCGTCCGATATACATTATTTTGATATTTTAAATGAAGAATTATTTTGATGTTTGCATGCAAGTTTGACTCATATATTTTTATAGGGATTATTACTCTCATTTATATTTCATACTTTCCGCTTTACATATTCGGCATGTATTTCGTACTGACTCTCTTCCTTCAGGGACTGCGTTTCATACCAGCAGGTACTGACGTACAGGCTAGAAAGCCACCTTTTTAGGACCTCTGTCTACCGTTGAAGTGCTCCCTTTGCCTCAAGAGAAGATTTTTGGTATATATATGTACACTCATTTTCTGTATTTTACATTTATGTACATTCGAGGGTATGACAGAGCCCTGTCCCGTCCTATGATTCAGTTCATATGTGTTGAGGTCTGTGAATACATGTGGGTGTGGTATATTGCATGTGGTATGATTATGTATGTATGATACATTCATTGGGCGATTCTACCGCAGCGGTGACCTTATCGGCCCGCATATGTATAGATATTTGCTGTATGCTGGGGTTGTTATTTGCAGGTTTGGTTAGTCAGTAAAACAGAGAAAACTCTGCTGAAATTTTGATAGATTCTTTAGCTATTGTAGTTGGAAATTCGGTTTAGTGTTTGTCTAGGTGCCCATTCGGCACTAATCACGATCCTTAGGTTGGGTCGTGATAGTTTGTACTCAATCAACCATGTTGGGGGTTTGTACCCATCAACTCGTCGGGAAGTTTATACCTGAATAACCTCATGAAGGGATTCGTATCTCATGCATCTCTCCAAGTGGGTGATAGGCATTGGATTGCACTAAGAAATAGTCACTCCTTCCACATATGTTATGTTCTATGAAAGTATGATTTAATTCAAGCATCTTTCATTCATGTCATATAGCCATATGCTCATCCATTATCTAATTAAGCATTTTGATTACGATGCCTATCTATTGTTACATTGCATGCTGCATACTTAGTACATTCAAACGTAATAACGCATATTCTATGCCTACATAATGTCACCATGTAGGAACCAGAGTCCCACTTGAGCATCCTTCTCCATGCAACTAGTACGACTTCGCTCAAGCTTATTGGTGAGTCCTCCATTCCGAGGACGTTACTTATGATCTCTTGTTATGCATTAAGACTTTCTTTGTTGGACTTATGTATTGACTATAAGGGTAAGCACGGTTGCTTTGTCTTGGCCCCCGCTCTTATCTTGTATAGTAGAGGTATTTTGGACATGTTATGCATCTATGTTATGAGCTTTGACTCCTTTTGACTCTTGATGTTGATGTTATAAAGTTGTCCCTTAGTCCCATATATCCCGATTTACTACTTCTTGTTGTGCTTTATTTCTTTCGCGACCAAGGATATATAATGACATGGTAAGAGGTTTGCATAGGGTTCCTTTGGTTTCCCCCTGCGTCGTGTCATAACTAGGCCTTAGGGCTTGGGTAGTGACAAACTTGTATCAGAGCACTAGGCTGTTAGATCCTCAGAGTCCAACACACCGCGTCGAATAAAGTCTTATTCATGGTTGTGTTATGCACCACAACTATGAGTAGGAGGCTATGAGATATTTTAGGAATTGTTTCCCTTCTTCATGTTTTAAGTCATGCTATAGAGTCAAAGTAAGCTTTCCTTCCCTAACTTTTATTCTTTGTTATACTAGATCACGCCTAACAAGAGAGGGAGATGAATTCGCACACCTGAGGAGAAATCGTCCAATGGAAAACTTAGGGATGCTCTTACCTTTCTTGAACAAGTGGTGGCTAATCAAGCCACTCAAGGGGCCCAAGCCCACCATGCTCCTAAATCAGCTTCTCGAGTAGAAACTTCATGAGAATGAATCTCTCAGAATGCTATGGGTCAAAGGTAGATGAGGACCCTCAAGAGCTTATTAATGAGTACAAGATATTGGCTATCATGGGTGTGAGACCAGAAGAAAAGATGAAGTTTGCGGCCTACCAACTCAAAAAGATAGCACAAATATGGTACAACCAATGGAAAGAGAAGAAGGGAGTCAACTATGTGGTACTTTGGGAAGAGTTTAAAGTGGCTTTCCTTAATTGGTTCTTCCCTCTTGAGCTTCGGGAAGCTAAATTAGTGAATTTATGAATTTAAGATAAGGGTCAATGAGTGTGAGGGAATATTACCTAAAGTTCAACCAACTTTCAAAGTTTGCTCCTTACTTGGTTGCCAACCCAAGGTCGAGAACGAACAAGTTCGTGATGGGGTTGTCCCACTTAATGAGTTAAAAATGCCAGTTCGCTATGTTGATTGGTGATATAGACTTGTACCATTTGATGACCTATGCCGAACAAATGGAAGAGGAGAAATTGAGGAAGACAAGGGGTCATGAGGCCAAGAGGGCTCATTTTGAGGGTAAGTTACAAAAGGGTGGTCGGTTTCATAAACGTCAAGGGTGTTCTCATGCATTTCGAGGAAGGTTGTTAATGACTTTCCAAGGGCCCAAGGTATTGGTGTTGTGGTTCCTAATGAGGTGTGCCCTAGGTATAGGAGGGGTCATAAGGGTCCATGTTTGAGAGATACTAATGCATGCTTTGGCTGTGGGGAGGTGGGTCACAAAAAGGTAGATTATCCTTGAAATTGCAACAAGGGCAAGAAGGTTCATTCATAAGGTGCTAATGCGGTTCCTTTGGGAATAGGTGGCCGACAAGATAGTGCCCCAAGGCACAATCAGTCTTATGCTTTGCATGGGAGACAAGGGGTTGATGAGGTCTCCGATGTTGTTATTGGTATGTTGAAAATCTTTGAATTTGATGTGTATGCATTGATTGATCCGGGTGCCACTCTTTCTTGTTACCCCCTTTGTTGCGAAAAAGTTTCATGTTGAGCCTGAACTATTGCATAAGTCATATGAAGTGTCTACTCTTATTAGTGCACCTATTGTTGCTAGAAAAGTCTATAGAAGTTGTCCTATTTGCATCTTGCATAACATATTGCCTTGTGATCTTATTGAGTTAGACATGATTGATTTTGATATTATTCTTAGGATGGATTGGTTGCATGCATACTATGTTTCTATTGATTGTAGAACCCATAGACTTAAATTCCAATTTCCAAATGAACTCGTCCTTAAGTAGGAGAATCATGATATGGTGGTCAAGGGTAGATTATTTCTCTTGCATTAAAGCCAGTAAGTTGATATCTAAGAGGTGTCTTCACCATTTTGTGAAGGTTAAGGATGTGGAGTCTAAAGTCCTTCCCATAGAGTTAGTTTTGGTTTTAAATGAGTTTCTTGACATCTTCCCAAATGAACTTCTCAATGTTCTTCTTGAAAGAAAAATAGACTTTGGCATAGACCTCTTCCCCGATACTCAACACATTTTTATTCCCCCTTACCTATAGCCCCGGTGGAGTTGAAAGAGTTAAAGGAGCTATTAAGGGACTTGTTGGAGAAGGGGTTCATTAGGACTATCCAATCACCTTAGGGTGCATCGATGTGGTTTGTCAAAAAGAAGGATGGGTCCCTTAGGATGTGTATTGACTACCGGCAACTCAATAGGGTCACCATCAAAGAATAGGTATCCTCTTCCAAGGATTGATGATTTGTTTGACCAATTGCAAGGGGATAGCCATTACTCTAATATTGATCTTCGGTCCAGGTATCATCAAGTGAAGGTGAGGGAGTGTGATATTCCCAATATGGCCTTCCGGACTAGATATAAGCATTATAAGTTTGTTGTGATGTCTTTTAGATTGATCAATACACCGGTCATCTTCATAGACCTTATGAATAGGGTCTTCAAACCCTATATCAATTCTTTTGTTATGGTATTCATTAATGATATTTTGATTTATTCCCATGGTAAGGAGGAGCATAGGGCTCACTTGAGGGTTGTGTTACAAAGATTAAGGGAGGAGAAATTGTATGGGGAAAGAGGTTGTTTTCCTAGGACATGTGGTGTCAGGGAATGGTATAAAGGTGGATCCTAAAAAGATCGATGTGATTAAAAATTGGCCTAGATCATTGACCCCATCGGATATTAGGAGTTTTTGGGCTTAGTAGGGTACTATCGAAGGTTTGTGAATGGGTTCTCTTATATTGGTTCCCCTATGACAAAATTGACTCAAAAGAAAGTTAAGTTTATGTGGAACGACGAATGTGAGAGGAGCTTCCAGACCTTGAAAGATAAGCATGTGTCCGCCCCTATATTGTTATTATCGGATGGACTTGAGGGATTTGTGGTGTATTTTGATGCTTATAGAGTTAGTTTGGGTTGTGTGTTAATGCAAAATGGTAAGGTGATAGCATATGCTTCTAGGCAACTCAAAATGAATGAAAAGAACTACGCTACTCATGATCTTGAATTGGCCGGCGTAGTATTTGCTTTGAAAATTTTGTGACATTTATTTGTATAGGATGCATGTTGATGTGTTCACCGATCATAAGAGCCTCTAATATATCTTCACTCAAAAGATCTCAACTTGAGACAAAGAAAGTGGCTAGAACTTCTTAAGGACTATGATATGAGTGTGCATTACCATCCCGATAAGGCAAATATGGTGGCGGATGCCTTGAGTAGGGTGTCTATGGGTAGCCTAGCTCATGTTGATGGTGGTGATAAGGAGATAGCTAAGGAGGTACATCGATTAGCTAGATTGGGGGTTAGGTTGGTAATTATGGTGTTGTTATTGATTGTTCTAGGTCTTCCTTGGTTAATGAGGTGATAGCAAAATAAGATCTTGACTCCTCCTTGCTTGAATTGAAGGCCTTGGTGAAAATGAGCAAAATGGAGGTTTTCTCGAAAGTAGTGCCCTTAGATACCAAGGTAGTGTATGTGTGCCTTATTTTGATGGTTTGAGGGAGCAAATCCTTGATGAGTCCCATAATTATTCTTAATCTATCCACCCTGATTCCACCAAAATGTATAGAGATTTGAGGGATGTGTACTGGTGGGGAGGCATGAGGAGGGACATTTCCAAATTCGTTCCCGATTATCATAGTTGTCAATAAGTCAAAGCTGAATATCAAAGGTCGGGTAGCCTAACCCAAGACATTAAGATTCCTACCTAGAAGTTGGAAGAGATAAATATGAATTTTGTGGTTGGGTTGCCCAAGACTAGAAAAAGTTTTGATTCTATTTGGGTTGTGGTTGATAGGATGACAAAATCAGCTCATTTTCTACCGGTTAAGACCACACATGTGGCTGAAAATTATGCAAGGTTGTATATTCATGACTTGGTAAGGTTGCATATAGTTCCTTTGTCCGTCATATTGGATCGTGGTGCTCAATTTACTTCACACTTTTGGAGGTCTTTTCAAAGGGTCTTAGTACTAGAGTTAAGCTTTTTACGGCCTTCCACCCTCAATTGGATGGCGAAGCCGAGAGGACCATCTAAACCCTTGAGGATATGCTTAGAGCATGTGTGTTGGAGCTTAAAGGTAGTTAGGATGATCATCTTCTGCGTCCCCTTCAGTGTCCATCTATTCTCAGTGACAGAATCTGTTCGAATAAAATACGAAAAATCATCGAATCCCATCCATCTTTAAAAAAAAGATTGTTTGGCTCTTAATGAGTATGAGTGAAAGCCTCCTTTTATCTTCATCTATTTTTTATCCATCAATGCCTATTCAACTACCCATCTAAGAGCATTTGGCTTCAGAATACTCCGCAACAACCTACATTCACAAATGATAGTTGTTTAGAAATGGAAAAAAATTGAGATAAAGATTTGATTAAGTTTACCTACAACAATAGCTATCATTCTAGTATTGATATGGCTCCTTTTGAGGCTCTCTACAGGAGATGTTGTAGATCACTAGTTGGTTGGTTTGAAATTGGTGAGGTAGCTTTGTTGGGACCATATCTGGTTATGGAGGCTCTTGAGAAGGTTAGGATGATTAGAGAAAGGTTGAAGACAACTCAAAGTCACCAAAAGTCCTATGCAGATATGAGGAGAAGGGATCTTGAATTCCAAGTTGGTGATTAAGTTTATTTGAAGGTTTCACCATGAAGGGTGTGGTCCGTTTTGGTAAGAAGGCAAGTTTAGCTCAAGATATGTGGGGACCTTATAGGATGATGATAAGGGTTGGCAAGGTAGCTTATGAGTTGGAATTGCCTAGAGAAATGGATTTGGTTCATCCGGTGTTCCATGTGTCCATGTTGAGAAAATGTGTGGGTGATCCAAATGCCATTGTGCCTTTTGATATTGTGGGGGGTATTGAGCATAATTTGACATATGAAGAGGTTTCGATTCAGATTTTGGATAGAAAAAGTGAGGAGTTTGAGGAACAAAGAGGTGGCTTCCGTTAAGGTCCTTTGGAGGAACTAACAAGTTGAGAGTGCTACTTTGGAGGCTAAAGAGGACATGAAAAAGCTATATCCTTACTATTTCAACTCCACTCAAGCCTAAGTATTGATATAAGTCCTTTATATGATCTCAAGTCTTAAGTTCATCCCTCATGTCATTGCATATGTTCATGTTTAAGTTGACAAGTTCATGATAATTTTACACTTATGATGAGATTTCTGAAATGATGTTTAACTGCATTGTTGCATCTCTATGTGGGCTAAAATGGTTTTGGGTCTTTCATATACGTTTTTTTGACATTCCGGGATGAATGTTCCCAAGGGGAGATATTTAAATGACCCCCAAAAGTACTCGAAAATGTGCTTCGAAAGTGCACGGAATTGTATTTCCATATATCTAAAAATTTGTGTGTGATATCAAAAATCCAACTTCATATTCTTGTTCGTGGGGTCAAATTGAGTGGCTAATCGGTCTAATCCCAATTTTAGAGCAACCTTATAAAAATTTAAAATTTTCAAAATATAAATTTTGGTGAGCTTTTCACGTCCTTAGCGCAACACGCCAAGGGCGCGCACTTCTGTTATTTTTGGTCCAATTTTGACTTCTGTTTAAGACTTTCAAATCTTAGGCCTAAATGTTCCCAAATGCGAAAATACATATACTTAGCCATTTTGCACCCTCATATCATTCTAAACATTCCCTAATACTCATTCAAACACTTAGCCAAATATTTTACTCTTAAACTCAAGACTTAAAATTCTTTTTTCGGATCTTAAGGATTACAATCAAGCTTCAAGTCTCCATCTACAATCTTTCATGAGTTCCTTTCACCCATTATGCCCAAGCTTTGTTTCCTCAAAATTGCATGATTTAAAGTTGATTTACTTATAGGTCTTACATATTATAAAAATCATTGCACGCTATATTGGGATTTATGAAAATTGTGACTGCTTTACCATGTTTTGGGCTATGAATCTAAGATTTATTATAAGATTTAATGAGGGATTATGATGTATATTGCTTAAGTGATGTGATGTCAAAATACAACATATTTGATGCTTAAAACAAAGAATTTTGTGAGTTTCTAATGCGACTTTTTATGTTTTTTTATGTGTTTTTGTATTGTTATTGCGGAAAAGGTAGGTTGACATAATTTTGGAGAAAACTTATAGATTTTGCTAAAGTGCAAAATCTAACAGAGAGTAACTAAGCAATGAATCGTAGGGTGATCTCATAGCCAGAAACAGAGAGTAAAATCAAATATCCGCTAAATAGGGGTCAGCCTTATGAGGCCATGCTACGAGTCGTAGGTCTCAATACGACTCGTATAGGTGGAATCGTAGCAAGAAACAGAGAGCTAAAATTTTGGACTAAAAACTAAAGGCCTAGACTATGAGAAGAGCATACGAGTCATAGCTCAAGCAATGACTCATACCAATGGGTTGTAACAGTCAAGTCCAAAATGCCAAGTGCCTGATATGAGACCCCGATTACGACTTGTAGGTCACCCTACAAGTCGTACCTATGAGACTTACATGCTTCTAGCTATCTTTTCTGTATAATTTTTAGGGTTAAAATTGTAACTACTATAAATACTTTATGTTAGGGTTTATTTGAGAGGAGACTAGACTTGAACATGGAACATTACCTTTGAATGTTTTCTCTAGATTACTTTAGGGTTCTAGTGTAGATTTTAATTTTCTCTTGGAAAATCCACTTTAGGGGAGTGAAAATCCTACTGTATATTCATTCTCAGTCTATCAAGCTTGTGGTTTGCAACTTATAGTGTATCACTCTTCATTACTTTGGGTAAAATTCTTAACTATGCCATAGCCATTAGTAGCTAAGAACCCATAACTTAGGTTTGTAGGAACCATGGGTAGTTGATTTGAGATGACTTAGATTTATTGCGTTTCTATGATTGTATTATCTATTTTCCTTCATTATGATTGTTGTTTAGTGATGGCCAACACCAAATCCTTCCTACTATCACGATCCTGACCAAGGTAGTGACGAATAAGAAAGGGGGAGTAGATGACAGGATTCGATTGATGTGTTCTCATCTACTCAACCAAACCTAACCAAGGAGAGATTGACTGGGATAATAGGTAATAGTTAGTTGGCACACCATGGTTGTCGACCAAGCACCATGGTGAAATTTGACCTTCAACTTCACAAGAGGACTGAAAGAACTTAAGTTACCATCCTGCATGCAAAATTCCATTAATAGTTATGTTGTCTAGGGTAATCGAGTGGACAATTCCCAAGTTATCCCTAAAATTGAGTGTTTCCTCACATAGTAGTATAATATTTATTTTACTTTTGTTCTTAAATCACAACCCCCCTAGTTTAGAGACTTTAGTTACAGATACTAGAAATGATTGAGAGTGAATTCTTGTAGTCAAACCCTGTATTCCCTATGGATTCGACCCTAACCTTCGATTAGTTAATTGCTGACAATGACCACTTTCTTATTAGAGCGTCAACATCATCATTAAGGGTATTACCAAGTACCTATAGAAGGCTTTATATTGAATTGCATGATTTTACACTAGCACTGCACACCACCTAAGTGTTTGATAAAATATCCGATTGTGGCTTATTGAGGAGTTGAGGGCCCAGTGCTTGTCTTATGAATTGAATGACTATATGATGATAAGATGATGAATGATGATGAAATATATATATGTATATGATAGTTATATGATGATGAAATGGGGATGGAATGATGGTGAAATTATGATGAAATGTATGTATGTATATGATGACTAGATGATGATGAGAAAGATGAATGTAATAATGATATTCTTTTATATAGTGTTGGCTTATGACCATGCCCTACTCGGGGTTATGCGCCAGGTAACCGTGTTAAGGGGTTTATACCTTGATAACCTATCGGGGGGTTTGTACTCTGATCACCACGGGTGGTAGGGTGCAACTATCCATTAACTACGTTGGAGGTTTGTACTCCGGTCACCACGGGTGGTAGGGTGAGACTATCTATTAACCATGTTGGGGGTTTGTACCCATCAACCTTGTTAGGGGGTTTGTAATCCATAAACCATGTTGGGGGTTTGTACCTATCAACCCGTTGGAGGGTTTGTACCTCAACAACCTCGTAAAAGGGGTTTGTACCTCATGCGCCTCTCCAAGCGGGTGATAGGCCTTGGATTGCACTAAGAAATGGTCACTCCCTCCACATTTGTTATGTTCTATGAAAATATGATTTAATTCAAGCATCTTCCATTCATGTCATATGGCCATATGCTCATCCATTGTCTAATTAAGCATTTTCGATTATGATATCTATCTATTATTGCATTGCATGCTACATACTTAGTACATTTAAACGTACTAACGCATACTCTAAGAAGTTGCACTAAGAAGTTGCATGCTACATCCTTGGATTGCACTAAGAAGTTGTCCTTCAGTCTCGTTTATCTTGATTTACTACTTCTTGTTATGCTTTATTTCTTTCGCAACCAAAGATGTGTAATGATATGCTAAGAGGCTTGATGGGGGGTCCTTTAGGTTTCTCCATGCGTCATGTCATGCCAAGGCCCTAGGCTTGGGTCGTGACACTTGTTGAACCAGAATCCATGAGGTAACACCCACAGAAAATTGCCGAAATCATCTGTATCCTTTTCCTTGGCTCATAAAATCCCATCAGGTATCTCGTGCCGCCACCGGCCCACCTAGGCCTCTTGTCGAGCTCGTTGTGGACCCACTCTTATGCTTTTTCGAGAATGTTGCGTCGGAGCTCCTTGTAGCGCCAAAATCCATGGGCTAACACCCACAAAAAACAATCGAAAATTGCCTATTTCTTGTTCCTTGGCCCATAAAGTCCCACCAGGCGTCCCTTGCAGCCATAGGGCCACCTGGGCCTCTTTCGAGCTCGTTACAGACCCACTTGTATAATTTTTCGAGAATGTTATGTCGGATCCCCCTCAACGCAAGATCCATAGGCTCCTACCAGGTGTCCCGTGCCGCCTCCGGGCCACTTGGGCCTCTTTTTGAGCTCATTGCAGACCCACTAGTATGATTTATCAGGAATGTCGCACACGAGCCCCGTGCAGCGCCATAATCTGTAGGCTAACACCTACAAAAGACTACCAAAATTGTCTGTTTCCTGTTCCTTTAGGCCCATAAAATCCCACAAGGCATCCTCCTCCGCCGCCAAGCCACCTGGACGTCTTGCCGGAGTCGTTGCAGACCTACTCGTATAATTTTTAGGTAATGTTGTGCGGGAGCCCCCTGCAGCGCCAGAATCCTTGAGCTAATACACACAGAAAACTATCGAAATCTCATGTTTCCTATTCCTTAGCCCATAAAATCCGACCATGTGTCCCCCCCTCCCCCTCCCCCGGTTGTCGAGCCACCTGGGCTTCTTCCAGGGCTCGTTGCGGACCTACTCGTATGATTTTTTGAGAATATTGCGCTGGAGCACCTACAGTGGTAGAATCTGTGGGCAAACACCCATAGGAAACTACAGAAATCACCTGTTTCCTGTTTCTTGGCCCATAAAATCCTACCAGGCGTCCCCGCCGCCGGCGGGCTACTTGGGCCTCTTCCCGAGCTCGTTATGGACCTACTAATATGATTTTTTGAGAATTTTGCGTCGGAGCCCCTTGCAACATCAAAATTTGTAGGCTAACACCCATAGAAAACTGTTGAAATGGTCTTTCCCATAAAATCCTACTAGGTGTCCCCTCCATTGTTGGGGTACCTAGGCCTCTTCTCGGGCTTGTTGCGAACCCATTTGTATGATTTTTCTTGAATGTTGCATCAAAGCCCCTTGCAACACCAGAATTTGTGGGGTTAACACCCATAAAAAACTGCTAAAACCGCTTATTTCCTGTTCCTTGACCCATAAAATCTTACGGGGTGTCCTCTGCCGTCGTCAGGCCACCTCGCCTCTTCCCGGGCTTGTTACGGACCCACTCGTATGATTTATCAGGAATATTACACGGGAGCCCCCTACAGCACTAGTATCCGTGAGCTAACACCCACAAAAAACTGCTGAAATCGCATATTTCCTGTTCCTTAGCCGATAAAATCCAGTCAGGCGTCTCCCGTCGCCACCGGGTCACCTGGGCCTCTTTCTGAACTCATTGAAGACCCACTTGTATGATTTTTCAAGAATGTTGTGTAGAATCCCCCTGTAGTGCTGTTGGGCCACTTGAGCCTCTTTCCGAGCTCGTTGCGAACCCACTCATATGATTTTTCAGGAATGTTGCGCCAGAGTCCCCTGCAGCGCTAGAATCCATGGGCAAACACTCACAAAAGACTGTCGATATCGTCTGTTTCCTATTCCTTGGCCTTTAAAATACTATCAGGATACATATATAATTTTATTTATTGATCTAATATTTTATATAATTTTTAAATTTTTTGAATAAAACTTTGATTATTCGGTGTACCAAAATTTTGAACCCCTAGAGGGAACACCGAGCTGAAGAACTAAACTTTTAAAAGAAGAACACCGACATCGAATAAAAAAATTGAATTAGTTTGGTTTGATTTAATTTTTTAATATTTATGTCCATCCCAATAAACAATTAAAAAAAGTTAAATTTTTTCACCACCTCCCTCTGTCCCCCCCCCCCCCAACACCCACATTTCCAGCCTACCCTCATCCCTTTGCCCCAACTCTTGCCTCCAAATCTTTTAAGAAAAATAAAAAAATTCATGCACACACACAAAAAATTGTTTATGCAATTAAGAATTGTTTTGGGAAACTTACATAGATATAGTAGATTTTAATACAAGTGTAGATTTATCATAAATTGTTATATATTGTTATAAATGGTAATAAATAAAAGATATCATTAAAATCAGTAACTATTTATTAAAACGGATCTACTTAAGTAATTTTTTAATTTTTTTAATTATGAAGCAGGGGATCTATGGGTCTATTATATGGGTATCTATATTTTGCTCATTTTGGCCATATTTGTATGAGCTTTTAAAATGAATCAACCCATATTAACTCATTTAGAAAATATGAGTGATCCATTAAAATGAGTTCGGTTTACTTTATATCGATTGAAATTGCCACCTATCACTCTCCCAAATTTCCAACCGATATGACTTTTGGTGCACTTTTGTATCATGCAAAAGAAGTGAAAACGAAGGAAGCAATAAGAACAATTTGACAATTGCTGACGGTTGAAGCTGATTCTTATCAACTAAAATGCAGAAGCAACAGAAACGCTCTCTGGACAGATCAAACTGCATACAGCCTAAGGGCAAAGTCAGAATACTTTGTACACAGAATTTTACTAGAAAGCACATGTCGGAAACTTCAAAAGTAACGAGGAAACAGTAGTAGCAAGTCTTCGTTTGTTAGTTTTCCTAAGGCCTCAACAGTAGTAGCAAGTCTTCGTTTGTTAGTTTTCCTAAGGCCTCTAAAGAACCACCGACTGTCCTGCAATTAGAGGGAAAAGAAACAGTTAGGGGAATTGGTTTTCTAGAGAAAGAGAGCGCAGGAGCAGAGGTTGGGCGCAAAGAAGGAATGTAATGGAAAGACAATAACAACTTCTAAGGGAAAATAATCAAAATGATTTTATCATTGAGAACTGTTTGACTTGAAAACATTTACAGGCTTTCTGAGCTATGAATTGAAAACATTAACATACTTTCTGAGCTATCAGCCTCTCACACTATAGCCAACCTGTCTCAACTAACTTCTGGAAACCTTTGCAATCGAAGGAAACATATATATGTTTGTCGGTATAATACATAAATTGGACCCTAAACTAGACTTCAAATTTTATGTTTGACCTTTAAAAACACACTTTAACTTCAACAATTAGGCACTTGTGCACTCTGAAAGTTAAAAAATAGTTTTTTGTTGAAGTGTTAGATAGTTAAAGTGTCTCCTTGTGCACTATGAAAGTTAAAAGATCAAAGTTAAAATTTGAAACTAAGTTTAGGGTCCAATTTATGTATTATGCTCTGTTTGTCAGAACACATATGCAACTAGGTTGAGACTCAAAGAAAAAGAGACTTGCCCTTCAAAAAGCAACTTCTTCTTCTCTTGTAACTCTATGATGGCCTCTTCAATTGTATCCCCCATCACAAATCTCACAATCCTACAAATGAGAAGACGATAATAAGCTCTAATCAATGGCATCCAAAGTGCAAGGAAAAGCAAAACATACCAGACAGGTTTATTTTGTCCTATTCGATGGATTCTATCTTGTGCTTGTTGCTCCACTGCAGGATTCCACCAAGGATCCATTAAGAAAACCTAGCAAGGAGCAAGAGATGAGCCATCTAGCATGAAATGTATCATGTGCTATTCAACAGATAAATACGAGTCATAATAGTATCTTGAGCTGGTTCTTTGAATGTGCAAAGAAATGAAGTTTAGGTATATCAAATGAACCACATAACAGGAAATATAATCACAATGCAACAATAGATATGCACAAGCCTTAAGAATTCAGGGAGGTTTCCAGACAAAGAAGATAGATCCTTACATGTGATGCAACTGTAAGATTGAGGGCAACAGCTCCAGCTTTCAAGCTCATTAGCAATATTCTGCAATCTGCATCCTCAGTGAATCTTTTAACAGCAGCATCTCTTGCAGCAAATGACATGGACCCAACAAGTTGGACACAATTGATGCCCGACAGCTGAATACACACAATACAAGCTGTTTTTTTGTAGGTCTGAGAAGAAGGGAAAGTAGGAAGGAGAAAGTACCATTATGTCTTACATTAAGAGAATACTGGATCAGATCCAAAAACGATATGAACTGGCTAAAAACTATTCCTTTTGCAGAACCATCCCTTTCATCCATGAAGCTAATTTCTTCCCTCTACATTCAATAAAATTAAAAATGAGCGCTAACCATGTATTTAGCAGGCCCCCCCTCACTTTAAAATTCATGATGGAGTTCCATACAATGACATGGACGTATTGTAGCAATATTATTCACAAGAAGAAGAATCAAAGAGTTAAGAAACATCAATCAAGTGGATAAGATTGAGATTCTTCAATACTTTCATACTTGAAATGGGGAATATATTTAATGCATAGGCCTCACGTGTTCCACTGAGTGGGACACAACGAGTTTTTAAACAGTTTGATTTTCTTCAATGCAATAAACATAATGAAGATACAAGATCATGAGCTCGCACCCAATTATTTTAGTTCTGAATCAGGTGATTTAAATGAAATAAACCTGAGAATCACAATAGTTAATGGCTTAGTTTCTGTATAAGATGATGTGGCATGATATCCTTTCTTCCCTTTGTGAAAAGGAAAGAAACCCATAAGACAAAGAAAAAAAACAAAAAGAGGAGAATATGCTGATAGTGTAGAATGCAATTGCGTACCAAAGCTTCTATTTTAGTGCTCGTCTTGAATTTATCAAGCTGAATTTTGTTCAATATACTTGAGGAACTAAACCCTTTGACAGCAGGTTTAGAATTAGAATTTCCCTTATCATTATTTGCAGTGAAGTCAAATGTGAGGGGTTTGGTACATGAAGGGCATGGAATTTTCTCCACTGTTTCAGCTAAATCTATCAAACACGCCTTGCAAAACACTTGCCTGCAAGAAGCAACCTGCAGCAATCAACAAGAGATGCACAGTTCCAAGAAGACTCTGGCTGATGTATAAGGACTTTATGCTAGTAGTACTTTTGATAAAATCTCAATGTCTGTGCCACTAGAAAGAGAGTATCCCAAATGCTCATCCACTTCATGAAAACTTCCCCGGAAAAAAAAGAAGCAAAACAGTAGTTTTTCTTAAAGGAATTGCATATCATCAACATTTTCCCGGAAAGAACTAGAAAACATGTGATCCGGACATTGTTTTAAAAGTATTTAAAACCGTTTAGCACAAGTAATTGGCATTTAAAGAGTGTAGATACAATATTCAGGCTGACAATGAGCAATTGAAAGCTAGTAAATGCAAAAAGGAGAGCTCCCAAATTGAACTTCAGCTGAGTAAAATGTTTCTGGATTTGTTTCTTTCTTTTTCTTCTCTCTCTTTTCCTACTTCTTGTTTTGGGAGAAGGAGTGGGTAGAGGTGCGCAAACTTACCACTGGATCTTCCACTGCATCATGACATAAGTCACATATATGTTCGACATCTCCAGCCTCTTTATTGCCACTAGCCAATTCTTTTCTAGAGTACATCACAAGGTAACGATGATCAGCTGCCTGCAGTTAAAATAAAGAAATTGGTCAGACATATCCGCAATCAAGTTTGGCTGACTACCCATAATAAGACAAATATATTTATGAGAGGCAAGTTCAGACGAAGCAAAATAAAGGTCAGTGTCTGTATTTGCGCTTATAAGATTTAGCACAAAATATTGGCTTTGACGTGAGAAATAATTTAAGCAAACAGCTAGGTTTAATAACCTTTAGCAGTCATCTGATAAGCTGGAATGCACATCTAATAAGTCTTCCATAGTAAAATCTTTACACCAATTTTACATATTTGAGCAGTGACAAAGTGATACCTGTGGTCCCAAAACCCCTTGACCAAATTGTATTAACTACCCATCATTATCTTCCAACTACACATCCAACTGCCCAGTCGAAAACCATAGTGATAAGATTATACCAAGAAAATTACACAAATTACAACAGAAAAGCAACATGAAACAGAAGATACAAGAAGTTGCAGAACATTCATATCTATGCACACAAAGAAATGTATTATCAATTAAAAAGTACTATGGGTAAGAGCAGAAAATGAATCTTTGCAAGAAAAGAAAATTAGATAGAGAACCAAAACCGAAGGACATCAATCCCATGACTGGAGGAAGTAGGTGGAAAGAAAGGAAAATGAGTAGTAGGAAGCCTGTGCTCTTATCAATTTATATTCAAGGCGCAAAGTATCATTATCAGCCTAATCAGGGGAGACTTCAATCCTTGTTTATAACCCCCCACCCCATCCCCACCCTCCACGCAACTATTAAAGGTCCCTGCATCACGAAAGGATAAACACATGCTTATAGTATTTGCACTAACTACATTGAATCCAGTAAAAAATGGATAAATCGATTTGGAAGGCTCAGCACTGAAAACACCCCACATAAAATTGAAGCAACAAAGAGAGTCAATTAGAAAACAAAAACAAGAAGATAATTGTTTGCATCCATTACAATGTTCAAAGTTCCACACCTGCCAAGCATATATAGAGCATTGTCTTGGTACCTGCCGTAGGCGTGTGATCATAGCAAAAATGTGACCAAAGTTATTCATCAGAGTTCCAGCCTGAACATATCTGCATCAAAATACAAAATGCGGATGCAGTTAGAAATAAAAATATCCTTGCTCCTTACATTTTGGCAGGTAATGACATGAATGATTATGAATTTTATGGGAAGAAAAAGATGTATAAGATCTTAAGTTAAGACCAAAGATACTACTTAAAACAAGCAATTATAGGGAACAGATTTCATGCAAGTAATCCATGCATAAGCAAGAAAATGGCATACGAAGCCAAAAAAGAAAAACAATGAGCCAACAGATTGGTGCAGCTGGACTTGCAAGGAAGAAGAGCTTGAGTTTGAAAAATACAGGTCGAACTGTGCCTGACTTCTACTTTGCAATGACTTGTAGTCGTTGAATTCACTCGCATCCAAAGAATCTTTTCTCATAATAACCTGCACCCAAAAATGGTAACCAATAATGAACATTCTTATCGAAACTGAAGCACACGACACTACTGCAAGACAGAACTTACAGTCTTTGTGGGAAGTGAAATATCAGCAACTCTTTCCTTTTTGGTACGTCTTAGCAATAGGCTTTTCAGAATTTTGTGCTTCAAGAAAACCATAGCATCTCTTCTGTCACTCTCGTGTCGCGTAGTCATTAAAGGTTTTGCCATATACTAGAAAAAGCAGACACGTCAACTTTATTATGTCAGCAATAAGATAAAGCCTCAATAGTATGTATATTATTAACTATTAACTTACTTTCCTCCACCAGAGGAAGTGGCGCAGACGATGGTCAGAGCAATGTGGGCATGCATTAGAGAAGCTGTAGAATTTATGAAAGGACAGTCATCACAAGATATTTCAGAATTAAGACTGATTGAGAAGCAAAATAATAACAATATAAATGAAAATAGATTTTGAGTTGTTGCTTCATGCACCCTCAGGGGTAAGAACAAGGATTTAAAAAGGATCCTTTGTATCTACCTAAAATCAAGTCCACTGCAGTCACAATCTTTGCAAAAGTAATAAGCATAAGGCATAACTCGTAAGAAACGAACCTGTATAGAAGTAACGAATTTAATTAACCTCAAAACTATAAGTAAACAAAATGTAGTTAAACTAGTAGAAGTTAACTTACAAATGAGTACAGTTCTCTAATATTGGGTGTACCAGTTAAGGCCCACTTATAAGAAGATTCTAAAGCAAGAACTGCTTTTGTGGTGTTGCTGCCTACAGATTTGATATAATGAGCCTATGCCACAGACACAGAAGTTCAATCAGTTAAGAACATTGCAGATAAAAGATCTTGTGTCATATGAAACTTAGGAGTTCTACTCTCAGCAGCTAGTTCATGTGTTACCACCAAAGTAATGAAACTAGACAAGGCACAAACTACAAACCACATGCAGCATTGTCCAAGGGCAACAGACAGAACAAAATGTCCACCATGAAAATAGAAAAGGGTGATCAAACTAGAATTGAAGATGAAATTTTACATGATGGCAGTTAAACAACACAAAGAACTTTAGGACAGAGATAAATTCTGTGTTTCTTACATTTTGCTATGTCTTAATAGCTGAAACATCATGGAAGTATTTAGGTTCTGTCACCTATATTATTTAGCAGTTAATTATATAGGTTTATTCGTAACCACATTCTAATAATCAGCATAGCTGATTAAAAGTTCACCATTCCAATCTCCACATTTACAACTCTAATAACATGATCGACTTGAAAAGGACTGCATAAACAGCAAATGAGCACCATGTACAGGACCAAGAACGTTTTCAAACCTCAGGTACTACATATATAGAATGCCAATTGAAGAAAACAACAACATAATGCACGAATCTGTGAACATATGACTTGCCTCATCCAAAATGATACGATTCCACTTCACTGAATGCAGAACTGACTTCCCCCTGGACACATCACCAACACTAACTGAATTATCAATAGAACCATCAGCACTCAACTGCGAGTTCTTGCAGCTTTGCTTTGACTTTTTTGGCCTATAGTCAGCCTCAATAGTGGAGTATGTAGTAATGACAAAATCATATTCCGACAGTTTGTACGTACATTTCTCCCTGTCGGTGCCATGATAAACAAGAGTTTTGTTGATTCCTTTAGTGGTGCAACGTTCAATCTCGTGAAACCATTGCATTGCTCCAATCACAGGACATACAACAAGAGTTCCTTTTACTTTTGGGAGTTCCTGGGATGTGCCAGGTGAAGACAACAATATACCAGAACCACTAGCTGCTTTCTTTAATTGGCGTTGAGCGAGCACAAGTGCTATGGCTTGAACTGTCTTCCCCATTCCCATTTCATCAGCAAGAATACCCCCTCTGAATGTAGATTCTTCTTGCTTTAATGACCAAGCCAACCACTCCTTTTGGTACCTGAACAGTGGCAAGATCAGATCTGATGGTGGCTCCGCAGTTTCAGCTAGCGATACATCATCAGAATCATGTGAATGATTTTCAAGAAGGAATGCATCCATTTCTTCTTCCAGTAACTCCGATTTCAAAACTGACCCTCTTCGATGTTGTTCTTTCTGACGTTTAAATTTCCTTATCCTGCAACGGTTTCTACAAGCTGCTAATTCCGTATCTTCATCACTTTGATCTTCTCATACATGAATGATTATCAAATTAATTAGAGAAATTACACCAACTATTAACCTTTCAAGAAGGATATAACAGCACTAGGGCACAGAATGATGAACCTAATCTCGTTTTGGGGCATTTCCAAATCATCCAATTCCACTCACAATTTCAGAAGAAAAATAAAAAATAATATAAATGAAGAAGAAGAAGAACCTGGAGTTGGAGGATTCATTTTCGTTGAGTTGAAAGTTGAGCGGGAGGGACTATAGAGCCCAATTCAAACCGCTGCTCCTTTTTCAATTAAATAGAGTTATTTAACTAATTAACTAACTAATGTGATGACGTGTCAAAAGTCCAGCTCACTTGTGTTGCTGACGTGTCAAATTAATGAATGCTCTGATGTGGCCTATACTTAGCTTTAGCCCTTCCTAGTTTCTTCATTGACATTTTTAAGCTCACCTAAATTTATAATAAAACTAATCCATATTTTATTTATTTTGTATATTATTTGAAGTATTTAAGGAATATAAAATAATTCCTTGAGTGAATTAATTTTTTTTAAAAAAATTGTTGGTGACTTTTTTTAAAAAAAAAATTAGGGATAAGAAAAGGAAAAATGAGGAGGGAATTATAACGTGGAAAATCAAACTCTCACCAATAAAGTGAAAATTTATGTAATGAACCAACTGAGCTACTAAGATTTTTTCGATTACTTTGACAAATTGATAACTCGGTTCTTGAGACAAAAAAGTTTGTATAAATATTGCCTTCTTACATCTCATCTAAAATTTTTAAGTGGTTAAAGAGCATATTATTTTATTGTTTAATTATATATTCAGACTTTATTTATTGAAATTAGATTAATGTAATAACAGACTTTATTTTATGTCATAGAAACACTTCCATCACATACAATTGAGGTGGAATACCCACTAATATATATACCTTGTGAACTGTCTCGACATAAATTCCACTAAATAAGTTGCTGAGGTGGAACATTTTTATAAATTTATTTATTTTACGGCCATACATATAGAAATTCGATTGATATTTTTTGTTGTTGCTGCTTGAAAAAAGAAATTTTAATGTAAACTTTAATTATTTCAAAAGAAGAAAAAGGAAGTAAAGACTGAAGTAATGCAACTGACTTGAAATAGTTCAAGTTAGCTTTGCATTTTGCAATATAATGTTTTATGCTTGTCATTACCGTGGTAGGAAATGGTATTTTTAGCTAGTTTTAGTCTTTATATAACCCAAATAATTGAATGGAATTAAATTTTGCCATAAATGCATATCTAAACTACTTTTGAACTATGTGATTAAAATTGATTGGATAGATTGATTAGTTGAAAGGTTTGGTCGTGATAGAATGAATGAACTGATAAGAGTCCACATGAGACTTGTTGATTGGATAGATTGAACTGATTGGATAGAGTCTTATGAACATTGAGTCTTGTGAGGAGTATCGAGCACCGAACTGAGCACGAGTAAGTAACAACTTGAACTTAAGAACTATGTAGCCAAACATACGTGAGAATTGAACCATAAATCGGATGAATTCCTCTTATATATTGTCCCTTTAAGTGGATCCATGATTAGTTAATTCGTACATTACCTCGATAAACTATCGGACGATTGTAGTAACAACAACGAATTTGTTGTACAATCACTAGTTCATAAGTGATTATTGTCGAATAAAAACCTCCCAGATAGGTTTTGATATTATTCTAAATAATTAGATTGAATTGTATATGACTGGTATCTGTCTAAGCTATATTCTTATTTTTGACATTATGATAGAGTACCTTATCCTTCTAATTTGAGATTATTTGAGTTGATGCTATTCTACCTTGATGTATGTTTCATTCTGTATATTACATATTCATACATCCCACATGTTTATATTCATGTGGACATATATCTTTTCATGATGAAGAGACAGGTATTAGAGATCATCACAACACGCACTTCATTGAAGATCTTATTTATTATTAGTTGATTAATGAGTCCTCCCCTACATTTGGAAGATACCACTTGTATCTTTCATACTTTTGAGTTTAGTCATTTAGATTTGAAGTAGCCACGATCCTCTCATTGGCACCATTTAGATAGTAGAAATAGAGATTTCATAACTAGATAATAATGGGTTGATATTGAGATATTTATCTCTTCACAAGTTTTCTTTAAAACTATTTTTTTGTCATAGATTCAGAGTTTGATATATTATTAATCCATGACCTTTATACATTGAGTTAGAATTTTGATCAATATTGTCCACATTATTATCTCTTTTATTTTTTGTCTTCCCCTGAATGAATGAATGAATGTGTGATCATACCAAGTGATTTGTTTTGGAACCAATAATGAATTTTGAGTATCGACCACGTCTAGAGTATCTTACCAGGGCGTGACATCTACCGTGAAGAAAATAAGTTAACTTGTGGACTATAAAACTAAATCTTTTTGGAAGTAAATAGTTAACAAAAAAGAACTAGCATGACATAAATACGAGTGCAAAGATGTACCTTTTTGTTAGAATCTTTGCAGGTATGACTATACTATTTTTATGATGACAAATGGAGCCAACAACAGTAGATTGAAGAACCAGGTCCAGCATATGTGCACCAGTGAAAACATGCAGAGTCCCAATTGAAATCTGAGTGCTATTTATGGAAACAGAATTAGTACGAGATACGGTGAAGGTAGCAGCTTCGGGAAGGACTCCTTTATGAAAAAGAATAGCATGAGACACAGCTTTGGTAATCTGAAATCGAGAGAGCATTCAGCAAAAGCACAGGCACTTAGCGAGAGAACTCAAGCAAGATCTAGAGTTAGATTTTCTCGATTATTCAAGTCTTTTTGACAATCTTCTTAAAGTCTTTATTTAGTGACAAAAATTGTAAGAAGTTATTTTGTTTTTCTTGTGAGAGTTGTTGCTTAAAAGTGGGTTTGACTCTTGAGTGTTGAGTGTGTTGGAAGAGTTGTAAGTTGAACATTACTCGTTTGAAATTAGTGAAGTTATTTAAACCCTGTGAGTATAGGTAGTGGTTGTTTCTCCTTTGAGCAAGGAGTTTTTTCACTATAAGTTGTTTGCCTTTTGATTACTTCTTTTGCAAATAAGTTAGTACTGTTCATTGAACCTGGTTCACTAGAAGCTCAGGGGCACTAATCCTTTCAATTGGTATCAGAGCAGGGTTTTTCAAAACAAGGTTAACTACCTCGAAAAAGATAATGGCAGACCCACTTACGGCACAAGAAGGAGCTTCTCAATCCAGACCACCGTTGTCCGATGGACAATACTATGGTTAGTGGAAAACTAGAATGATAAATCATATTTAGGGTGAACATCCTGATCCTTGGAATATGGTACTCAACAGACTAACTATTCCAATGAAGAATGCCTCTACTGAAGGTGCTCTAAGGGTGACCAATACATGCAGTGAATGGAATGATACTGACAAAATTATCATTCAGAAAAATGCTAAGGCTAAGAAGATTTTGTTGTGCAGTATTAGTCCCAACTAATATAACAGGCTATCGCCATGCCAAGATGCTAAGCAGATCTGGGATACTCTAGAAATCACTCACGAAAGTACCCCTCAGGTGAAGAAGGCTAAGATTGCTAATCTCAATTGACAGTATGAGTTGTTCAGAATGCGTGAAGGCGAGACAGTACATGCGATGAAAACTAGGTTCTCCGTTATTGCCAATGAAATCTACTTCTTAGGAGAAGTCATCCCCACAAGGAAGGCCATTCGAAAGTTATTAAGTGTGTTACCCGAATCCTAGGAAAGCAAGGTTGAAGCGATCATCGAAGCCAAGGATCTTGACATCATGACTATGGATCAGTTGTTAGGAACTCTGGTCACTTACGAATCTAAGAAGAATCAGGAGAAGTGGATTAATAATAAGAGGAAGGACAAGAACCTGGCAATGAAAGCTGTGAAAAAAGAAGACTACGAAGAAGAAAACATAGCCTTGATTAACAAGAAGTTCCAGCAGGTGCTGAGAAGAGGAAATGTTGGACAAAGAAGAACCACTCAATGAACAACTGATAAAGATCCGAGGGAACAATTATGCCACAAGTATGGTATCCCTGACCACTTCATCAAGTTCTGTCCACTCTGGGCACTTGAGTATAAGAAGAACAATCCAGAGAAGCCTAAAGAAACCAAGGTTGAACCCTATGTTCGCAAAGACAGAAGGATTACTAGTCAGGAAGCGAATCTTTCAGTACAAAGAGCATTAGCGGTGCTAGCTGGCAATCCAGATGAAGAATCATACGGCAAGACTCCTGAGAATCAATCTCTCATGGTAGTCGAGGAACAAGAAAAATATGAATTTCTTGCTCTCGTCACCATGGATGAGCCCGATGATGAAGGAGGCAAGGAATATATAACTGAAGTTGCATATCTCAATACTAATAAAGCTAGAGCTGGGTAGGAGAATCTAGCACTGATGGCAACAACAAGTTCTCATAATCAGGACGACGCTCTACTACCAAGGTGAGTATTGAACAAGCTAAAGCAAATATTCATACTTATTGTAAGAAAAAGCTTGAGTCTTTGTCACAAGTCCTGATTAAAACCTATCTAACCGTATGTGACTCTAAGGACTTTCTTTTAGAAGACTATGCCCTGCTAAGAACTGAGAATGTCGATCTTGAAATATCTATCAAAAACTACAGTTGGGGATTAATGGCCTTAAGTCCTCTAAGAAAGAGAAAAATGTTATGAGTATGACCCAATTTGATTTGGAAGAAAAGGTTAAGAATCTAGGAGAAGAGCTTGGTAACATGAGTCATAAGAATGAGGTTCTCCTAAAAGAATTTGACTAGACCAAAGCTAAATTAGAGCACACTATGAAGTGGATCAACTCCTCTGCTATGCTCGATGATATGCAGCAAAGTCAGTTCACCACCAAGTATGAGATTGGGCTCAAAATCAAGGAACCCAAGAATCAGGTGATAGATCATGGTGCTCTGTGCACCTTGTGTGGGATGTCTGGACATTTGAGAGAGAACTGCAATAAAAATGCCAAAGCCCTCAACAGTAACATACCTTACATTAACAGAAACCATGAAAGAGCTAACCCAAGAAGGGGACCAGGACAAAGGTATTCCATATGAGTAATAGAAATAGGACAGGTAGAAGATACCCTCCTAAAACTAATAGGAATCAGTCAGGACGAAGATATCCCCCCAGGTATTGTAAGTTCGATATTGAAGAAAGATACCCATCTAAAACCAACAGGAATCGGTCAAGAAGAAGACACCCTTTTACATTTGACTGGCTCAGTGATGAAAGTAGATACACTATCAAAACTACTAGAACTAGACGAACCTAACAGGGTATTTTCCTACTCGGGCAAAAAGGCATCTCTTTCACCCTTCCTACAATCAAAAAGGACTCAAGTGGATCTGGGCACCCAAATCTCACCTCTATTAATTATGCAAGTACCAGTAGAAGGAAAATAAAAGAAATGGTACTTGGATAGTACATGCTTGGCACATGACGAGTGACAAACGCAACTTCCTTCTACCGAGTGACTTCCAAGATGAAAACGTAGGCTTTGGAAATTAAAAACAAGGTGAAATCAAAGGCATTGGAAAGATGGGACCATCTATGTCCTAATGCATTGAAAATGTGTACTATATGGAAGGTCTGAAACATAACCTTCTAAGCATTTCCCAAATGTGTGACAAAGGAAACGATGTACTCTCTTCTGCATCAGAATGCAAGGTGACAAATATAGTATCCAAGAGGCTAATACTAAAAGGAATGAGACACAAGAATGTGTACAATGTGAATATCAATGGTTCGTTTCAACCATAGGTAAAGTGTTTGAGCACCATGAGCGATGCATCCTCACTATGGAACAAAAAGCTAGGATATGCCAGCTTTTCTACAATCAATAAATTGATTCTCAAGGAACTAGTTCTAGGATTGCTTGAAGGAAAAATCAGTGAAGATCAAGTGTGTGGAGCATACGCTCAAGGTAAGCACGTCAAGAGCATTTTTCAACCAGTAGGGTTGGTCAGCACCAACGAACCCTTGGAACTGTTTCACATAGATCTCTGTGGACCCATGAGAGTACTAAGAAGAGGCAGTAACAGGTATGTTTTTGTTCTTGTAGATGATTACTCAAGATTCACTTGGACCTTCTTTATAAAATCCAAAGAGAAAATATTTGATGTGTTTGATGTATATGCTAAAATGGTCCAAAGGAATTTAAATTTCCAGTTGAAGAGCTTGAGTACAGACCGTAGTACAAAATTTAAGAACTCCAAGTTCCCCACATTTTGCGTTGAAAATGGGGTGACTCATAACTTCTCATCCCTGAGAACTCCTCAACAAAATAGGGTTGTGGAAAGAAAGAACAGAACTTTGGAAGATATGGATAGAACCATGTTGATAGCTAGTGAACACCACTTGTTACCTCATTAACAGCTGCATGGTCAGACCCATTTTGAATAAGACCCCCTATGAACTACTTAACGGCAGAAGACCAAACCTAGCATATCTTAGTTCATTTGGTTGTGTCTGTTATGTACACAATAATGGAAAGGAGGCTATGGGAAAGTTTGATGCCAAAAGTTATGAGGGAATATTCATTGGGTACTCTTCTCACAGCAAAACTTACAAAGTGTATAATGAAGGAACCAAATGCGTAGAAGAAAGTGCACATGTTATATTTATGAGACCAATCAAGGGGCCGAGAAAGTTTGGCAGGAATAGGTACAAAGAAAGGACACAACTGACAGTCAGAAAGAGTCAGATGATAAGGACGACAGGGAGCAAGGAAGTGGACCAAGATCATTGACTCCAAGCTACGAGGAGAGAGTTGTGTCACTTATTACAATAGTCACTCCTTAGAATAGTGACAGTTTATCAGGGATGCCTTACCCAGGTGAACCTAGTCCCTCTGGTACAACCAGAACTAGTTCTGTGCCTAAAGATGCAGGACACAACTGGAAATACAGGATCTCTCATCCTCTTGATAATCTACTGAACCCTCTCGACTCAAGAATGTCCACCAGATCAAAGCTTAGAAACATGTGTCCCTAGTTGAACCAAAAAATGTCAAAGAAGCTTTGTTTGATGAAGAGTGAATAGCTGTTATACAGGAAAAACTCCTACAGTTTGAGCGCAGCAAGGTGTGACACCTGTTTCCTCCTCTTGAACATCGAACATCATTGGAACAAAATGGATTTTTTGGAACAAGTTGGATGAACAAGGAGTGGTCAGTAGGAATAAGGTCAGATTAGTGGTGCAAGGGTATAATCAAGAGGAGGGTATCGACTATGATGAGACCTTTGCCCCTTTTACTCGCATTAAAGCTATTTAAATGCTCATAGCTTTTGCAGCTCACATGAAATTCAAGCTATATCAAATGGACGTTAAAAGCACTTTTCTCAATGGGTATCTGCAGGAAGAAGTGTACGTCAGACAACCCCCTACCTGCAAAAGCCATGAGCATCTAGACCATGTGTACAAATTTAACAAAGCTCTCTATGGACTGAAACAGGCTCCCAGAGTTTGGTATGACCGACTGTCTAGCTTTCTGCTGAAACATGGGTACTCAAGAGAAACAATTGATAAGACCTTGTTCTTGAAGAAAAGGGATTCACATGTACTCATTGTTCAGGTCTCTGTCAATGACATCATCTTTGGGGGAACAAATGCATCCCTAGGGGAGGAATTTGCAAAACTCATGGGAAACAAGTTTGAGATGAATATGATAGGAGAACTTAACTTCTTCTTAGGAGCCCAGATACTTCAGGAATAGGCTGGTACATGCATTAATCAGCAAAAATACATCAAGAAACTCATCACAAAGTTTGAGATGCAGGATTCCAAAGAAAGTAATACTCTCAAGGCCACCACTACAAGGCTTGATAAGGATGAAGTAGGTGTGGTAATGGGTAAACCAAGTACAGAGGCATGATTGTATCACTCCTATACTTAACTACTAGTAGACCAGATATCATCTTTAGTGTAGGGATATGCACAAGATTTTAGGCAAAGCCCAAGGAATCCCATCTCAAAGCTGTTAAACGGATTCTACACTACCTAAAAGGTTCCCTGGACCTAGTTCTCTGGTATCCTACTGGGTCCTCTTTTGATCTTATTAGTTTTGCTGATGTTGATTATGCAGGCTATTCCGTAGACAGGAAGAGCACCTCAGGAATGGCACACTTCCTAGGGTCTTATCTGGTCTCATGGGCAACCAAGAAACAAAAGTCAATTTCCTTGTCAACAGTCGAAGTTGAATATGTTGTTGCGACCTTCTGTTGTGCTCAACTTTTATGGATCAAATAGTAGCTTGCAAACTTTAGGATCCAAGTTGAATGTATTCCCATCATGTATGATAACGCAAGTGCTATGAATATAGCAAAGAACTTGGTTTAGCATAAGTGTACCAAATATATCAATGTGAGGCATCACTTCTTGAGGGATACTGTGGAGAATGGACTCATTGGAATGGTGATCTATAAGACCGAGACTAGGTTGCTGATATATTCACCAAAGCCCTAAGCAGGGAGCAGTTTGAGCTAAATCATCTTTATTTAGGGTTAATCAGGGAGTTTGACCTCTCCCCTTTCTAACTCTTGAATTGTATACCAAGCATCCTACAACTATTCTAATATGACCAAATTTGCAGGCTTCAAAGAAAGGTTTTGGTGGACACACTATGCTGGGAACTGCTGATATTACCCTTAGTGTCTATTGCTGGAGTAAGGCATCGAGTCAGGGGGAAGTGATCCTCACATGCTGATTTCTCAAGTACGTACTTGCTGCATAACTTTCATAATTTGATTGTATCTTTCTCCTCCACCTGGTTCCCTTAATCTGGTTCTATATTTGGCGGGAAGGATTATTACTTCAAAGTGGGCCATGATCACCCTTTCTCGGGATACCAAGAGACGTGCTGACTGCAGTGTCAGTACACATACATTTAGTCTTATTCTGGCACTTCCTCTAACTTCCAAAGACATATATCACTCGTGTGCTTAACATTACTCACAAACCCTCATTTTTCAAACTTGCAAAACCCTTCCACAAGAAAACTACCAAATGGCATCTCTTGTTGACTACTCCGACACTGACTCTAACGTCACTGCTCTCTCACCACCACAGGACTTCTCATAGGAGGAATTGCACTTGTTACCCTCCATTGATAATTAGTCTCTGCCACCATCCCTACTACCGGCCACTACAATTGAACCCCCTCATTTTTCTCCCTCACCATCCCCGAACCTGCCATACTATCCACCACGACCTTCTTTGTCTAAACCCTATCGGACAGTTGTCAACTTGCCCATTCCTTATCCCACACCCTTTGGTCAATGCCTTATTGATGATCCTGCATCCTCTTCCATTGACACACCCCCAGTTCGAGTCATGTCGCCTCTACTTGGCTGGCAACTACCTTCGATTGCCCTCTCTTCCACGGCGTCACCATCTACACTTGAGCTTAGTGACTCTACGGATGACATTTTCTTGGCTCAAGTACATCATAGTATTCTTCGTCGTTCGATCCCCTCACTATCGTCACCTCGGCCTTTTCCTTCTTGTTCTCGCACTTACCAGGAGAAAAAAACATGTGCTCGACACCCCTAGTCCCTCATTTGGTCTAAAGAAGACAGGTCTGGTAAGGTTGCTACCTCTTCTCCTGTTTGTTTCCCTTCCTCTCCTGAAGAGACTGCTGCCCTGGTTCCCCCTTTGTTCCCTCTTCCCCATCTCGTGTAAAGAAACATGTTGAAAACTTTAACAAATTAGGCAAGGAAGTTTATTTTGGCTCAAAGGGTGTGCTTAGGGGAAGAGGTATCTACCTTGAGGTACGAGCATATCCTGTAGTAGTGCAACCCTGTGCCAAATTATCAACTCAGGGTTAGCTTAATCTATTTTTTAACACTGGTACACCAGTTTATGAGGTTGATATTGTGGAGTTCTACACAAATCTGGCATTTGCGGAGTGGAATGTGGCTACTTCAAAGGTGCGTGGGGTTGATATACTATTTGACAAGGTTCACCTTGGGGAGATCTTGCATATTCCTTTAGTGAGGCTCGTAAAGTACACTTGGTTGGAGGCCACAAGCTATGTGTTAACCTCCAAATTCACTAAGGGGAGAGTCACTGATGTGTCTCGCAAGGTGTATAAGGCGGAGATGCCTCCATTCTTGAAGCTACTGTTTGAAGTAGTGCAGGGGATATTGCCCAGAGGTGAGCGTAGGCATGAGGCCACATTTTACGACATGGGTATCACACATGCTATCGATCTTTAAGAGCCCATGGACGAGCCGACCTTGATGTTGCAGCACATGGCGCGCATTGTCGATCCTGTAGAGGGACCTCACCAACTGGCCTATGGTAATCTATTAACTCATATCTTTAAGGCTTTTCAAGTTCCCCTTGGTGCTGGGAAGGCGTTAACTAAGAAGGACACGATAGATAGCCATACGACCCTCGAATGTAAGTGTGCCCCTCTTGTTGTTGTTGCTGCTGCACCTGTTCCACCTAAGTCTAGTGGAGCTATTACTTAGCTTATGCAGGAACTTTGTGAAGGTCAGGCTGATCGGGCTCGTCTTTAGGCCATGGTTGATGATCTTTAGGCTGAGGTAGCATGTCTCGAGGACATGTTTCTTCAGTATCAAGTGGACCATAATCAGTGGGTGGACTCTCTTCTCAAGCTCTTACGCGTAGGCTCCTCCCTTCCTCCCCCTTAGTCATTCTCAATCCTTTGTTGTAACTTTTTTTCACTCTGTTACAGACAATCATTTTTTGGGATGTATAATTTCTTTTGTGGATGCTTATGCAAGTGTTGGTGCTTGGTTGATATTTTTTGTTATGGATATTTGTTTCTTCCTTATTATGTTGTGTTGCTCTATGCTAAATAGATGGCTAATATCCTTAGCTTTAGTGCATTCGTGGTCATTGTTGTTTCTGGTTTTTGGTCTCCTAATGTTCTTGTTACTTGACTTGTGCTATTGCTTGTTGTCTTTTTGTGATGTCAAAAGAGGTAAGTTATGCTTTGATTGTTCTCGTGAATGCATATAGGTTTGCCATCATCAAAAAAGAGGAATTTGTTAGAATCTTTACAGGTATGACTACACTGTTTTGATGATGACAAACGGAGCCAACAACAGTAGACTCAGGAACCAGATCTAGTATATGTGCACCAGTGAAGACATGCAGAGTCCCAGTCAAAATCGGAGTGCTATTTATGAAAACAGAATTAGTACGAGATACAGTGGAGGTAGCACTAAGGACTCCTTTATGGAAAAAAAATAGTGTTCCCTACTTAAGAAAGGAGTCTCATATGGAAGGTCTCTAGGGTTCAATATAAATACAATCATCAACCCTAGAAGACACAACTTTGGTGATCTGAAATCGAGAGAGCATTCAGCAAAAGAACGGGCACTTAACGAGAGCACTCAAGCAAGATCTAAAGTTAGTTTGTTTTTATTGTTCAAGTCTGTTTGACAATCTTCTTAGAGTCTTTGTTTAATGACAAAAATTGTAAGATGTTTTTTTTTGTGAGAGTTGTTTCTTAAGAGTGATTTTGACTCTTGAGTGTTGAGTTTGTTGGAAGAGTTGTAAGTTGAACATTGCTCGTTTGAAATTTGTGAAGTTGTTGAAATTCTACGAGTGTAGGTAGTGATTATTTCTCCCTTGAGTAAGGAATTTTTTCACTATAAGTTATTTGTCTTTTGATTACTACTTACGTAAACAAGTTAGTACGGTTCATTCAACCTGGTTGATTAGAAGTTCAGGGGCACTAATCCTTTCACTTTTAGAACAATCAGTAGCAAATTAATGGACTCTGATGAATTATGAGAAGTAACTCACAATGTCAACTACCCAACAGTATTGATTTAACCGTCAAATAAAGTTTGGTGGGTTGAAATTTGTAAGAGATGAAAATCCAATTTTTGAATAATTTATATAATATCATAAAATCTTAAAAGTGAATATAAATACCTCCTATATTTTTTTTTTAACAAAGTTAATGCATTACTTACTGTAAATGAATAATATTGTATAAACATCATTGCAAAAGAAATCTTTTTGGCTATGCAGGTATAAATTGAAAATATTGCCACGGGTATAATATATTGTACTATTGACCATATATTTTTAAAAATTTGAGATAAAATATATTTATATGATTTTTTACTGATCTTGAAGGGGTTCATAATAAAATTTCAAGGGATATTCTTGAGAGCTATCTGGAGGCTAAGGGTCTCTTGATATAGTGTATATTAGGACAATAAATGACATGTATAATAGAGTTAATACTCAAGTTATAAGAATAATAAAAAGAGACTCGGAGCATTTTCTTGTTGAGATGGAACTATATCAAGGATCTTTGCTAAGCTAGCCCTTTTGTTTTTGCCTTGCTGATGAATAAGCTAACATGGCCTATTCAGGAGGAGGTTTAATGGTGTATGACATTTGCAAATGATATAATATTGCTTAATGAGATGGGGGACATAATTATTGATAGAGTGGGGGTTTAAAGATAAATTTTAAAGTTCAAAGAATTCAAATTGAGCATATCCATAATAGAATACTTGATATAAAAATTCAGTATTGCATTGGATGAATCGTTCATGGAAGTGAGACTTGCCACTCAGTCTATTTCAAAAATAGAAATCTTTAAATTTTTTGGGTCTTTTATCCAGGATAGTGGGATATAGACGATGATATTATGCATCGCATTGGAATAGCATAGATGAAATAGGCTTGCATTCAAAATATTATGTGTTACGAAGATATATAATCTAAACTTAAAGGTAAGTTCTACTGAGTGGTGGTTAGACCGTCCTTACTAAATGAGGTGGAATACTAGCTAGTCAAAAACTCATATGTTCAGAAGATACATATTGTTGAGATGGATGTATGGGCATAGTAGGAGTGACAAAATTAGAAATAAAGTTATTCAGAAAAGGTGGGAGTTGCCTCTATAGTAGACAAGATTATAGAAGCGAGATTGAGATGGTTTAGGTATAATGTACAGAGGAGGTGTGTCGATGCCCCAATTAATATGAGGTATAAGAGGTTAGATTTAGTGGTCACACCGAGGGATATAGTAGATCGAAAAAAATATGGACAAGAGATTATTAGATAGAATATAACACAACTTCATATTATCGAGGACATAACCTTAGATAGGAAAGAATGGAGGTCGCGTATTAGGACAAAGATTAGTAGGGGTGGAAAGAATATTGTCTTGCCTTGTATAGTTCATGATTTTCGTAAAATTAGTTGTACCATTATAGTTGTGTTATTATTGTTTTTTTACTATCACATTGTTTTGCTATTGTATTAGCTTTTCTAGTAGAATGTATATTGCTCCCATTGCTACTTCTATTGTTTTTTCTTCTTTTACTTAGAGCTGATACATTTGAGCCAGAGTCTTTTGAAAATAATTGTTTTTTATCTTTGTGAGGTACTGATAAGGTCAGTGTACACTTTACCCTCCCTGAAATACACTTGTGTAATTTCACCAAATATATTGTTGTTGTTGTATTACCATAATACAATTGATTTTTCCATCGAACAATTATACAATTACGATCATTAGAGAATTTTTTTTATTAACTAAATCTTAGCCATTAAATATAAGTTACATGTGTCTTTAGTATGGAAACATTTTCTGGTGCATTGAACCCCATGAAAACGGAGAAACAAGAGTTAGAGAGGAGTCGGATCACATGAACAGGAACATTACTGACGGTGCATTGAATTAGGCAACAAAGAAAAAATAAAGTGTCACAAGAATTTTGGTAAAAAGTTGCAGATGGACGAAGTAGTTCAAAAGTTGATTAAGACGTCGATACACAAAATAATTAAGATTTACTGATAAAATCAGATGATAAACTACCATTTTCATATCAACAAAGAGAAAATCACAAATATTTGTCCAAAATATATAGTAAATGGGTAATTTGAAAAATAAAACATGTACCTGTAATACTAATATATATAGCATGTGATGAAACTAATGCACCTTGTAGTATGTTACAAACGCATGATCCGAATAATCTCAAAAACATAAGTACATCAATTCTAGTTCACTGAAGTGACTTTTGGAGTATCAGTTACCAAATCTTTGCTACATTTCATGTATTAAAAGCTCAAAATTGTGTCACTAGAAAAAAAATATTCTTTTAAAAATAGAAAAGAAAAATAATACTGCATGCTTTAATGAAAATTTTGACACTATTTGTACGAGACTATGAGACAAAAATTAGAGCTTAATGTACGTCGAGCGCGGATTAAATTAATGTTGAAAATTGTGTTAGTGATTTAGACAATACATGAAAAGTACCTCTGCAAGTTGGAGTGAACATGTCAAAATATTGGAATTTTAACGAAGATATGTGAAAAGTACCAGCAAGTTGCAATTTTAACGTCAAATCATGCATTATAGATATACGTGGAGTCAAAAGTTCAATATGATTGACTTTTAAAAGAATAAAGATATGCATATATAATGAAACAAAAGACACAAGTTATTAACAAAAACGTGACTATTACTTTTGTTTTAATTTATTTGACTTTTAAAAAAAATTTATATGACATATTTAAGATTATATAATTAAAAGATATTTTGATATATTTGACATATTTTTAATTTAAAATTATAAAATTTAAATTATTATTTTTCATAAATTTATATCAAATTCAAATTATTATTTACCAATGTTTAGTGAAAGTTACACTTCAGAACCCTGTGTCTAGAACTATATTTTATTTCTTTATTTTTTTTATTAAAGAAATAACAAATCCTTTTATTCTATTTTTATTTTTAAACTTATATGTATATTTATAATAGGAGGGGTGTATTTAAGCTTAATTCACCAAGTTGAGAGATATTTTTAAGCCACATATAGTGCATGATTGACACATTTTTGTGTGTAAAAAATAGGACGGGTGTATCTAAACATAATTTCGTTAAGCTGAGGATTGTTTTTAATCCTATAAATAATTTAGGAACAAAACTAACAATTTGTGTCAAATTTAAAAGTCTTTTTAATACGTCTCTCTAAACCAAATAACGTAGGAAGTTCTATTTTCAGTTGACTGAAGGAAACAAACGATATCATTTACTGCAACCAAGTAAGTGACAAAAAATTATAGTTGAAAAATAAAATGACCAAAATGTATAAATAATTGATTCAGATTGAGGCGCGCATATCTCGCTCTGCTTAAGGAGATTCAAACTTACTGTGGTATAATCAACACAATCCAACAGTAATACTCTTGACATGTCCTCTCCATGATACAACAGTCTAACAACAATGTCATATAACTCAAATAACTTCGGATTAGTTGAAGAGTCCAAAAATTTCACATAAAAACACATTAATTCCTTCAACATACATATAAATACTCTCTTTTATATAGTGAATATGTATAATTAAAGACTTAAAATATTTTCTTTCTCTCAACTCTATCTTTCACTATACTAACCTCACAACACAATATAATACTTCGCATCTTTCTTCCACTCAATATATTCTTATACTCAAAATAAAGAAAGATCATTATAATTTATAGATGAGAAATTTTTCGTTGCAATGAATAGGCAGATTATGAAGATATTAAATTGCATAAATGAATGGGCTAAAGGTTATATCAATTACATGACATAACGAGATAGAATAATGAGTAAAATAATGTGTGAAATGTTACTAGAGTTATATGGGATATTATTGTATGTCACATTTTATCACAACTTAATCTGAAAAGTAATGTAATCCTACATGTGCAAAAACACATTTAAAATTCACACACATGAGAGTTGAATATGAAGTACTCTTATAGTATTACTCCAACAAAACTAATTGAGAAACCCATAATTAACCGAAGGCCTGGACATGGATCTGGAGATTACCAACTCAAACAGAGAGATGTCAAGGCATGCATGTATGTGGTACTGTAAATCGGGGTTATCATGATTTGTTAACTTCAATTCATGTATACTTATATAACAGAGAATTATGACTTTGATTTTTCAAATAAAGTCTCAATTATATCAGCATTGCACCTTATCCATGTAGAAATATTAAAAAAAAGAACCACAAAAAATTTTGCAATTCACAAACATGGCAATTCAAATTTCGTTAATCAACCAAAAGGGCGTTTCAATCAAGAATATTTTATATATTTATTAGTACTATGATAATATATATGAATATTATATATAACTATGTACCTCAGGATGAGATTCCATTTTTTGAAATTTTTTTTATATAAATATCAAGTATCGCATACTGAATACTAAACTTTCTAAATATGCATATCAAATAACATAATATCAAAAATTTTGATTTCGATATGATATTAGATATCTAATAAAAGGTTAGAAAAATGGTGTTACGATCTCTTCCTTTAAAAAAAATCTATGTGCGCTTTGTCAGAAGTAGAAAATTGATATTAGCAATCTATCATTTGAGTTTTGAAGTAAAGATGCAAATAATCTGATTTGATTGCACGAATGTTACGTCTCGAGAGGGTACCTTAGACGTAACGATACTCAGAGACTATTGTTAGTCCCCAAGCGAACGACCTGGTCTTATCACATTTGTTCGTCTATGCATTCTACTATCAGCGGAAGACATAAAGGGACAAATGGGCACATCATCATTAATTCTCAAATAAATATTATAAAAGAGGCTAGTAGAAAGAACTAGATCACAATTTTATATCAACACTCGACTCTAGTCTATAAAGCCTCTACCACTATCAAGTGGTACCAATGACAGACCCATGGCTACCTCAATCAAATAAAGCTAATCGATCTAACTCTAAGACAGGATGAAAATAAATATAAGGGTTCCTCCGAAGCAAGGGAGGCTTATCAAATCAGCTGAACATCTCCAGTCCTCAATGGTGTGCAGGTTGACAATCATCCAAATCATGTATCTACATCATGAAACGATGCAGTCCTCGGGGACGTCAGTACGTGGAATGTACTAGTATATAAAAATAGCTGAGAAAAAACAGAAACAGGTAGAATAATATAACAATAACAATCAACTTAATATAGAAATCAGTCAACATGTCAAATGTCTATCTAAAGAAAGAATAAAGAATAGACAAATGGCCCATCACATCCACACCTTATACTATTTCATTGACATCAGAGTACTATCAAGAGGGAATCCTATATAGGAGTTTCTATAACTGACAATCATCCCCTATGAGCCAGAAGTGATACAATGAAGAGATGTCGTTGCCACATTCGGCCAATACCTTGTCGGGGTAAAGGACGAGTCTGTCAGGGACCCCAAAGAAGTCTGTCAAGTCCTCTACTGGACAAAAAAATATTTGCTTTCGCTGTTCAGTCCTCTCCTACTCTAGCCATGTAGTTAATGAGTTCGAGTGAGACTCACTTTTATCCATTTCGGTGCTAATACTCCTCCCAAGACTCAAGAAATCTCATAGTCTATCAAGGCCAGATTGTTACGCAGCCAACCCAACTCTCAAGTGGGGTCATCATCTCTTCTATCATTCTATCTATTCAAAGAGTAGAATTATTCTTCAAGATAAGGTTCAATCTGTGTTTAACCCAAATAGCACTAATTCCATCTACTTCAGTCATCAATACACTCATCTCAGGACTTGAAAACTATTATTAGGCAATAATTGAATAAACAATCATTAGAGATTATTTATGGGGACTCAAGAGACTATCAAGTTCTATCAACTCATCATCATCCTCACATCTCAATCATCAATCAAAATCACAAGCACATTCTCAACCAAGGCTCTAGACTCAATCCTATCTTCATTCATGCCATCTTTAAGGAAGAAAAAACAAGTAGGGTTTATGAAATAATTCACGTAAAATATTTAATTCAAGAAAACAAGTTTATGATGATCATCAACATGTGAAAATACGAACAATTAATATAGTTTCAAGAATAAAATCAAGAAAATCAATCATATAGGCCCAAGAACCCTCAATCAACCATCTAAGACCCCCTATGGGGCACATAAGGGAACAATCTCATGTTTTCATTTAGCCTTACATACTTGGGGTTTGAAGAATCCTCAATTTTCCTGCATGAATTATCCCTGGACTCGAAACCCTCCTCTCCTCTTCTTTTCCTTCTCTCAGAACATAGTTAGACTTAGGAAAAAAGGGGTTTTAAACCTCTTTCATACGTATCTAGGGGTAAATACTTGTTTTGGGACTTAAGAATATATTGGGAAGAACAAAATGCCCTTCCCAAAGTTAAAAGACAAAATCAAATTCGTGGTCACTGGTGAACGTCACACACCAATTGATTAGGATTGGTTTTCACAAAATTGATTTCCATCGAGAATTGGGAGAAAAACTTCAAGTGTGGGCACAAAAAACTCACTGTTTTTTACTTTCTTTGAAAAAAATAATTCACATTTTTTTTGCATCAAAGTCAAGTCGAGACCATTTTTTGAATCAGTTTTTCACACTGATCACAAATTCGATCTCGGATTTTTCATCAGAGCTAGAAAAGATGTGTTGTGCGCACAGGACATTTTAAGGGCATTTCGATAAATTTATATGAGGTATTACATCATCTTTTCCTTGGGATCATTCGTACTCGAATGATGAGTGAAGGTAGAAATAAGCACGAGTAGACTCAAAACTTATCTTACTCCTCACTCAGGAACTCTCGAACTCTCGTCTATCTATCACTTTTTATATCTCTATCATTAGACTCAGGAATGGAATTGAATTAGTACCTCAACTCAAGGAAGGAACTTCAATAGCATTAAGGATAGGATTTTTGCCCTTAATGTCATCGTCTTTCGGCACGAATAGGCTCAAAACTCCCATTAACACTCACATCTATCAATCGATCTCCCAATTCTACTCAATCAACAATAAACTCTACTCAAAATCAAGGATAGGCAAGTGACTCAAGAAAGGACAATTGATCTAGTTAGAGGTAAGGAAATTCCCCCCAATATTCTTATCGTCGGGCATGAATAACAGTCGAGACTCGTTACAATACTCCATAAATCAATCTGGGCAATCATAAGTCACTCCGGATAAACAATCGATTCAGATCAAGAGTAGAGATACTCTTTTAGAATTATCACCATCAAGCACAAATGGAACGACAAACCCAATCAATTTAGTTCGCTTAAACACTTCGATAATTAGTCCTTCGAACTCAAGAAGGAAGTCATCAACTCTAATGAAGAATTGGACCATCGATGACTAAGACTCCATATACAACTCTTCAAGCTTAGCACCTTATCTCAATTGTACTCCCTTTCATAGCACTCTACCCCATAAATCTTAACCTTATAATTCTCACTTCAATTTACATCTAACCACCTTCTCCGCTTCCCTTCAAGCCTACTTCTAAGCCTCAAGGCGTTATTACCAAGATGATCATACTCATACAAGCAAATCCTCAATACTCAACTCTAACTTCCACAGGAGCTTTCATTGAAGGATCACTGGTTCTCTTCACTACCCCACTACACTTCCTCAAACCCTTATTATGAAGTCTTCACTAGGCTATCACCAATATTTGCATATCAATGGCCCTGAATTTAAGCCTATCACTCCAACTACTTCAACTATATCTTAGAATTTTCTAGCCTACTTAGCACTTCTACCTCCACAATTCAATGAGCTTTCACTCAAGGTCACACCCAAATACTTTCACCTATCTACTGTTCATCATAAGGTTTTACCTCTATCCTCCTTCCTATCTCTGTTCCTATGTGACACAGTTTAACACCCATACCCTAATAAGGATACACTCACTCCTCCTCATCTACCCTCATCCTCAATCTACTACTCTTAACGTCACAAGTTGAACCTAGAGGAACTCATTACTTCCCCCTCCCCCTTTTTGCAAAACCTCAAGCTACTATCCCTCCATGCCAAAGAGCAAGATCATACCTCTGAAACTTGATACTCTACATCCTACCATCAACAATGGTATAATAAGCTGAAGGTCAATACATGCATAAGATGACATCAAAATCAAGAACTCTCACTCTCTCTTATCAACCTTCACCCCTCTACTATCATCAACACTCCTATCAAGGCTGGAAAGCTTGATTACTCAAAGAGCTTGGAATAAAAGATCATTAGCACGATTCAATCAAGAAATCTTATCTGAGAACGTTCATAGATTACAGTCTCTCCCGTCTATCAAGACTCATCCTGAGTTCATAAAGCTATACGTAGTGAAAAACTCTAGTCATATCTCCTTTAACATAAGAGTGGAAACTCTTGGATTCATGGAGGTAAGATCAAGATTAATGAATGAATTCATTGCTTCTCATCTTCTAAACTCAGCATGATCGAGAATCAACATGCTGTGCATGGGACTAGGCCATAGATACATCAGTCATACACCCGAAAGGAATGGAATGTTACCTCAACTGAAGTATAAGGACTATGTGATACGGAAAAGAATTGATATCTCATCTTGATAAGCCTATCATAATCCAAAAATTCAAGATCTACTTCAACTTATCTCAAGGTCCTCTTTCTAAATTTGTGAATCAATTTCCTCTATTAGGCTATAAGCATATACCTCCACACGGTCAAAGAATCACTATCCCCAAGAATATGTATCTTAAACCCTTCTATTATCCTATAGTCACATACTTATAACTAACCACTCAGACTCCTTTCAACAATATCACTCTTAGCTTTCTTATGTTTCTATGGAACTCTCTCTCTCTCTCTCTCTCTCTCTCCCTCTCTCTCTCTCTCTATTTGCTGCTCTTAATGGCATACATAATCATTTTCCACAATTATTACAATCTAACATATTCTTTTGCCTACTAATGCTCAACCTCTATGCTCTCTTAAACTCATCATTTGTATAAGACTTAGACTATTAAGGAAAACTCCTCTTTATAAACCCCACTAAACTTAGTTGCTCGGGATGACACAGAATCATACCTTAAACTTACTTCCAATTAGACTCGAGGATATTGTCTAAACTCGCATAACAACCATAATTTATAGCTTCAGACATCCTTACACAATCACGAATACCCACCTCAAGTATCTTCTTATGTATTGAACTATCATTGTTTCACTAGTTCACTCAGGGAAACTTGTTTCCTACCCCTAGCATCACTTCTTTTACAATTTAGCATCTTCATACACTATGACAAGTCTCTTAGAGAAAAATCTCCAACTAAGACTATCACTCTCATGATACTATTTTCTCTTCCGTAATACTCCTCAAACTCAAGCTTAGGGCCTATTACTAACATGCTCATCTATTACACACCTCTCTAATGTTGACTTGCAATTACTAGGTAAAAGTTTAGGGAACATAATCCTACTAAAACCTCATAGCTAGAAATCAATCAACGCACCCCTTCTTCACAACTTCGTACCACTCACCTATTCAATCACATCTCCTCATCACTAAACTCATAACTTGATGGGTCTCATGAACTCTCACTTGCAATCATAAGCCTAACTCAGATCTATAACATTAAAAGCACTCTTTCCCCTATTCAAGATTTACACTTCACCTTCAAGACCTCAAATCTCACTCTTAGTTGGCAACATTAACACTCTTAGAAGCATAAAACTCTTCTATCATGCATAACATCAAAAGTCAAGTAAAGATTCAGCGTATACCAATCATAATTTCACGAATTATTTCTATGAGTTGGCTAACTATTGCGGCACATAACTATTCTATAACCTCACTCACACTAAGAGTAGCATCTCTCCGATTTCTTATAACTGATGGCGTAGACCTAACGGGTTGGGCTTGGTTAGCTCTCTTCATACAATCCCTCTGAAAGTGACCCTCTTGCCCACACTTGAAGCAGTCGTTGGTGCCCAATTGATAACACCCCAAATAAAGTTTTCCACACCTTCTATATGGTGGCTTTTCTTTACAAGCTTGAGCCGCATTTCCTTGGGATGAAGAGTTTCGAATCTTGAAGAGTTGATTTCTCCTCGACCTCAAATTATATCTACTATTATACATGGGTGTTGTCATCGGTCGTGTCATATACTTCCAAGGTACTTACAGATGGGGGACCCTACTTTCCTCCTTACCCCAAGCTTCCTCTATCTCACTCTCCTTATCCTCTGCTATCCATCGATTATACACCAAAGCTTGAGTAATAGGCTCAAGTTTCTCGGTGATGATAGTATCTTTCAAATCCTCAGTGCATTTAGAACACAAGGTCTATAAATGTGTAAAGCATGATTTAGAAAAGAACTCTCGTAGACTGATTCTATCGCACAGACTTAGAATATGAAAGAAGGAGAATAATTACTAAATGTCCAATAGCCTTCAAATTATGGATGTGGAGCTCTTCACACCAATGAAAAAAACTCTACTAGACAAGGATTCATAGACTCCCTAGGACTCTTAAACTTTGTGCTCTGATACCAAATTTGTCACGCCCCGGGAGGGTACCCTAGATGTAATCGACACTCAAAGACTATTGCTAGTCCCCAAGAGAACCACCTGGTTTCATCACATTTGTTCGTCTATGCATTCTACTATCAGCAGAAGACATAATGGGATAAATGGGCACATCATCATTAGTTCTCAAATAAATATTATAAAAGAGGCTAATAGGAAGAACTAGCTCACAATTTTATATCAAAACTCGACTCTAATCTATGAAGCCTCTATCACTATCAAGTGGTGCCAATGACAGACCCATGGCTACCTCAATCAAATAAAGCTAATTGATCTAACTTTAAGGCAAGATGAAAATAAATATAAGGGTTCCTCCTGAGTAGGAGAGGCTCACCAAATCAGCTAAATGTCTCCAATCCTCAATGGTGTGTCGATTGACGATCATCCAAATCAAGTATCTACATTATGAAACGATACAGTCCCAGAGGAAAACATCAGTATGTGGAATGTACTAGTATATAAAAATAGTTGAGTGAAATTGGAAATAGGTAGAATAATATAACAATAACAATCAACTCAATATAGAAATCAGTCAACATGCCAAATATCTATCTAAAGAATGAATAAAGAATAGACAAATGATCCATCACATCCATCACCTTATACCATTTCATTGACATTAGGGTACTATCAAGAGGGAATCCTATATGTGAGTTTCTATAACCAGCAATCATCCCTATGAGCCAGAAGTGATACAACGAAGAAATGTCCTTGCTACATCCGTCCAATACCTTGTCGGGGTAAAGGATGAGTCTATCAAGGATCCCAAAGAAGTCTATCAAGTCCTCTGCTGGACAAAGAAAACATCCGCTTTCACGGTCCAATCCTCTCCTACGTTTGCCACATAGTTAATGAGTTCGAGTGGGACTCACTCTTACCCATTTCGGTGTTAATACTCTTCCCAAGATTCAAGAAAGCTTATAGTTTGTCAAGGCCGGACTGTTAGGTAGCCAACCCCCTTTCTCAAGCGGGGTCATCACATCGTCTATTATTCGATCAACTCTAAGAGTAGAATTATTCTTCAAGCTAAGGTTCAATCCTTTTTTAACCCAAATAGCACTAATTCTATCTACTTCAGTCATCAATACACTCATCTCAGGACTTGAAAGCTATCATTAGGGAATAATTAAATAGACAATCATTAGAGATTATTTATGGGGACTCAAGAGACTATCAAGTTATATCAACTCATCATCATCCTCACATCTCAATCATCAATCAAAATCACAAGCACATTCTCAACCAAGGTTTTAGACTCAATCCTATCTTCATTCATGCCATCTTTAAAGAAAAAAAAAGAGTAAAGTTTATGCAATAATTCATGTAAAAATATTTAATTCAAGAAAACAAGTTTATGATGATCATCAACATGTGAAAGTACGTACAGTTAATATAGTTTCAAGAATAAAATCAAGAAAATCATTCATATAGGCCCAAGAACCCTCAATCAACCATCTAAGACCCCCTATGGGGCACATAAGGGAACAATCTCATGCTTTTGTTTAGTCTTATATACCTGGAGTTTGAAGAATCCTCAATTTTCCTGCATGAATTGGCGTTGGACTCGAAAGCCTCCTCTTTTCTTCTTTTCCTTCTCTCAAAACGTAGTTAGACTTAGGAAAAATGGGTTTTTGAACCCCTTCCGAATGTATCTAGGATTAAATACTTGTTTTGGGACTTAAGAATACATTGGGAAGGACAAAATGCCCTTCCCGAAGTTAAAAGGCAAAATTGAATTCTTGGTCACTGGTGCGCGTCACGCACCACTTCATTAGGACTGGTTTTTGCAAAATTGGCTTTCGTCGAGAATTTGGAGAAAAACTTCAAGTATGGTTCTGCGTCCTTTCCGCGTCGTGGAAGGGGCGCGAAAACCTCACTGTTTTTTTACTTTCTTTGAAAAAAAATAATTCACTTTTTTTCGCGTTAAAGTTGAGTTGAGACCATTTTCCAACTCACTTTTTCGCACTGATCGTAAATCCGATCTTGAATTTTTTATCAGAGCTAGGGAATATGCGTTGTGTGCACGGAACATTTTAGGAGCGTTTCGATAAATTTATAAGTGGTGTTACAAGGGACATTGGTAGAATTTCTCTAAAATTTTACAAAGCCAATGAACTTTAAATTTTCTACAGTTAACTTGAATTTCTCAAAAAAAAAATGTGGATATTGTTACAGAAAGCAAAAAATATCCACCACTATAATATCATTTTGATATTAGCAATCAAAAAAATTAATATTCAGATAAATGACGCGGTTATTATATATGATGCTTTGACTTGACTTGTATGTGACATCAATTGCTTTCGTTGCCAAAGTGTATAGTGGAAGTACTAAAGAGTTACTGGGACGTACGAAGCATCCAACATGCAGCTATTAATTACAAAAGGGCAAGCCTAACCATTACAAAAACCCATTTAACAATATTATTAACTGAGAAGTTATTTGACTAATAATGACTTCGTTGATAATTTATTAGATAAGGATAAAAAAATTCAAACATGATAAATCTTGATTATTAAATAATTAATTACTTGAAGCATGTTGAAAAGTCTAGAAAATCACTTGTTACTTAGGTAAAGGCAGATATTGAGCACATGAAGTGGGTTGAATCCTAATATAGATATGCATCATTATGAGGCAAATATGTGCTATCCATTTATGAAATATAATTATAGGTTAAAAAATTATTATAATGTATTATATTTATTTATTATAATAAATCTCATGTTTATACCTTGCCTCCTACGATAAAGTCAAATTTTATTAATTTTGAGAAATTAATAAAATCTGAATAAAGTGAATCATTAAGAGTGTTATGATTCATTCGATTGACAAATTTAATCTATTCACAGAATCACAGCCTCTAAAGTTATTTTCTTTGGATTGATATTAGATCTAATTTAAATTACTATGATTGAATTATTAAATATCTAGTTGCATATCTGCTATTTTATTTATCTCATTTTATGCGACATTCCTTTTTTTTTGGTCCGTTTGAAAAATTATATCACCATACTCTAATTAAAACTTTTAAGTTTCTCTTTTATCTTAATAAAATAATTCTCAACCACATAAATTTATAATAATTATTTTAGACCACAAGTTTTAAAGCTTTATTTTTTCTTAAATATCATGTTAAATCAAAGAATACTACATAAATGGAACCAAGGGAATATATAAGTATAGTATTAGTAAAGCCTTTATAACTACTATCTCTTTTCAATCGACCTTTTCTTTTAATTCACACACGTTCAAAAGGTCAAACTCTAATTGTTATGAAAATTATTAGATGAATCCGCTCTATTGTAATATGATCTACGGAGGAAAAAAAATCAAAATTCATTGAATATGAACTAATGTTGGATTTTGATGACACGTTCTGCCAATTAATGATTAAATCGAACTGTAATTATCTATACAGCATAACTCATATTCATATTTGAATTGGTGCTTGAGGGTTCATAACCCTATATGGAATTGAATTTCCCTCCTGGGGACAATTTTAAAATGCGACACTAGTATGTAAGACATGTTCACTTATATATTCAGTATCTTTTTTATCCATATCGACGACAAGGCTGACACAAGAGTGACTCTGATACCATCAGTATCGACCCAACTGGCTAGTGATATTGTTCGTTTTGAGCCTAGGCCCGTATAGCTTTAAAATGTGTCACTAGTAGGTAAAACGTGTTTGCTTATATACTCAATATCCTTTCTATATTTAGACGATATGATACTTCTATCTAAAAATGGATTATTACAACTTCAATGTGAAAAAATAATACTACAATCTCAGAATACTAATTCCAAGATAAATTATTTTGCTATTTTATCCCAAAATAAAAAATAAATTTATCCTAAATTTAATCCCAAAATTAATTATTTCTGATCCCGTCCTACCAAACGATCCCTCGTGGATGCAAAAGGGATTATCAGTCTCTTTTTTCTTGTAGTGCTCTTTTTCCCTTTGAGATACTGGCAGGATTACTAGGACGACATTTCTTCCTATCCTAACTACCCAAATTGAATCAACTATCATCATCATCCACTACACACACCTAAAGAGAAAATTAAAAAAACAAATAGTTTACATCTCTTTCTTAATTCCCAATGTATATGTTCATTAATTAGAACAGAACCTAGCTATAAGTAATAATTAGAGATTTTTACCAGATAAAATGGGGTCCCCCATTAGCTGTAAAGGACTGGAAAACAACTCATGAACCACACACAAGTCCACAATGGTTAGCCGACTTTTTTCCTACCTATGCTTCAACGAAACTACCTTAATATATATGTCGTACAACTTTTTTTCCTATATATACCCCCCATCTTAGTTATGAAGCTTACTCATTATTAATTTCCAATGAAAATAATGGATAACAAAGAAGCTCAAAAGAGTCATTTTTCATCAATATTAAGTAGATTTCATGCTGGTTACTTTAGAATAAGTCTTTCTTTATGTAGCCAAGCGTTATTATGGAAAACATTAAGTGAGCCATCGGATGATATTCATAAATTTCGAAATATTTTTCGAATGCTTCCTTCCACAGCTTTCATTCTTCTATGGTCTCTAGCTTTACTCTCATTAGTATCAATCTCTTTACTATATGTTCTTCGTGTCCTCTTTCATTTTGAAATGGTGAAAAGTGAATTCTTGCACCATGTTGGAGTAAATTACCTTTATGCCCCGTGGATCTCGTGGCTTGTCTTGCTTCAAGCAACCCCATTCTTCAAACATGAAGGGGTTTGTTTTCTTGTACTTTGGTGGATCTTTATTGTACCTATATTGGCACTAGATATCAAGATATATGGACAATGGATTACAAAGGGGAAGCGCTTTCTATCAGGAGTCGCGAATCCCACTAGCCAATTATCTGTTATTGGGAATTTGGTAGGAGCAAGAGCAGCAGCTGAAATGGGATGGTATGAGAGTGCATTATTGTTGTTTGCAATTGGAATGTCACATTATGTAGTGTTATTTGTGACACTTTATCAAAGGTTGCCAGCAAGTAGTACACTTCCAGCAATGCTAAGGCCAGTATTCTTCTTGTTCTTAGCTGCTCCTAGCATGGCTAGCTTGGCATGGGATTCTATTTATGGAAAGTTTGATTCGTCATCCAAGATGCTCTTCTTCCTCTCTCTTTTCCTCTTCCTTTCACTGGTGAGCATTTAAAAGTACACGTAATTACATGTCATAATATTTATAAGGTTGTACATATATATCAATATTAACTTGTCTTATTTTTAAGATTGTTAATTTCACATTCTAATGTAGCTTATTATAGATATTCTTTACGTGACTTAATAGTATGAACTATGAAATGATTAAAATTAAGGATATCATTAGGATAAATAAGAAGGTATTACTTCATCTGTCTCATTTTAGTGTTTTAATTTGACTGTACAAGATATTTTTTTTAAAAAAAAGGTAAGATTTCTAATTTTTTTGGTAGTAAAGTAAATATGTATATATTTCACAAATTTATTCTTTTGAATCATATGCTCTTAAATAAGTCTAATATTACGGAAGAATTAAAGAATTATTAGATATAAAAGATATAGTAATGTTTTTTAGACTTACTAAAATGAAAGTAAAGATATGAAGTAAACAAATAAAATACTCTTTTTTTAACAAACTAGAGTGAAAAGAATGTAGGAAGAGAATTTATTTGTTCCTTCTTCTATATATAGTAGGAGTGTTTTTCTTTGGTCTGAAAGAAGGAAAGTAAAAGATAAAGAAAAAGAGATTGATGTGGACCGTCTAAATTGACCTAATAAGTATTCAAGTACTAGTTGGCTTTTTCATTTTGCAAGATTTTGTAGTCGTATTTTCTCCGTTGTACGACATGATGTTGTTGGCTACCAATCCTTCATTTCATAACCGCCACCGTCATCTTAAATATACCTTGTGTCCTTTTTGTCAACCTAAGGCACCACTAAGATTTAAGAGTTGTCTACTTGTCTTATCGATTAGGATATCGTCCACAGAAATTCAGTAATTTTTGTGTAAATATTGAGATGATCGATAAAGTTATTGTTTCGTAACTTATTGTGTATAATATATTTTTTTGGTTGGACCCTATCATAAATTTTGCACATAGCAAAAGTTTTATGTGCCAAGTTTGTCTTTTTTTAAAAAAAAATTATATGTTAAAAATTTTAGTAAATATATAATAACGACAACAAAATATCAAGTAAAATCTCATAAGTGGGTCTGAGGAAGGTCGAATGTACGCAGATTTAATCAGGCTTTTAAATATATAAAAAAATAAAAATTATACTTATTTGGAAATAAAATCCGTTTAGTCCAACATAGACACGAAATCTACATACTCAAGTTTTGTTGTACTCTTTATATTTAGGGTTTGATTTTCTTTGTGTCGAAGGTGGATCCAGAATTTCAGGAATTTAATATGCTAATTTCAAATGGACTAATTTCTAAATATAATATAGAAATATATTATTTGAGCAAAAATTATTGAATTTGATAGACCTCGTATCAGTTTCTAGCTCCGCTCTTACTTTGGGCATTTATAATAAAGTTTCTTTTAAAAAAAATTGAAATCGATAAAAATTTATAAACTTTAATCTTGAATTCATTTCTGATTAAAGTATAATAAAAGTAATGTTGTATTTATGATACGACTAAATGTACTGTTTCCTAATTTGTTTTTGAAAATGTACGTACAGGTGTCAAGACCAGCCTTATTTAAGAGATCAATGAGGAAATTTAATGTATCATGGTGGGCATATTCTTTCCCTTTAACAGTGATGGCAATGGCATCAACTAAATATGCTCAAGAAATGAAGAACACAGCTTCACACATATTAATGCTGCTTCTTTCTGGACTATCAGTCGTAGTATCACTTGTCTTGATGATTTTCACTGCATTTAATTCCAATTCACTTTTACCCACCCAGGCTGATGATTCAATGCACTGCACTAGTATTCATCAACCCTCCCCGTCCTCAATTGTATGATTGTAACTATTATTACTTAATAGTAAAGCTATTAGGAATAGTACTAGTTAGACATTCCTTAATAATGACTTTTGTATGTATTACTGGTTATAAAGATCTCGTAAAATGCACGAGCTTAATAGTTATTCGTAAATTTATTTTTTAATAATATAATTAAATATTATTAAATTTTTTTATCAAGTGTAAAACTAATATCTAATAAACATATTATTAATATTGATTAAATTTTAAATTTAATGATTAATTGATTTTAAATTTTTATATATATATTTGTAGTAATTTCTTTTTGACACAATAAATAGTTATTTAATTTCATTTGTTCAGTTTAGAAAAAAATTATTTTATCCTAATTTTCGTATTTGTTTAACTTAAAATAACTAATTAGGGTGATGTAATGAAATTATAGTTGAAGCAACTGAGAAATTATTTATTAGCAATAATATTGCAAAATCATAGTAAGCAAGTAGCTGCTTTAAAAAATTAAATTAAAAAGTGCATGAAATATTATTATGGGCCCTGCATAATGTATAAAAAAAGCAGATAACTCAAGCAGACATGTCGACGGAGAGGTGTCTGTCGCCTAACTCTCTTATAATATAAGGGAATATTTCTTATCAAAGATGGATATACCTAAACTGTTTTAATTATATATACGATATTTATTCCACCAGTGATTTGTTATTTTTCCTGTGGACAAATTTATATAATATATGAAGATAGTGTTACTAGTCGATCTTTAAATTAGTACGCCTATCGAAATGGATTATGGTGCAGTGGTAAGATTGCTTCAACTTTAATCAAAGGTTCCGAATTCAAATCTTAGATATATAAAAAAAACTTCTTAGAAGTGACATCCTCGAATGGACTCTATAGCATACAATTCAAATTTAATCGGAGCTCCACTGGCTCCAAACTTATAGTTTTTTTTTATGTTTCTTAAAAATGTCTAATTTTTTCGACAGTAAAGTTTTTTGAGGATATTATACTTATAACTTGATTAAACTTATAGTTTTTTTCTTAAAAAATAACTGATTCGCTAGGATTATATTGAAATATAGTCAATTTATGTGTCTGAAGTATATTATCATATACTCATATATTTAAAAAATTCATGATTCCAAATTCAACCCATCGCATGTATATTTTTTACATGTGTATTTACTTATTATGATTTTATGTGTTACAAATTATTTTCAAAAGACCTTCTTATGGATAATAGCTCATGATCAACTAATATTCTATTTCTCGACCTGGAATCAAATTGAATTACGTCTTTTCTAACTCATGACTTAATTAGTTCAATTTTCTTTTCAACAAATCAATTCATCATGAGCATTCCCATTAGAAACTATACAAATATAATTCCAAGGTATAATCTAAAATTAAGATATAGCGTGAACACAGTTGGACTCAACCAATACATATTCCTTAAAGTAGCTTGTCCTTTACTGCTCTATTTTGTTATAGTATTTGTACTTTTTCTCGTTTTGTTGGTAAGTAGCAAATACGCAGGCACCAAAGAAGAGAAAAGGGAAAAGCGCACCCACGCACACAGTGAAAGCAACAATTGGAGTAGGTCTTTGTGTACTTGCCCCCTTGGCTGATGATATTTTGCTTATTTTCAAGCATTCCCATTGACGAGGCTATATAGTGGGAAAACGACCACTTGGACCTTTTTACCACCTTTGACAACACTCAACTTATAACCTTAAAAAAGTTACTCTTTTCGTCTCATTTTATGTAATATCCTTTCTCTTAATATGATATTTAATTAAAAAAATAAAATTTTTAAAATTTATGATTTAAAATTATTCTAAAAAATTTGTGTTGTTAAAATTTATTTCATTAAGGGTAAAAAGAGAAATTTTAAAGTTAAATTATTTTCAATTAGAATAAGGTGACATTCTTTTTAAAACGGACCAAAAAAGAGATACCACATAAAATGAGATAGAGGAATTATTTTGGTGGTATGTAATAAATTTAGTGTAATTTTGAAGATAGATTTGGACAGTTATGGATCCTAGATTAGAAGATCATGGGTGTTTACTTTCTTTAAAATTACTTATCAAGAAAGGTTTCCTTCTAAAAGCTTAATATTTTTAGAGTTTAGTTAGTAAATGAATTAACAAAATACTAAAAATAGAAAAGTAGAGAAATAATAAATTGAATTAGAAAAAGTAAATAAATACTCCCAGTAGTATAAAAGGGAAGAGTAAATATAGATTATGTTTACCGAGACTCAAACCCTCACCACTCAAGAGCATCATCATCGACTTTCACTTTAGCTTGACAAACAACGCACCTACCACAATTTTTGGTCAATGGGTGCTCAAGAAAAGATTGAATGAAATGAATTTTTCAATATTCTCTATATACATATTAATAATTTATCAACTATAATTTTTATTTGTTGGTAAAAAATTCCAATCAATTAAATATTTATTCGTAAGTTTACCAACAAAAATCTATCCATTAGTAATTTACCAACATATTTTTAATTGATTGGTAAAATGGCAACAAATCTTATAGTTGATAAATGATTGATTGATAAGTCTTTAGGAATCAGTTAATAATATTCTTTTAATCATATTTACCAATCGATATATACTTCGTTGGTAATGTTATCAAAAATGTTGTGTGTTAGTAATATTTAAGTTGGTAACCCGCTGGCACAAAGTTAATAAATTAGGCGTCATTTTTTCCCTCCAAATTTACCAAGTAAAATATTTCGTTAGTAACATTTTGGTTGGCAATCCATAAGAAGTTCGTTGCTAAATTCTGCAAATCAATTTGGTTACAAATTTGTTAGCAATTTGTTGCTAATATACTAACTAATTTGAGTTGTTAGTAAAATTCGTTGGTTATTCGAGAGTTTTTTGTAGTGATATATAAAGTTTTCGTTAGAGGTTAATGGGTGTTTGGTGAAATATATAGGTGTTTGGTGAAATATATATGTATGAAATTTTATTTTTACGTTGTGAAGATAGAAAGTGTAACATTCTGAAAATTTTTAAGCTAAGATCTGCACTATTCTTCTTAGGGATATGGAATCATATTGTTGGAGAATTCAAAGAATTCACCCAAGACCTTTTAGTAAATCATTATACATATATATGAATTCATAAAAATAAAAAGAACACTTACCTTGTTCCATTGAAATAATTTGTTTGAAAAACTAGATCTTTTAAACCTTGAAAATTATTTTGTAATATTCCTTTTCTACAATGGAGAGAAAGAGAAAAAATATATCTTTTGTTTATTTAAAGATTCTGCACTATCCTTTTCATGGAAGGTGCCTTTTCAAATAAGTTTTCATCAAGAAAAAAAGTTAATAGGTATTTATATTTTATACTCAAATATATATAATGCTTTATTAGATAAAAAAGGACTTCTTTAAATGGTAGCATATCTACATACAAATATATTAATATATGAGTTTATAAAATAGAAATTACTAACACATATTGGGTGATTCTAAATTGTACTTAGGTTTTAATTATCTAGAGATTTTGATTTTTGTGTATGAATTAATTTGTATAGTGATTGTTGCTCTAATATATGGATATGCAGATACAAATAGAAAAAGGAGATCAGATGTAACAGTCATTGAATGTTACATGAATAATATAATGCCACAAAGGAAGAAGCAAACATGAAGATCAGGAAAATATAGAAACAGGTGAAAGATTTGAATGGAGGCCTATCTAAAACCTGTAAATGTACCAAAGTTTTGGTCATGCTAATGCTCGCACCCTTATAAGGGTGACAAAGTTCTTTTATAAAGATAAAAGATGCTTATACCTTTTCCAAAAATTAAAAGACCTCATTTTTTATGATTCTAGTCGATCCCATTATAACATAAAAACTTGAAAAGGAAAATAATAATAAAAAGGAATTGCAATTCTCTAGAATGCTTCATATATATATATATATATAAAGAAAATATTCTAAAAGAAAATAATAATAACTAATTTAGTTAGAGTACAATTAGGATTCTGATTTTAACATTTTATTCCTAAATTTTAGGATCCATCTTTGTACTGGTCAGTAACCTTGAAATCTTGAGCTTGAAACAGAACACTCCTTGAAACGCAAGGAGTCACATTGGATCTGAACTAATAAAATATTCATTTTTAATTTTTCTTTATGCTCTTAATTACTTAAAGAAAAATTAATAATGGATATTTTATTGATTCAGATTCAATGTGAATCCTTGTGTTACTTAGAAGTCATTTAAGAAATAACATTGTAATAAGATAAACAAAAATGATAATTCTCTTCCTAGCCTAAATTCCTTTTTGTGGCCACATAGTATGAGAGATTTCTTTTGCTTAGAACACATAATGCCCCCCCCCCCCAAAGTTCTCAACCATTGATTCATACCACAAAATTGGCCCTCTCACGGATCAAGATTGGTTGTTTGAAACTACTATCTACATGGTTATGTTTAAGCATCGGATTTGTCCGGCAATCATTTCTAGCAAGCTCCATTGTTTCTTCTGAGACTGTCAGCAAATCCATAGTAAGTTTAGAAGAAGAAGAAGAATTTTTGAACCGACATTTAAAATAATTTCATTTAGAAATTAGTAGCAACTACAGGGTCGACTTTAGGTGTGCAACGATAGAAGATCTCGGCGTGTGTCATCCAGATCTCGACACACGACATTGATCCTCATCTCAGATTTGGCCCAATACTTTCAAATCGAAAAGATATGCTTAAATTTTCTTCATTATTGAACCAAAGATTTGAAGAATTAGAGAGAATTTAGAGTATTTGTTACGGGTCCTTTTATTGTACTTTTGGAAAAGGCACACTCCACTACTATCTAACTGTAACCTTGTGGTGGTGTCTATGACTGCACCCATCACTGTTGGGCTAGCCTATCAGAGGCAATTTTCAGTACTTTCGCCTAACACAGAACTCAATGAAGCGAAGTAGTTGAATCATAATTCAATTTCGTTTGTTAGTTTATTGAAGTCCAAGACAGTACAACCCGATCTATCGTCTATTCCAATGAAATTAGTCACTATATTGCATGGGGAACCTAATATCACTTGAAAATCATCAGAGATTAAAACTCTTATAGCTAAAGAAAATCTCCAATATGATATTATTGGCAAATTATCTTATGGAAAATCAAATATGTGGAGTTGCAAAAACAAATTCCAGGGCAGTGTACAATTAAAAGTGAATGCAGAACAGGGGTTCTTGACACACGACATGTGTTAATTAGATTAACAAGCTTGGAAGATTATGTGTATTTACTTTCAACTACAGCTTTTCATATTAAAGCAAGGGATAAATATTGACAAATGCGCACATTAAAGTGGAATACTTGGTTTAAGTTGAATGTTGAAACTACAATTGGTATCGCGCGAATCTCTTTTCCAGATCTGCCATTAAATTTCTTTGCAAGGAAGGCAATCTTTTCAATTGTAGCTGCAGTAGGCAACCCATTAACAGTGGATCAGGCAACAAAGAATCAAACAAGGCCTAATTGTGCAAAGATTAAGGTGGAGGTAAATCTGACAATCAAATTACCCTAAAGAGTGAGAATTACGGAGAAAGATAATACTACAGGGGAAAATAAGTTCAAATGGATTAAAGTCCAATATGATCATATGCTGAAATACTATAAGGAATATTGTCTGCAAGGACATGTTAAAAGCAATTATTAGACAATTCATCCAGAACTTTATAACGAAAAAAAAGGAAAGAAGATACCAAAAGGGGGGATGCAAAGAAAGACAACAAGGAGCAAGAGCAAGAACAGGACTTTAATAAGCATAATAAAAATGAATAGATGACCAAAACTAAGCATAAATACATTTGGGACAAGTTTGGCCATATCATAGGGAAAATTGAGGTGAAAGATGATAATCCATATAACATCCTAGGGGAGGAAGAGGATGAGGAAGGAAAGGAAATAACACCAGCTCGAAACACAGTAATGGTAACCAAAGAATGGGTGAACCAAACCTTTGAAAAAAGTATTGAGAAGGTGTCTCAAAATATGAAAAACACATGAGGAGAATGATTTAAATCCTAAGGAAACTTTGGATACAAAGCAAAGTTCTCCACATAAGGGGATCAATAACACTGGGGTTAGAGAAGACAAAGTATTGGAAGGAGCTATAATGGTGTATACGGGGAGCAATGAATTAGTAACCCCACTAGATATTCAAGAAGTCCATCACAAGAACTTGAAGGTAAAGCTAGTGGAACAGAAAGAAATGATGTAAAAGAGTATAAAGTGGACATATCACAAGCAATAACAGAAGTGTTCAATCAAGGGATTTATCGTCAACCCAATCTGAATAGTTGAAAGAAAAACTCAACAAGCCTAAGAAATAGAGTGGGGGGATAGTACGACTATTCAAGCAGCATCTCGTAAATCGAATAGGACTATAGTGAAAAATCTCAAATACCTATGAAGGCTCTAATATAAAATATTAGGTCAGTAAACATTCAAAAGACGTTTACTAGACTTGTTATTGTTTATAAGAGGCTTACTTTGTTAGTTTAAAGGAACCCATTAATAGTGAATTAGAAAATTGTCAAAGGAGATTAAGGCTAAGGCAATCATTCTTAAATACTATTGGTAAAATTTAGGCATTTGTTGATGAATTATTGGAAGTAGAGATTGTCGAGGACGAAGAGCAAGTGTTAACAATACACATATCGAACCAAGGTTATGACATTAATATGTATATCACCTTAGTGTATGCTAAATGCACTACGATAGATACACTACCTCTATGGGAATCATTGCTCAATTTGTCAGAAGTCACTAGTATCCCTTGTATGTTAGGAGGGAATTTCAATGTTATTAGATGTAAAGAAGAGAAGCTTGGGGCAGGCCAGTGATGAAAGTGAAAATAAGAGATTTTAATCATTGCACAGGGACATGTAATTTGGAAGATGTTAGTTTTTAGGGCAGCAAATATACACGGTGGAATGAAAGAACAGATGAGGAATGTATCTTTAAGAGGCTGGATCGGATTCTGTACAATGATAAAATGCAGGACCTATCCCCAGTTCTGGAGGTAGAGCACTTATTAAGAGATGGGTCAAATCATGCACCGTTGTTACTAAATGCAGATACTGTTAAGGATGATGTAGTGAAACCTTTCAGATTTCTCAACTTCTACGTAAAGGAAAAGTCTTTTAAAGAAACTATGAGGAGGCATTAGACAACATACTTTGAAGGTAATCCTTTTTTGATATATCATCACAAGATAAAAAAAGTCATAAAGGCACTGGCACAATAGAGCAGGGATACTTTTGAAAATATTTTTCAAGAGATTATTACATTGGAGGAGGTCACAAAGGTAAGGAAAGAGCAATTTGAAATTGCATCAACAGAAGCAAATAGAGCAGAGCTCTATAAAGCACAAGCTGAGCTGCGATTGCAATTAAGTAGAGAAGAAGAATTTTGGAGATAAAAAGAAGGCATGGAATGATTTAAAGATGGGGAAAGAAATACAAAGTTATTTCACTCTATGGTAAAGGGTAGAAGGGCCACATTAAAGATCAAACGTATTCAAAATAAGAAAGGAAAATGGATGGAACAACAAGAGGATATTGCAAAGGCAACTGAGGAGTTTTATAAAAAATAACTCACCATGCAAGTAGATCAAGAGGATTATGATATGTTGAAAGAACTACTGTGTGTGGTTAATGATCTAATAAATGAGGAGTTGCAAAGAATACCAACAATAGAAAAAATCCATAAGGCAGTAGTGGGACTAAACAGGGACAGTGCAGCAGGTCCTGATGGCATAACTGAAGCATCCTTTCAAGTATCATGGGAGATCATTAGAGAGGATGTATATAATATGGTAAGAGATTTCTTTGGAGGTGATGAGATATCAAGATTTATTTCACATACAAACCTAGCTTTGCTTCCAAAGAAATTGATAGTTAATACATTCTTAGATTTGAGACCCATCTCACTAAGCAACTTCATGAATAAGATTTTTTCAAGAATTATTCATGAAAGGCTCAAACTTGTGTTGCCATTGTTTATTTTGAAGAACAAGTAGATTTTGTGAAAGGAAGAAGTATTACAGAGAATGTGCTTATAGTGCAAGAAATAGTTTCAAAAATCAGATAAAAGGACAGAATTTCAAATATGATTATTAAATTAGATATGATGAAGGCCTATGATAGGGTGGAATGGGTATACTTATTATTGAGAAAGTTTGAATTTGGGAAAAGATTTATTGATATGATCTATAGGTTGCTTAGTAATAATTGGTACTCATTACTAATTAATGGCAACCTAGAGGCTTTTTCAAATCCATAAGAGGGCTAAAGCAAGGAGGAGATCCATTATCCCCTACTTTATTCATTATAGCAGCAGAAGTGCTTTCCAGATCTTTGAACAAATTGTTGAATCTAAGAGAGCTCAAGACATTTGGAATACCAAGAGGTAGTCCTAAGCTAAATCACTTGGCTTTTGCAGATGATACGATAATTTTATGTAAAGCAGAAATGAGAACCATGCAATTGATGGTTGAAGTCGTTAGAAAGTATGAAAATACTTTGGAGCAGAAAGTAAAATTTTAGGACTAACAACTCTATGTGGAGTAAATTCATGCAAAACAAATATTACAGGAAGAGGAATGTTAATGAAATAATATGAAAGCAGGGATGTGAAGGTTCACAAGTCAGAAAAAAATATTAATGGTTAGGGATCTAATAGAGCACCAAATTTTATGAAAATTGAAGGGAGGAGGCTTAATAGTTTGGTATGATAATTGGACTGAGTTGGGTGATCTATACACTATATGCATTGAAAAGAATACCTATATGAAAGATCAGTCAACAGTCTTGGAGCTGATAGATTATGGAGAATAGAATATTTAATTGTTATAAGATTTATTTCCCTCAAGAAATAATGCAACATATTGTAAACAATATTAAACCTCCTAAAATAGGAGGAGGAGAAGATAAACCTTGGTGGGCACTGAAGGCTAATGAATTATTTTCAATCAAGAGTGCATGAAACTACATTAGACATAAGGAGGATATGAATAAATCTTTAAATGGATATGGACTAAAAACTTATTATTTAAGATAACATGCTTATTGTGAAAACTATGAAAACAAAGATTCTTGTGAATGACACTTTAAGGAGATGGGGAATTGAAGGGCCCTCTAGATGTTAGTGTTATGAGGAGGGTACTCAAGAAACATTGGCACATATTTTCTTAAGATCACCCATTGCTAATAGGACATGATCTTACTTTTGTTCTTTTGCAGGTTTTAACATGCAAGAATTGCCATTAAGAAAGGTTATAATATGGTGGTTGGGTACAAAAGTTAGGAAGGATGTAAGATCATATTTTAGAGTCTCAGTATTTATTATATGGGAGTTGTGGACAAGAAGAAACAAGAGGAAATATGAAGGGAAATTCACTTTAGGATCAAGGATAATCGATAATATCTTGAGAAGTATGCAGAGAATGATTCAAATCAGAAGATTCTCATTCCAGGGAGCATGGAATTGGCCAGAGATGTTGAAGAAGCTGAAGGAACACAGACCTAGACTAAAAGTAGTCATGGTAGAATGGGAGTTCCCTCCGAACAATTGTGTCAAGTATAACACAGATGGGGAATCTAGGGGTAACCTTAGCCATCTCTAGAATGTTTCTGTATAGGTTGGAAGGAGAATATTATACTATGTATTTATTTTTGTGTCATTAAAACTGGAGTGACTAGCAGCAATATAATGTAATGTTGTTTCACAATATATATATCGAAGTTCTCTTAACTACTATTTTATTAAAAGAAGATATTTGATGTACAAACCTTTTTTTATGGACTTAAACATGCTCCGTGTATGTGAAATAAATGTTTAACAGATGCCTTGGTTTCTTATGGATTTATAGGCTCAAAAATCGATTGTTTGTTATTTTTCCTCCAATGATGATAAATTATATTCTGTTTGGCATATGTTGATGACCTTATTTTGGGCTCTAGTTCATCTTTTGTTGGCTCTCTTATTACTCGCTTAAACTCACAGTTTTCTATGAGAGACCTTGGTTGCCTGTCTTATTTTTTAGGGGATTAAAGTGATGCACTGTGTACGCTTCTACCCTAATGAGGGATCATATCTCGTAACACAATTAACAGAAGAAAGACATAGAATAAGAACACAACAAATTATTATGGAAAGCCTCCTTGCTCAAGGGAGATAAAATCACTACCTGATCCATAGAATTTCAACTCAAAGCTTCACTAATCATGAAAGAGCGAAATGATTGTAACCCCTTACAATCTTAAGGACTGATCCACAAGCCCCTTTTCCTTTTACAAGCAGTGAACTCCACCAAGTCCTAGCTACCCAAAGCTAAGAACACGAGCACAAACTCACAAAATAAGATTGTAAAAACAACCAACACCAGAGTACTTTATAGAGTAGGATCTGGTTCACATTTAAGAGCAGGAAAACAACATCTAAAGAAAATAATAATCAAGCTTCGAGAACAGATGCCATTGTTGTTTTCTTCAAAGTATATCCAAATGAAGAAGATGAACTTTTGGTTGTGAATAAATTAGAGTGGATAATTCTTTCACTTATATATATATCAAACCCTTCAAAAGATAAGTAACAACCTATTGGGGACCACTGGGACCATAATCAAAAATTCATCATTTGGCCCAATAGTATTAGCCACTGAATCTATCACACTATAGGCACTCGAGCACACCTAGAATTTGTTATTTGCAGGATAATGTCATTGTCAAAGAGATTTGCATATTACAATCATATCTGGGATAGGATTGTTAAGTATTTGTCCAGAATTTCTTATCATATTAGGAGTTTTTCTTTTAGAAAAAGAAAAATAAAATTTCTCCATATCTGACAAATGATTTTTCTAATAGAAAAATATTTATGACTCTATAAATAGAGGTTCATTCCTTCTAACTTGGTAGCATTCACGATGTAGTCATAAGGACTTGAGAGTTTTGTATAGAGAGAGAAACGATGAGACGCAAGTGTGTGTAAACCTCTTGTATTTTGAATGAATTGGTGAGGTTATTTCTCTAGATATTGTGTACTGTCATTTATATAGTGGATTACTCATCTATTCTTGTGGATGTAGGTCAATTGATTGAACCACATTAAATATTTGTATCTCTTTATGATATATTTTTCATTTATCATCGTACTCTTGCTCTTTCGAGGTTGCTTGGCTAGCTTCCGCATAACACTTGATTCCTATTGATCATAACAAGGATCAGGTTACATCTCAGAATTCGTCAATCATTAAAACTATTACAATCTAACATAAAGTATCATGGACACCTATTGATTTGCATTTATCACAACATTACTACGCTATTGATTTGTTACGAAAAGCACAAATAGATGGTTGCAATCATATTTCAACACCTATTGCATCTTCTTATGAACTCTCAAGTATTGAGGGATCTCCTTTCTATGATGAAACCTTGTATCGCAGCACTGTATGAGCTCTACAATACTTAACATTCACTCATCATGATATAGAATTTGTTGGGTATGCAAACTCCTCTCATATCGATAGAAAAGAAGAAAATGAACCTATTTAAATAGGTTCAACCTAACCCCTTAGTATGAGGCCTTTTGGGAGATGCCCAGAAACAAAGGCTTGGCCCAAAGCGGACAATATCATACTAATGTGGAGTTAGGGTGAGGGTGCACGCTATCCCAACAAGTGGTGTCAGAGCCATGTTAGAAGCGTTCTTCAAGTTTTCAAGTGACGGGTCGAATTTAGATTTTTTAAAATTTTATTCGAAATCTAATTCTGACTACACCATTGGATTTGTCTCGTCGAACGAAGTCCAACGCATCAAATGACGACCTAATTGAAACTTAAACGAGCCCGACAATAGCAATAAAAGTTTGTTCAATGCTGTTGGAGTTCTGCCGAAGAAGACGGCACTGTTCGTCGGAGTTCCGCCGGAGAAGACAACCGGTAATACTGTTCATAGCCGGAATCTTCAATAGTTTTAGAAATTATAAAATGACCCCTTAAGGTTTCTAGAATTTTAGTTTGGTCTCTCATTTTTTAAGAAATTTTAAATTGACCCCTAAACTTTTTGAAATTATAATTTAATCCCTAATCTTTCTAAAATTTTAGTTTGATCCCCTAAGTTTTTAAAATTATTGTTCTACCCAATAGTGGAATTTTGGCCTTAAAGTGTCAATTCTAACTTTTTGACCATTTCGGATGTAACGGTGAGCTCTATTTTTCAAGATCCAACCTTGTTTTAGTGAATTAAGCTATTACAAGGTTATAATAACCACAGAAGAGTCAACATCATCTTCCAGAGCCATGATTATTCTCACTGCCACCAACTACACGTTATGGAGACCTCGGATGGAAGCTCTCCTAAACTGTAAAGATTTATTCGATCCTATCAAATTGAAAGGTGAAAATCCTGTTCCTATCAAGGAGTTAGAATGGAAGAAATCAAATCGAAAAACTATAGGTCAAATCCATCAATGGATGATCATAGTGTCTTCCACCATGTTGCACAAGAGACAGACGCATATGCCCTCTGGAAGAAGTTGGAGGACATGTACTAGGCTAAGATCGCTCGGAATAAAGCCTTGTTGATGAGGCGTTTAGTCAACATGAAGCTTAAAAATGGAACTTTAGTTGCCAAGCATACCAGTGAGTTCTAGAGCTTAGTCAACTAGTTGTCTTCTGTAGAGATGCCAATTGACGATGAAGTTCAGGCGCTGCTACTATTCAGTTCCTTTCCCGATAATTGGGAAACACTGGTCGTATCACTCAGTAACTCAGCCCCAAATGGCAAACTTACTATGTCAATGGTCAAGGATGCTCTATTTAGTGAATAGGCAAGGAGAAAGGACATGGGCACAAATCAGACCCATGCCATTGTCACAGAGAATCGGAGGAGGCAACAAAAGAGTAGCAAATGAAGAGGAAGAAGCAAGAGTAAAGGAAGATCCACTGACGGAAGAAAACCAATATATAAGTTCCATCGTTGTGGAATTGAAGGACACATGAAGAAGAACTGCTATAAATAGAAAGAGGAGCAAGCCCAGAGCAGTTCGCAGTCGAAGAATAAGGGTGGAGAAACATTAGTTACTATTCTTGGAGATGTGACTTATTGTTCAACTCATAATAAGACATGCCTTCATATCTCAAGAGAAGATACGGAATGGGTGGTAGATACTATAGCAACATATCACGTTACTCCACATAAAGAATACTTTACAATGTATAAAGCTGGAGACTTTGGAGCTATAAAGATAGGAAATTCCAGTTCCTCTGGGATTGTAGGAATTGGTGATGTCCAAATAATGAAAAGTTCGGGGAGTACAATCACTTTGAAGGATGTCCGTCATATGCCAGATCTTCGGCTGAATCTTCTTTCAGGTGTAGCTCTTGACAAATAGGGCTATAATAGTAATTTCAGTAAAGGAATATGAAAGTTGTCAAGAGGCGTTATGACAGTCGCTTGAGGACATATTTGTGGCATGTTATACAAGACTTATGTGAAGATAATCATAGACAGACTCAATGTAGTGACAAAGGAGGCTTCTCAAAATTTATGGCATCAGAGACTCGGCCACATGAGTGAGAAAGAGTTGTCTACCCTGATGAAGAAGGAGCTTATCAATGTGGACAAGGATGTTGCACTATATCCTTTCAATCATTGTCTATTTGTTAAGTAGTATACAATATCATTTAATTCCTCTTCAATAAGAAGATCTGAGTTACTCAGTCTGGTACACTCTGATGTTTGTGGTCCCTTGAAGGTTGAATCACTCGATGACAATCGATACTTTCTAACATTCATCGATAATGCTTCTCGAAAGGTATGGGTGTATTTTCTGCGGACGAAGGACCAGGTGTTTGATTACTTCAAATTATTCCATGTCATGGTAGAATGTGAGACAGGAAAGAAGTTGAAGTGTCTTTGATCTGACAATGGAGGTGAATACTCTTCTAGGTAGTTTGATGCCTATTGCAGATCATATGGCATCCGACATAAGATGATGGTCCCACGCACCCCTCAACACAACGGTGTAGCTGAAAGAATGAATTGAACAATCATGAAAAGTGTTCGGAGCATGCTCAGTATGGCTAAGCTGCCAAAGACATTCTGGGGAGAAGCAGTCAGAACTGCACGTTACTTGATCAACCGATCTCCATAAGTACCATTAGATTTTGAAGTTCCGAAGAAACTTTGGTCTAGAAAGGATCCATCATACTCTCACTTAAGAGTATTTGGGTGTTTGACATACGCACATGTATCCAAGGAGCTCAGGCAGAAGCTAGATGTAAGGACCACTCCATGCATTTTCATTGGCTATGGAGATGAAGAATTTGGATACAGGTTATGGGATCCAAAGGATAAAAAGGTAATCAGAAGTAGGGACATGGTGTTCCATGAAAATCAGATAATTGATGACATTGAAAAACCCACAATGTCTCAGAAGACAAATATTGCAAATCAGATGCCAAAAGCAGCAACAGAACCATTCATGAGAAATGGTGATATTGTGCCAAAAGATATGCCAGAAGTAGAAGACAATGAGGAAAGTGACGGTGCTGAGCAGGGAGAGACACAACCCCATCTAGAAGAAGTTTCAGGACTATCACAAGGCCAAGATGATGGTGGATCTTCTCAGATTATTCCAGAAGTTCGTAGATCTGAACAAGGTCAGATTCCGTCGAGAAGATATCCAGAATCCGAGTACCTTCTACTTACTGAAGATGGAGAACCAAAGATTTTCCATAAAGTAGTATCTCATAAGGACAAAGAAAAGTGGTTTCTCGCGATACAGGCTGAAATGGAGTCTCTGCAGAAAAATCAGACTTATGAGATCGTAGAACTTCCACGAGGGAAGAAGGCATTGAAAAATAAATAGGTGTTCAAGCAGAAAAAGGATGGCAGCGGAAAAGTGGTGAAATACAAAGCACGACTTGTAGTCAAAGGATTCCAACAGAAAAAAGGGATCGACTTTAATGAGATATTTTCACCAGTAGTCAAGATGACTTCAATTAGAGTCATACTTGGAACGGTCGCAAGTATGAACTTGGAGCTTGAACAGATAGATGTAAAGATAGCTTTTCTTCATGGAGACTTAGAGGAAGAAAGTGATGGACCGACGTGTGCAGAGTCACTGGTGTGGCATTAGGACCAAAGATCTGCAAGGGTGCCTTGTATCAAAAGTCTTCCTGTCATGTGATGGTACAGGCGGCGTGTCCCGTTGGACAATAAAGGTAGTGCAAGATGATTTGGCAGATCAGATGGTGTAACCTAGGGATGTGAAGGTCTATGGTAATGCCTTGTGTCGAAAGTCTTTCCGACAGGATGATCGGGCGGCATTTCCCGCAGGTTGTTGCGATGGTACAAGATGGTGATAGATCCAAAATGATAATTGTTGGAGGGAAGGTCACGAGATTGTGTGATCAGAGTTTGAGGGAGGTTTGTTGGGTATGCAAACTCCTCCCACATCGGTAGAAGAGAAGAAAATGAACCTATTTAAATAAGTTCAACCTAACCCATTAGTATAAGGCCTTTTGGGAGATGCCCAAAAACAAATCGATGAGGGTTTGGCCCAAAGCAGACAATATCATACTAATGCGGGGTTGGGGTAAGGGTACACAGTCCACTTCCTCCCATAGTTTATTATTTGCTCGCCAAAATACTAATCTTCTACATGGTTATAGCGATGCAAATTAGGGTGGTTCACTAGACGGTCATAAGCCAACAATTATTTTTGTTATCTTTCTTGGTTCTCATTTAATATCTTGGGCTTCTAAAAAGCAACAAGCAATTGCACGTTCTAGTACTGTGGTAGAGAATCGTGCATTTACCATGCTGGATTTGAGCTAATTTGGCTAGTATTCTTCGTGAGTTTGGGTGCTTTGACACTACAACTCCTATACTATGGTGTGATAACCTAAGTGCAACCTAGTTAACAACTAATCCTATCTTCAATTCTTCCACCAAACATATGGAGATAAACTTTCATTTGTCCGTTAAAAGGTGAAGGATAAATTTTTTATTGTTCATTGTCTTAGCATTCACGACTAGGTTGTCGATGTTCTTACGGAAGCTATGATTTCAGCATTTCAAGGACAAGTTGACAGTGTATGCTTCCCCCGTTCAACTTTTAGAGGAGTATAACGGATATAGACTTTTTATATATAGATTTCTATTATATCTAAACTATGTACAGGGTGTGTATTTGTGATGTCTAAGGAGACTAATTACCATTAATTCTTGACGCCTAGTTCCCGTAAGTTTCTTGATGTTCGATCTCTATAAATATTCCTATATTGTTGTACATATTTTGAGTATGAATGAAGACCTTTTACAGGTGTAAGATAAAAATAAATATTCATATAATTAAAAAATAACTAAGTGATAAATTTTGATATCTTGTTTGGTTGTCAAGTTTGAATAACTTATCCCATTATTTATATCATATAGTGATGGAATAAGTTATCTGATAGGATAATTTATCTCAGGATAGCTAATCCTGATATAATTAATCCTTGGAGTGTTTCTGGATTGGATAACAACTGATCCAAAATGAAAAATTAAACCAAATCGATTTTATTTGGGTTTAGTTTTAATTATTTTAAAAAATTAACAGTGTTTGGTTTGAGTTTGGGCTTATTTGAAAAAATCAAAGAAATAACCGAATCAAACTGACAAATTATATACATATATGTTATACATACATAATACATTATTTTTACAAACAATTTTAAAGATCTTATATACGTTTTCATTAAATTTTATTGTTAATTGTTTTATGAAAGCATAAATGCTCAAGGCGAGAACATTTATCTTATTGATTTCATATATATGAATGTCTTTGACATTCTTAGTGGAACTAGAAATATCACTATCTCTTCCTTATAGGTCAAAATGGTAAAATTTTGAAACTTTATTCATAGTAAAAGTTCTATAATATCAGTCGTTCTAGCTATTTTTCATTTTGAATTGATTATTGTCACTTATTCACCGTTTTGAATGCATCATTACTTTTATTTTTATGTATGATCAATAACTGAACCAAACTAAACTGAAATAAATAACCATCAAACTGATAAATATATATTATAATTGGTTTGGTTTGATTTTGAGAATTTAAAAATTGATTAAGTTGGTTTAGTTTTTATTTTGACCAATAGACGACCCGTGAACACCCCTACCTAGACAAATTATTCTACCATGTATGAGATAACTTAATCCCACAATAACTAATCTTGGATAAGTTGTTCCCAACTGAAAAGAAAAATCCCCAAAATCCTTAGGTCCGACGAATTTGTTGGAGATTTATATATAAATTTCTTTTGGGGTAAAGAGAATCTTGTTAATTATAATTTGAAAATGGAAGAGTACTACTTTCTTTGATTCAATTGATTTATCTAATTTTGATATATATAGAGTTTAAGAAAATAAAAATAACCTTTGAATCTTAACTAAAAGTAATACACAATTTATTAAAATATTCTTTAATTTTCATGTGGTATTAAACATGTCATGTAAAAAGTTAGAATAAAATATTCACAGAAAAGAAAAAAAATATTTCTTAAATAAATTAAAAAGAAAAGTAAGGTAAATCGAAGATGAGGGAGTATTATTAGTCAACAGGAAACTACCCCCATCGCATATGAATGGGTTATGTTAAAAAATGCCTCCTCCCTCCCATCCTGCCCCTAATTCATAAGAGTTGATCTTGATATTTTATCCCTCATAAAAAATATTTTACAAAAATATCTCCTGTAAGATGTGTACTTTGATTCAATTTAAAATTTTAAAAAAAAAGCATTTATATAAAACTCTTTTTATGGAGGACAAAAGAAGCCTTCATACGTCTGGCAATAAAATGGGCCTAGGCTGTTTCGGCTATTGTGATGTACCAAATAGACTCAACAATACTGACTTGGCCCAATATGAGCTAATATAGGGCAGTATTTCCATGGGCAAATTGGACAAACTGTTTAGTAAGTTAAATTTTTGGAAAACTAAATTTATGTCCCATTAAAGCAAATTAATTATATTTATATATTCTTTTACATTTTATACCCCCATAATATTAGAATTTGAAATATTGAGAAGATTTTATATTTGAAGTTTGGGATTATATAGAAGAGATTTTGAGTTGATGAGGATTGAATAGTTAATATATATTTCATATATAGGCAGTATATATTCCATGCCTAATTAAACTATATTCATCATTTTGAGTGTATCATAATGTATAGTCAATGTGTAGCTCATGTATTGATGAGCTATATTTAGCATTTAAATGTATCATAATGAATAGTCAGTGTATACTTTCTATAACGTTTAACTATTTTTTAAAGTAAATAAAATAAGGCTATGTATTGTTGTAATTCCTTTATTATATACCTTTGAAGCTTTTCCTTTTTCAATGGGGTGGTTACTAATATATACGATTTGGTCATCTAGTTTATCAAATATGCCAAAGTATACATTATATATGCACTCAGTAGTATATGTTGTGTATACATATGTGCATTATACGTCTAGGTATATTTATATGAATAGTATATGTATAAATATGTAAATTTATCTATAGTACATGTATATTACTATAAAATTTAAATTACCTTCTATTTTGTATATATTTGATAAATTAGATGAACCAAAGACATTGGGTTGTAACTGTCATTTGCACTTTTATCCTTGTTTTGAGATGATCTCTAGTTTTTGCCTCTCAGGACAAATAACTTTTTTGCATGATATAAGTTTATATTTTTGTATCATAATATTTCATAAGTTTTGCCTCAGTAGACATAAGTTCAATTTCTAAAAATAAAAATTAAAGATTAACCTATTTAAAAAACAAAAATTATAAGCTAAGTCATTTAAAAATAAAACATGCAATAACTAAATATTTCAAATGACGCGAACATGGGCATCAAGAAGAAAAAGGAGCAAACCGTGCGTGCACCGCCAAAGCAGCATAAAGCAGATTTCAATTGCTACGTAAAAATAAAGCACGATAGCATTTTTTTTTTAGAACTTTTGGCTGTTCAATTTCAAACAGCTAACTCAAACTGTGGATTAGATTGTTTTATTATAGTTTTGGACTTTTGTTACTGGTAAAATGTTAGAAAAAGATGACATAATTTGATAAGTACTCGGTTTTTCCTACCAAATACTCATATCTTTTGACTGACTCCTTGGGAAAATATATATATAATAGACAGTAGAGTCAAAGGGTATTATTGCTATTGCAAATGGATGATTTTTGTTGTTGTTGTTCAATTTTCGTTTTTAACTTTCCTCAAAGTTAGTTAGGCTTAGAGTTGAGATAGCCCAACAAAAGCATTTGAGCCTTTTTTAATTTGTAGAAGGAAAAGTCTCCTCTTCATGTCCAACGTGACACTCATTCCTCTCCTAACGCCCTTGAAAATATAAATTCGACATCATAGGGTTACCTAACAAATTAAGTTCAAAGTCTTGCTAGGCCTTCTCTTATTTCCCTACAATGTAATCATACTTTTGTGTTTGGTAGGACAGAAAACATTTTTTTAAAAAAAAAAACTCCTTAAAATTAAGAAAAATGAGCTCGTAAATAAAAGCAAGAAAAATAAGTTCTACTAGTAATATTTCACATTAATTGTGTCCTCCCATTCTATAACTCTCATCTCCATATCATCCTATATCTCTATCTCCTTATCTTCATCTCTCGTACTAAATTATATTCAAATGCTTTTAATATAATAGTTTTTGTTTATCTACGGAACACATAAAAATAAGTAGGAGATATTTTCTCAAGAAAATACTTTGCTTCATAATGAACACACTTGGTATAACTTGTTTTCTTTGTTTCGGTTTTCTTATTATTTGTTCTTGTTATTACTATCTATTTCATTATTTTCAACATGACTCTTCACTACTATTTCTTTTACATACTTGACTTTTTGATATGCTATACTTGAATCAAGAATTTATCGAAAGCATTCTCTTTATCTTCACAAAATAAAGATAAAAATGAATACATGCTTATAGCTTACACTTTAAAAGAAAACATTTCACACCAATTTGTTAGCATTGACTTATGCTATTGATGAGCGTAGTTTTCTCTCCTCTAAACATACTTATTGCGTATTTTCTAATTTGATTTTTATTTTTACTTGTTATTTTTGATAAAACAAGAAACAACAATTTTTTTCCTATTATATACACCATCAAATTCTTGGAATCCTGCAAATTAGTAAGGATAAAATAGTAAGTTCGTTATGCCAATCATTATTTTCTTAATAAATGTGATAAATCAAAATTTGATAAATATTAAATCATGTATAAATAGTTCATTAAATTCTAGCATGATCTTGTATGACTCGTCATTTTCAGTGAGATTTAATAAATTGTTACTCCTTCTGTCCCATATTAACTGAATTTGTAAGGTAATGCACACATGTTAAAGAAAATATTCAAAGACAAATTTTACATCATACTTTTCACTTTTGCCCTTTGTAAAATTATAAATATATAGCGTAATTATTTTCTAGAAAGTATAAAAGTTCAATAAATAAAAGGACAAATATAGAAAAAGTTTAAAATATTCATCGTGAACTTTAAAAAATTCAATTATTTTAAATCTTGAAAAAAGACTCAAAAATTTAATTATTTTGAAACGGAAAGAGTAACAAATCTTTCTCATTTCCTAACAGCTGTGCTCGACCCCATTATCCATCATCCATTATTTTTAACCTTTAATTACACACCGACAAAAAAAAAATGAAATTTCTTTTAACATAAATTAACAAAAAAAGAGTAATGAAAGAATTTTATGAAGAATGAATTTTATTTACTGAATATGTCAAATGCGTCGGAAAATTGAGATTGTTAATTACAGAGCACTTTCGTACTAGTGTATTACACCAATAGTTATCATCCAAGTAGTAATTTAATTCTAACTTGTCATTACCAACACAGCTTTCGAGATCCATTTCAGAAAAAGTTGTCATTGTTCCATCTCCTTCATTCGTTTTTCGAACTGTGGTCCAAATCTCATCACCCCAGCACCAATTTGGTTTACCTGAAAGCTGGCCCAATTCACTTACCCTTTCAAGAGGAGAACTCACTGTTTGTGATACTGTAGAATCTATGGTTTCTGATTCCTCTACTGAATTCCAAATGTCTTGATCAAGAATGCTTGTCGGGGAATCTTGATTTAAATTGGATTCTTCGAGAAATGGATGTTTGAGGAGTTGTTTAGCCGTCCATCTTTCTTTTGCATCTCTTCTCAAGCATTTGCTTAAGAAATCCCTTGCTTGTAAAGACAGAAATTTTGGAATTTCAGGGGATTCCCCTGAAGTTGCAACTCTGTAGAGCAATGAAGCTGCGTTTGTCACATTAGTCCATGGCGGTCGGCCTGTGGCCATTTCAATAATCGTACATCCCAATCCCCAAATATCTGCTGCACACCC
>JAOTQJ010000099.1:16187488-16212951 GCA_025642045.1 Solanum sejunctum | reverse complement strand
AAAGATCTTGGTGCGGCAAAGAAGATTCTTGGCATGGAGATACACAGGGATCGACAAGCTGGGAAGTTATTTCTGTCCCAAAAAATTATATTCATAAAATTCTTTGAAAATTCAATATGAAAATTGCAAGCCATTTCCACACCTTTTGCCGCTCATTTCAAGTTATCATCTGATCATTGTCCAAAGACAGAGGAAGAGAAAGAACATATGTTAAACGTTCCTTATTCTAGTGTTGTTGGCAGTCTTATGTATGCAGTGGTTTGCACTAGACCTAATCTTGCATATGTGATTAGTATGTTGAGTCGCTATATGCATAATCCTGGAAAGGTTCATTGGGATGCTGCTAAATGGATCTTTCGATATTTGAAAGGTTCTTCTGATCTTGGCTTGGTGTTCGATAGAAGCAAGGCAACGTCATATGACATTATTGGATTCGTCGATTCTGATTATGGTGGTGACCTCGATAAACGAAGATCTCTCTCTGGCTATATCTTCAATCTATGTTCCAATGCTATCAGTTGGAAATCATCGCTGCAATCTATTACGGCTTTGTCTACTACAGAGGCAAAGTACATTGCAGTCACAGAAGGTGTAAAAGAGGCTACTTGGTTACGTGATCTTGTTATTGAGCTTGGTATCATGCAAGACACAACTGTTGTGTTTTCAGATAGTCAAAGTACTATTTATCTTATCAAGAACGATGCCTACCACTCCAAGACAAAGGACATTAGTATTAACTACCATTATATCAGAGATACTATTGCTACTAGAGAGATTACTGTAAAGAAAGTTCACACATCTGAAAATCCAACGAATATGTTAACCAAGTCATTGCCTGTTACTAAGTTTTAGCATTGCTTGAACTTAGTTGGTGTTCTCAGCATTTAATAGCTCTTCGAAGCTTTATAAGACGATGAGCAATTTGTAAAACTTGATCCAAGGTGGAGATTATTGAAAACCGGTGGCCCAAGTTGATTCACACTTGGCAACTCACCATCAAACAAATCCATCCCCTTATTTTCAACATTGGCAGCAACTTTCCCATTCAATGTTGGCTGCTTGCTGCTTACTTTTCATTCAACACTGTGCAGTTTTGTTGCTATAAAAGGAGCTCCTCAGCTCCATTAAACACACAAGATTGAGAGATTCATAAGGATTTATGAAATACACTATTGTGTATTTTTTGTGAGTGTTGTAATACTCCTTTTATATCACTGAGTGATACACAAAATTATATCCTCATAGTGCTTAGGCCCAGTGAGGTTTGTTGTACGCTTCTCCATTATAGTGATATTTTTCTCATCATCGTCCGTGGACGTAGCCTATTTTGGGGTGAACCACGTTAAATCTGTGTCTTTATTTTATTATCTTGCCCAATTTATTTTATACTTTTCAATATCAAATTTTGATCCTTATCACGCTTTCACTATCGCCTGATATTCCCTAACAATCTTCATGCATGAAGGGATCATTTGATTGACGATATCGTTCTTGTGACTGTCTTAGTCGATCCAAAGTTCTTTCTAACACCTCATAAATATTTTTCTCTTGTTCTAGAACATATAGAGAGGATATTTTTTCTTTTGGAGAAGACAAATAAAAAACATGAGAGGATTTAGATGGTGCTTGAAGTGCTTGTTGTCTCAACATTTCGGCTTTACTCCTTTTAATTTGGGTCACAATCTCCATGGCAATTTTCAAGCCATTTGTGGAGTCAATATCCTCAAAAACATCAGATTTAAAGTCAATGTTCATTGCGGCCGTATTTATAATTTATTTTGTAACTTTGAAGAGATCAGAATTTGGATCCAATAGTTTTTGGATGCGGATTTCGATTTGACCTTTTTGGAAGTCATCTCAGTATTCTCTAATATTAATTTTTTGAAGAGAAGAGATGATAGGTAAAGATTATCCCACCGAGTGTGCCAATTTGTAAGCGAACAAATTTTGATTCTGAAAAATAACAATCAAGAAAAGAAAATAGAGGCAAACAATAATATTTGTATTTTAAAAATTTGTGCGAAGGTCATAATCTTTGTAAAATCTAATGAAAAAGACATAATCCTCTGATTCTTCTCCTCACAATAATCAATTCCCAAGTTTACTTTATTCTTAAATCGAAGAAATTGTGAATGCAGAGTCAAGTTTTAATCACAATTGCAGAAATATAGAAACTTGTGCCTTACAACTTGGAGACAAAAATCATTTTGTATGTGGAAGACTTATGGATCACCACGGAAGAGCAAAACTTTTCTATGTATTTCTCTTCTTGTTCCTTTTTTCTTGCTTGGGTTTGGAGATATTTTGATTTTCAATTAATTTTAGAAACCTTGGACTTGAAAATATAAGTTGGGTTCATCTTGTCAATTTAACGGATTGACTCAAATATAATTTGAACTTTATTTAAGTCATATTAACTCAAATATTAATCCTTATTCATATTTAATATAGACTGATCAATAAAATTTCACTGTTTACACAGGATCATTTAATCTTTTTTAATGAAGGTGAGGGGTTGGGGAACTTTGGACCACCAAATCTCTGTGTATCCAATAAAATTGTTTTCTTTTGTGAGGTTTAAAAGATGCTTTCCTCAATTGAATGACGCGAGGTTTCATTAACTTCTTATATTACAATAATGAACAGTTACTTGCTTTCACGTTCCGTTATATTGAAAAAGAGAAAAGAGGAGAATTGTCTACACTTTTCTTTCTATGATGTAAAAGGAGAATTGTTATTTTCCCCAGCTTTCTGTTGTGTATTATGTTGTATAGTCCCATATTAGATTCATAAAAGATGGGCGGTCTTCTAGAATAATTCTATAGCTATTTTTTAGGATTGAGTTAGATCCAAGTTATATTTTTTTTCTATATAATATAAATATAACAACACTAGCTACTCATTGACTACTGCTTCTTCTAACTGTGATCCATCTCTCATCGTCATTCCATCTCCATTTTGATTCTCCTAAACTCAAACCCAATTCTGTTATCCTTTGCAGAGGAGAGTTGACTGTTTGTAATATTGTAGAATTTACAGTTTCTGATTCCTCTACTGAATTCCAAATGTCTTGATCAAGAATGCTTGTCGGGGAGCTTGTCGCTAAATCTTGATTTAAATTAGATTCTTCAAGAAATGGATGTTTGAGGAGTTGTTTAGCCGTCCATCTTTCTTTTGGATCTCTTGTCAAGCATTTGCTTAAGAAATCCCTTGCTTGTAAAGACAGAAATTTTGGAATTTCAGGGGATTCCCCTGAATGTGCAATCTTATAGAGCAATGAAGCTGCGTTTGTGACATTAGTCCATGGCGATCGACCCGTGGCCATTTCAATAATTGTACATCCCAATCCCCAAATATCTGCAGGACACCCCTGTTCTTCCCCATGCGCCACCTCTGGTGCCATGAACATTGGCGTGCCACCAATTGGATCGGTCGAAGCCACCGCAGGATCAACACATCTGGCACAACCAAAGTCTGCAATTTTGGCACCAGTTTTACCTAACAAAATGTTGTGCCCCTTTATGTCGCAGTGGGCTATGTTCCTTGAATGTAGGTACTCTAATCCTTGTACAATTTGCCTCGTATAATACCCGATCAACGGCTCGTTCATCCGGCCACCCTGTTTCCGACTTTCATCGGTAAGTGTGCCGTCCGGCATGTACTCCATCATAAGATTAAAGATGAGTTTGTTGTTTTCTTTTGTAACATCGTATCCCTTATAGCTAACTACATAAGGGGAGCTCAGTTGGGACAGAATTCTCTGCTCCTTTTGTAATAATTTCGAGTGAGATAGCTCCACTGACTTGACAGCAAAAACATCATCGGAGAAACTCGACTTGGCCACCGAGACGGCCGCAGTGGATCCTTGGCCTATGGTATGGCCTCTGGTCCAATCCATTTATATATATATAAATAAGAAGAAAATTGGTCAGAATTAAGCGTAAGAATTTAGGAAAACTGGAAAAGTGTTGTGTTTTTGGTTTGTTAGATGTTGTAACATAACATAGGTATATATATAATATGGTTTCCAACTTAGTTGGTGGAGCATAGTTGGCCTCACTTTTTCTCTTTAAATTTTTGTTAGATTGTGGCAAAATGCTTGTGGCTATACGGCAGTTTGAGTAGGCTGGAGAAGTGGCATGACTTGGCCAGCTGCTCTGTTGCCATGTGGCTTGCTATGGTCAACTTAATAGTTTAGTTTATCTATTAGAAAAGAAGTTGGATAGGGGTAGACTGTATTGGATAGGGATCCTTTGATCGGTATGGGTTATAATAGCTTTCCAAAGATTAAATTTGGGAATTTTGTTGTTTTTTCACGTACCTTAGTAAAAAAATGGACGCTATTGAATTCTTTGGATATTCCCTTTTTTGATGCCCAATGAATATCCACTAGTTTGAACACTTTAGAAGGAACAAGGTCAATCAAAATTAAAATATCTCAGAGATAGTTTAGTCTATCAACAAGACACTAGTAGTAAAAGTACTTCTTAATCCTTAATAAAAGTTTTTGAGTTCGAATTCTTTTGGATACAAAATCATCTTTATTAGAAACTTCAATAGTGAGACTTCCCGATAGTTATTTTAAAAGACATGATGATCTTTTTGAAAATCACTAAAATTTGCTTTGTCATCATGTTAGAGCAAGAATGATATTTGGAATCCTTGCGGTTTAAACAATTCACACACAATGACTAACAGTGGCCTATTACTAGAAGTGGTTCTTAACTTGTAAATCAAGTCTATGATAATCCTCCAATGTGGCAAAGTAATTTTTATTTTTTATAAAAAAAAATGCACCAATTAAACCTCACCTTTTAACTGTATGCACTTTCTTTTTTTAAGTTTCGTTCCGTTTACTTTAATAAGAAGCATAGCATCTACACATAATTATAAAATAACCCCTTTTCTAAACAATTTACAAATTAAATGTCTTGTCCAAATGGTTACGCATTAAAGAAGTTGGGTGAGTCTGTTGTTTGAGTACCAAATTAAGTATGTATTAAATTTGATTGTTCTTTTATATAGTTATTTAACGATAAATCTAATATTGAATGAAAATAATAAGTTTCTCTTGATTTGTTAAAATAAACAAATAAAAGAAATATGGAGTATTTTTTGATAATTAGGGTCAAAATAAAATAAAGAAAAAAGACTTAAATATATCATCAAACTTTAACAAAAAGTTTATTTATGTCATCTGATAAAAGTTTGTCTCAAATATGTCATTGCTATTAAGAAAAAAGGCTCATCCATGTCATTATTTTCTGACAGTAGTTTTGCAAAATTGTCGTTTACACATAACATATTTTAATTCAGCCACGACTATTTTTTTAAAAAAATCTAAATAAAATTTAAAAAAATCCAGAAAATTAAGAATTTTTTTAAAAATTTTAAATAAGAAAAACATCCACAAACTTAAGAATTTATTTAGAAACAAATTCAAATAAACTTAAGAAAAATATCCACAAAACTAAGAATTTTTTTTCTTAATTTTATTTAGGATTTGTTTTTAAAAAAAAAAGAGATGTGGCCAAATTAAAATATATCATGTGTAAAACATGATTTTGCAAAACCACCGGCCACGTTTTAATTCAGCCACATTTTTTTTAAAAATGAATTCTAAATAAAGTTAAGAAAAAAATCCACAAAATTAAGATTTTTTAAAAAAAAATTATTTAGAATTTAGTTAGAAACAAATTCTAAGTAAGAAAAAAATTCACAAAATTAAGTATTTATTTAGAAACAAATTCTAAATAAAATTTAAAAAAATCACAAAATTAAGAATTTTTTTTTAATTTTATTTAGAATTATTTTTTTAAAAAAAATGATGTGGCCGAATTAAAACATGTCATGTATAAAAGGTGATTTTGCAAAATCATTGTTAAAAATAATGACATAGATGAGTTTTTTTCTTAACAACAATGATATATTTGATCCAAATTTTTAACAGATGACATAAATGAACCTTTTATTAAAGTTTGATGGAATATTTGAGTTTTTTCCCTAAAATAAAATGGAAAGACTACTTTACATTAGTAATAATAGCATATATACTTGCACATTTTCAACACATGATATTAAATTCATATTTTTTTCATTTCAAAATAAATATTATTTTAGCTACATGCCCACGACAATGGTAGATGTTTGAACAAGGGAGAAGCCAAAAGGACAAAAATGAAGAAAAGTGTACAAGAAGTTGCAAGAAATTTCACTAAAAGGAAAAGAATTTGAAACTTTAAATTAAAGAACCTTATTAATATGTAATGACACAAGAAGTGTGGTTCATTATTAGTTGTAAAGTAAAAACCAAAATTCAAAACGTTACCTCATCACTTGGGCATCATGACCTATGAGTACTATTTATTCAATCAAATATTCTCTGTGTCTCATTTTATGTGGTATTATTTGACTTGATATGATATTTAAGAAAAAAGAAAAATTTTTGAAACTTGTAGTTTGAAATTCTCCATAGATATTTATATAATTGAAAATCATTTCATTAAGGGTAAAAGAGAAATCTTAATTTAAAATTATTTCAAATTTAATTTAAATAAAATGATATTTTTTTTTAGACAAATCAAAAAAAGAGTACCACATCAACTAAGATAGAGGGAGTAATTCAAAATAGATTAATCCTTTTCTTTTTGTAACAACCAATTGCAAGTATTTATTTTGTTAATTGTACCCCAACATGAGAAAGGCGTGCTGTGTGAGGTGTCATTTCAGCTCAGGTCACGTGTATAATTATATTATTAACATAATAATATCAAATTAAGCACTTTAATTTGAATTTTGAAGTGGTTAAGCTCCATAATTATTTTTTTAATAATAAGGAAACTTGAATTAATAGGATAAATCAATCATCTAGTGACAGTTGTTTCTATTCGATTATGATATTAACAATTCATGATTTTGGATCTGAAATGATTTGTCTACCATGAGGTTTATGCCTCGTGGCAATGCAAAAAGTTTGAAAGGGCCACGAAATATATTAGAAAATTAATTAATCACTTCTTCCGATTGCGATTGCACTTGTGTTTGCATGAAGAAAAAAATTGACGTTACTATTTTATTTTTATTTAATATTTATTAATTATTTTTTAGTTATTTTAATTGTTCATATATATCTTTTTAAAACTTATCAACTATCAAGGGTAAAATGAGAAAAATCATGTTATTTATGCATTAATTTTATGAAATAACATATATTAATAATCATTTGTAATAAGAATGACATATAAAAGGATCGGAGGGAGTACCTCTTATGGAAATCGAAAAACGAATAGACAATTGTTTTCTTCTTAATAAGATTATCAAATCAACTCATCTAACTTTTGTCTAATTAATTTTCATGGTGTCATTCAACTTTATCGATATTGATAAATATAAATCTTTATTTTTATTTTTTAAAAATATTTTTCTAAAAATTTACTTATGTCATTAAATAGATAGTATCATGAATTGTATTTCCAGCTAAATAACCAAATAAATTAATTAAACAAAGTTTAATGATCATGAAAACTAAATTGATAAAAATCAATGACTTTTTGTTTTTAATCAATTACGATAAGTTGAGTGATCAAATGCATTAATTCAACCGTTTAAAGTTTGTGGCGGGTGACATTTGAACTCACAAATATGTATGATGTTGGGATATATTTAGCAGGACCACCAGATATTAAACTCATTTTAAACGTTGTTTATTCCAACTGTAAATGAAGCAGCTATTAGACGCAGGACAAGTAGTTGTAATGTGGACTTATAATATTTAATTTGTTGTCTTTCATGTCCCTCTTTTACTATCTACAAAAGATTCACAATCTTATGCCAACTGTGGATTATTGTTGGATATTTAATTTAATTTGTATTTGTATGAAGAATATGCGTTTGCTAAGTGGAGTAATTTAATTTGTTGGCTTTGCGTTACAGGGACAACTAGACATTTAGTTGGGCATGTACCCACGTTTGTACTTGTTTACACTTCCCAACCATCACATATACCATATCTTCTCCAAACTGTGTTAGGTTGCAAAGTCTGATGAAATATTTAATATATTATTTATTTTTTATATAAAAATATTTCATATTCAAGTGAATACAATATTTGACGAAAGTATGTAAAAAATGTCTAATACGTGGTCTCGTCTTACATTCCCTATAGTTGGTGGGCGATTAGTGAACAGGTGGCAATATTTATTTGGAGTTACTAACAGTTTGGTAGTAATCTAACCGCCCTTTTATTTGGCAAAAAAGAAAACTACTAAAATTTGACAACTTATTAGTGTCAAAAACTCAAAATTATATTTGCTTTGGCAAGAGATACGTGTAAATCGTGGAGTGTGAGTAAAGCATAGGTTAGATTATATGAATTAGTGTAAAAACAATTTATTGAGACTTTTTCCCCTTTCATGGACTTTTTATTTGGATTTTGGTCAGGGTTTGACATACTTGCTCAAAACGACGTGTTTAAAAATAATAAGAATTTTTTAGCATTACCAAGTGAAAGAAATAAACCCACGAAATCAATTTTTTTTTATGACAAAATAAATCAAGTCCAAGCATAAGAGATAATTTCTCTCTCTAAAGATTCCACAATAAGAAACTTTCGCACATAGCCTTTTAAATATCTTAATTATATTTTGTAATCTCGTTATAGTTTAGATAATTGTATTTTGTAATTATAGTTATGACATCATTTGTATAATTCACACAACATTTGTATATGTTTGTATAATTCGCTTACAATTCACAGTTTTTGTATAACATTTATATAATTCGTTATACAATTAACAATTTTTGTATAATATTTGTATATTTTGCTATATAATTTATAGTTTTTGTATAACATTTGTATATTTTATATATAATTCATGCACAACATTTGTATAATTTACAATACAGTTCACAATATTTATATATTTCGCTGTACAATTTGATTCACGCACAATTTTTGTATAATCGCACACAATATTTGTATAAATCGCGCGAATTACATATAACTCAAATTGTAATTACAACTAGATGTTTGTCACGAACTGTAATTAATTCAAATTATAACTATATTAATTAATTAGTATATATTTATTTATCTGTATAATTTTTCTAATTTTTGACATGTTGAGTGTAATTATATCATTTATTTCTTTTAGTATTCAAATAGACAGTAAACTTATTGTGATTTGACCTATATTAGTCCACCCCAACTTTAGATATTGGTAGTGTTGGCCTAAAAGACGTCTAATTTCTGTGTTTAACGTGGTCTTGTCTTAGATTTTCACTTTGTAGATGGACACTTATTCAACACGTGGCAATAATTTTTGGGGAACCCTCAAACAAGCACTTTTATTTGGCTAAACTATAAATTGACAACTTACCAGTTTCGAAATTTTATTTATTTATTTTGGCAAGAGATGTGTGTAGATTGGGTATGGTAGGTTGAATTGGGATTATAAAATCATGTTTAGGTGTACAAACAATTTGCTCTTTTTTTAAAAAAAAAAATATCAAGTATATATTTTTTCTTATTAGGTATTTTCCTCTTGGTGGACTTTGAATTTGACCAGTATTTGACATTCTAATTATCCACCTTTTAGTTCAAAAGTATCAATGTATATATATACACACGCACAAAGCATTTTATATTCATGCAAGATTAAAAGAAATATTTTATTAATAAAATATATGTAATATAGATCAATTATCCTAATATAAATATTGATAATCATTTTTATAATTTAAATCTATACTCGACAGATAACAAAATATAATTTTACTATTATTTTCGAAGGAAAGAAAAATTAAAAGTGAAAGATTAATGGTGCAAACATAAAATAAACCAAATAATACTCTTATGTAACATACTAAAAACATATATTATTTGTAAATTGTATCCAAAATTCTAATGATAATCCGCAATTATGTTTCTAATTCTTTTCTTTATGTTTTATGACGAAAATTTTGGATTTTAGTTTCCCATCTGTCAAGATGGTATGATCATTAATCCTTCGACACGGAAAAGTAGTTGCACCTTTTTCTAGACGTAACAAATAAATAACGTTTAGTAATTATTAAAAAATCGCCTAAATGTTAAAGTTTTTCTTTGATTCAAATTGTCAGGCAATAAAATATATTTAATATAATTTTACAAATAAAAATAATAATAATGTGTATAGGCCGTAATTACACCTTATAAAGACAGAAAAATATATAGTTCATAAGAAGCAAGTTCCTTATATTTTTTTCCAATTAGTGATGGTACAGTGTTCGAACTGTAAGTGGTGATGGGTTCCATATCCATTCAATTAGTCAAAAAGGGGGGCAAGAAAGTTTGCAAGCAAATTGCAATTTTGCTTGCAAACTTGAACTGTAACACGCTTTGTAAAGAAAACATATTTTGCCTCTTCTTTGATTGGTCAAGAGAAGAGGTGAACATGTTTTCTTCATCCTATAAATAGGAAGGTTCAGCCCCTTCATTCTTCACACCAACAGAAAGAAAGAAAAAAAATAAATACAGAGAGAGCCACAGAAAGAAAATAAATATTTTCTTATGTGAGGTATACCATAAACTATAAAATAAAATAGTCTGTGAGAAAAATAGAGTGTGTACTTAGGAAATATTTTTTCCTAAAAGAATAGTGTTTTCACTATTATTGATATTTTTTTGAGTGCCTACTATTTATAATAGTAGAGAAAATTGTACACTTGTGCCTACTATTTTTTATAGTAGAAGAAATATAATAAAAGTGTTGATTCGTAGACGTAGCCCAAAAAGTATCGGGTGAACCACGTTAAATATTTGGTGTCGTGATTTTCTCATTTTTTATATTATTGTGTCATATTTATTTTTGTGTGATTCCTTCTTTTTCTCAACAAGTGGACAGTTATAAAGTGCAACTAATTATTAATTCACCAAATATACAGCCATTTTCACACTATAAACTTAATATAGGGCCATTAGGTGAAGTAGTTGCATAATTTGCAAGCAAATTAAGCTTTTACTCGTATCACATATTTTTGACTTTCAATCATCATTATTGATTACCAAATCTTTGAGTCATGAAGGTTTTACTCTTTTAATCTAGTGTTAGTTGAGCACAACTTTAGCATGATTTTATCTTTCAATTTCAAATTCTAACAGAAATATTTGTCAAATATGATGGGACTTACTAGAGAATAGAGGTGCCTAAATTAATTAACTATGAAATTATAACTCATCTGATCTATCTAAGTTTGAGTTGTTTATTAATCATTCATTTATTAGTTCAGATCATTAAAAAAAATTGAGATAATATATAACTCAAATTGACCAATTAAAAATGATTTAATCAAAATATTTTTAATTTTTTTTAATTTGATATATTATACGTTATCATATAAAGAAAAAAAGTGTTGTTAAATATTATTGTATGATTACAAAAGAATAAATAAAAGAAGAATGATTTGCTAAAATGATAAATATTAGATATATTATTATGAGTTGTAATATTAAATGATGAATTGCAAGTTTTAGCAATTACAATTTTTAACAATTTAATTATAAGTTATAACAGATATATACATTATACCCATTCCATACCAATTACATACTCAAATTTGTTAGGATATATATTTGAGTATGTAATTGGTATGGATTGAGTATAATATATATAATTGTTATAACTTGTAATTAAATTATTAAAATTCATAATAAATATTATGTAACTACAAAGTAAGAATTCAATGGGTTGAGTTATAATATGTTTTTATTTCATTTTGGCCCAAATAATTTGTGATCAAGTCAATGGCTCGTCTATTTATTGTCTATTTATTAATTTAATTTATTTTTATGAAGGTTAATCTATATTTTATATTAAAAATATGAAGGTATTTAACAATGTTGTTTGAATTTTTTGTCTTTCATTAAAATACTCTGGATTGGACAAAATCATTTTCACTATTTTTCTTAATTTATTACTTTATTTTTATTTATTTAGTTTCAAGATTCACTTTTGAATTAGAATTTCTTTATATTTAGAATTAACTCTTGATTTAGGACTATTATATATAAATAATTGTCCAGGTTATGAAGAAAAAAAGAAAAATATTATTATTTATCTAATATTCAAGACTTTGAAATTATCTAAAAATTTTATTATCAAATATTTTGTTAATAAAAGTATGTAATATGACAAATTTAAAAAGAAAAAGAGTAATTAATATTACGTTGAAACATTAAATTACTTTTTTTATATTTAGGAGTGTTTTTTCATATCTATCTATATATAAGTAATTAAATTAATTTTCTCATTTTTACTCGTAATATATATTAAACTATTACATCACATTAATAGCATTTATTTAATTTTGATTATATAAATATTGTGAGAACAAATATATGAAAAGAAGGAAATATCTAATTTAACGAGATAAATCTATGTACTAATTAATGAGAAATAAGAACTTAATCTAATTTACTTACTCACTTAAATAACTCGCACTAAATTGAAACCTATTGTTTATGATAGTAAGAAAAAAAAATTATATATTGTATAGATTTGAATATTTCTTCAAGTCTTAATAATATAAAAGATTATAATCTTCTTGTACGTGACATATATAGTAATTCATTAAATTTTCTTTCAATTTCATTACAGGTATCAATATGGGTCGGCTTACCTTATTCAGGCTAGTCTTTATAAGTTTTGGAATTTGACAGGTCAAGTCGGATTGACCCTCTTTTTTTATCTGGTGGAAAATAGTTAGCCCAACTCATTTGTACATGGGTCGCGGGACTTATCGAGCCTCCGCATTTTTATTCTTATATTTTTAATAAATTTTTTAATTAAATTATAATTTAAACATATTAAAATAAATAACAACAAGACAATATTATATAGTATTAGTGTTACTATTACTCCCTCCTTCCATTTTTATTTGTCTACTATACTATTTTAATATGTCCAACAATACTTGTTCACTTCATGAAATCAAACGATAATTTCAAACTTAATATTTAGTTTACCCTTATCATTAATTCTAGTGATTATTTTTTCGTTATATTTTTCAAGACATTGTAATTAGTATATCAAAAGGTGGTTTACTAAAATTACTTATATTATTTACTATTTCTTAATCCCTGTGCGAAATCAATAAGGAACAAGTAAACATAGATAGATGGAGTACATATTATAAAAATATAATTTGTACCTAAATTTCAATATTGAAAAATTTTAAATGAACTTGGAGTTTGGACTCTTATTATCTTTAATATTCTATTTTATTTTTATTTTTAATTATTTTTTAATTCAACCCACGGGTTGGCCCAATCCATATGGCAAAACCCCCACAAATCAACAGGCTTATTCAGGCCGGGCTAAAAGACTCATTTTCTAAATGGGCTCCAAAAATCGTAGTTCATCTCTGCTAAATCACGAGTTAGGTCAGGGCAACCCAATGGATGTAGCCTATATTGACGACTCTAAATTTCACTTAGTTTTAATTTCACATTTCAAGTTATAGCTTAATTTAATTCTTTAGCAAAAGTGTTCTTATAGTCATTGTCAAAAAAATTATCCGTATATATCACAAAGTTGTAGTTAATAATTAGGATCATTCTTTTTTTAATATATATAGTCTTGAACTTTGCCCAATAATCTACAACTTTGAATTAAATTATTTAAATCTTCATCTATACTAATAAAATTTTGAACAACAAAAATCAATATATTATATTGTAACAAATGCCTAATATTTTTTTGACTTGAAAGCACATATTCAAATTTATATAATACCAAATGTGAAACATATTTTTCGCACATAAAATTATAAACACCATACTATTGACTAATTATACAATAATAATAAAGTATTGAATATGTCGATAATTCATTTATCTTATGTTTGTGCCACATATATTTGAAAACTAAATGCAAGTACATCCCAAAATGTATGGATGCGAGTCGAAATTGATACTATCAAATGTTACTTAACTAAAAATCATCAAATTCAAATAATATTATTTTAAAAAAGTCTAAATCCAAATTTAATGAAATCAATATCAACAAACAAAGAAGAGAAGAATTTAAAAATGACATTACATATTTATTCTTTTATTTTTTTAATTTCAAGATTCATAAGAAATGTACATGCCCCATTCATCACCACAACCAAATCGGCCTCCATCCCCAAATCCTCCATCTCACAATATGTGCATCCGCAACCTCCACCACAGAACGGCCAACCTCTACCATATTTTCTCCTCCCATTTCCTCTATACATATTTAATAGCATATCGCGATTATGTATTTTATAGTAGATGTTCTGAATTTAAACTGTGACAGTAAATTTATTGAAAGGAATTTATTCACTGAAAATGGAAAGGAAGTTACTAATTATAGAAAGCAAAGAATTTATTATTACCGAGTATAAAAAAATAAACAAGTTTTGACCTCAAAAATTCTTTGTTTATTGAAATTCCCTTCCACTTGTATAAATCTTTTACATTGTAAAAAGCTTAGTGGTTTAAGGCTTGAAATGTATTGAAACTTTGTTCACTATTATATATATATTAGTTTAACGTGTACGTGTGTATTACGTTAATTAATAAAAAAAATTTAATATACATATCTTGTACGTATATTCTAATTTTTTTATCGAACTTTAAATTTATGTATCCACATCCGATTTATATATGAATTACTATTAGTATGTTTTTGGAGTAAGAGAAAAAGGGACAACCGCAATTCAATCATCCACTAACAATTTTTTTTAATTGGAATATTACATATACATTGTACACTTGTCCGCTAACAACAAAGCAATTGTGGGTGAACTCCAACTACACTTGAATGTGAAAGATCCAACATAATATGCCTTGTATGCATTAAACTACTTGTCTACTATCATTGGATATTTCCCTTCTTTGATACATAAAATTTTCTTATTCTTACTTAAAGATATTCATAATAAATTTTATTTATGCAGGATAAATCTAAATTAGTTCGATATCAAATGATTATAATAGTATCTATATATAGCCGTCCGGTATCTCACAAAGGCAGCATATTTAGTGACCCCCAAATAATATAAAATTTAGTTAAATAATTTAATAAGATGGGAACACAAATTAATTAATCCTGGTCAAGCAATAAAATATAATATATTATTCCCTCCATCTTATTATTTGGCGCATAGTGACTTGTCACACCTCTTAAAACAATTTAATTAAAGTATATTTATCCTAGTAATAATGCTTTAAAATTCTAAATTTGATAAATACTACTTTATGTAGTTGTATATTAACTACAAAGAGCAATATATATATATGCATATATAATAAAAAAAAACTATCTTAATTTGTTGAACTAGACAAGAAAAAGTAAAACACCTATTTTTCAATCTGACCCAGTTTTAAAATAGAAAAAAGTAATTATTAATTTAATGTAAACAAGTACCACCTTTCTTTGTCTGATCTTTTCTTTCTTGCAAGTATTTTTTCTTAAATAAAAAACGGTGGAATGTGTCGCAAGGCTATATACTGGATATTGATAGCATCACAAATCATCAATGGTTAGATAATTCACTTTCAATCCAAAAATGGACGGTTAATTACATAATATATTAATAAGCACCCTTGGATGAATAATATCACTTTCATCTAACTTTCCTCATCAAGGAAAAGAATTAAGAAGATTAACCAATTCAAATTAAAGTGTATAAATTTGTAGTTGAAAAAGAGCCACGTGTCTTGAGCTTAAATAATCACTCTTAATCATTTGCCAACTCACAAGCCACGCCTTCACACAACAGAATGCATGTATGAAGTCCCCATTTAAGGAAAAAAAAAAAAACTACGTTATCATGTTTTTCGAAAAGAAAAATTTTATGGAAATTTTAGTGGCTTAATTAATGTTGAACCCATAAATTAAATTTGTTGATATATTAGATATTTAATTTTGAGCATGAGGTGAAGTGTTTAAGAATAAAAAGTTTTATATAAGTGATTAATAAGATGAGTGATCTTCTTATAAGGCTTAGATAATTTGTCTTTTTGAGCAAACTTCTGGAATGTGAGTTAAGTCCCGAATCTAATTTAACACGATTTTAGAGTTAAAATCATCTTTATTTGGACTCCAGGTCCACGCTTCAATTAGGTTTGTACATGAAGGGGGTGTTAAAGTTCACGTTGGTTGGAGAATAAACAGTGGTCTGCTTATATGGACTTATGTAATCTCTTTCTTATAAACTAGCTTTTGAAGTTGAGTTAGACTCAAGTATCATATATTTTACTACTTCTACCCTTGATTCTTTTATTTTATTGCTTTAAATTTAAATTTCAATATAAAAGAGTTATACATACAATAGTGTTGACACTATGTGTGACTTTTGTATTACACGCCATATACATATGACATTTCGTGGAGTATTCAAGATACTTCAAAATTATCTGTGCCGCGCGTATATACAATAATGTAAATATACGCACACCCACACCATACGTGCAACATCTCATGGAATAGAAGGAAAGAGAAAAAGAATAAACATTTGAATTTTTAAGAAAAGAAAAGGGAGTTGGTCGAGACACATTTTAAATAGTTAAAAGTCAGAATATCTTGTGGAAAATTGAAGGTATGATTGGGCAATACACACTTTGGCACATTGAAAGATTTCCACACGCTTGATTTAGAAGCTACGTACGGACCACTACTAAGAAGACAACTTTTACTCTCTTTTGGAATGATCTGAAATATCTCAACGTATAAGTTTTATTTCCTTCGATAACATGAAAAAAAAAACAATTTCTCACGTTAGTTCCATAAGGGGAGATAATCTTGCGTTTTGAAATAGCCTAATCAATTATCACATCTTTATTTCACTCAATTGACTATTTCAAAAATTAAGAGTCTGTTTGAGTTTGTAAAGTAACAATTATAACAAGTAAATATCAGCGGTTAAAAAATACTTTTGACTGTTAAAACTAATATGTTAATATTATTCATATCTGTCGAACTTTGTCTTTTGAATAAATACACATATCAAGGTTAAAAAAAAAAATTAATCTAACTTCATGTTTGTGAATTTAAATTTTATTGTAAATATTAGTGGATGAACATGTAACAAATGTTCAATGAATCAAACTCCGCCTGATTTCAATGCCTACCAAAAAGTGGAATATCCTCGACAACTATGTGGAAGGTTTTGTTGGCTTTTCATTCACATAAAAAGATACTCATTTATTGACACCTTCACAGTTAATATTCAAAACAAGTCAATCCAATCAAAATAAATTGAAAGATTTAAACACATCAAAATTGATATGAACTACAATGGGTCGCCACGTGCCTACAACAACCCAATTGGCTAAGTAATGGCAGTCCTCCAGCCTACTCAATCTGCCGTATGGCCATATACACTTAGCCACGTTATAAATCCCGTTAAATCAATTTTCAAACTCTATAAGAGTAAAGCCTAACTAATTGGAGTTTCTAGAAATTCACCGTATTATATATATTCCTCTGTCGCAGAATCGAACAAACAAAAAACAGAGCAGTTTTAAAAATTCTCACTCTTCTTCTCAAATGGATTGGATCAGAGGTCATACCATAGGTCATGGCTCCACTGCGGCTGTCTCCTTCGCTAAGTCGAGCTTCTCCGGTGATGTTTTTGCTGTCAAGTCAGTGGAGCTATCTCACTCGAAGTTATTACAGAAGGAGCAGAAAATTTTGTCCCAATTGAGCTCCCCTTATGTAGTTAGCTACAAGGGGTACGATGTTACAGAAGAAAACGACAAACTCATCTTTAATCTTATGATGGAGTACATGCCGGATGGCACACTTTCCGATGAAATTCGGAAACAGGGTGGTCGGATGAACGAGCGGTTGATCGGGTATTATACGAAGCAAATTGTACAAGGACTGGAGTACCTACATTCAAGGAACATAACCCACTGTGACATAAAGGGGCACAACATTTTGTTAGGTAAAACTGGTGCCAAAATTGCAGACTTTGGTTGTGCCAGGTGGGTTGATTATCCCGAAGTGGCTTCGACCGATCCAATTGGTGGAACGCCGATGTTCATGGCACCGGAGGTGGCGCGTGGGGAAGAACAGGGGTGTCCTGCAGATATTTGGGGATTGGGATGTACAATTATTGAAATGGCCACGGGGGGATCGCCATGGACTAATGTGGCAAACGCAGCTTCACTGCTTTACAGAATTGCAACTTCAGGGCAATCCCCTAAAATCCCAAAATTTCTGTCTTTACAAGCAAAGGATTTCTTAAGCAAATGCTTGGCAAGAGATCCAAAAGAAAGATGGACGGCTAAACAACTCCTCAAACATCCATTTCTTGACGAATCCAATTTAAATCAAGATTTAGCGACAAGCTCCCCAACAAGCATTCTTGATCAAGATATTTGGAATTCCGTAGAGGAATCAGAAACCATGGATTCTGCAATATTACAAACAGCTACCTCTCCTCTTCAAAGGATAAGAGAATTGGGTTTGAGTTCAGGAGAACTGAAATGCAGATGGAATGATGAGGAAAGATGGATCACAGTTAGAAGCAGCACCAGTGAATAATGAAATCTTGTAAATTTTGTACTATACAACACTGTACAGATTAACAAAAAATTGTTCTCTCTTGCCAGCTGTCGAGAAATTTAATTTTGATCCTTAAATTTTGTATTATCACACGGAATAGTTCATCTTAGTGGAAGGGCACTCTTGAGATCATGTTAAGGGTAAAGACCACGTAAGGATAGTGACAAGTACAGGTAAAAAATTTGAAATAAACTTTCAAATTTAGTCGTTTAGTGAATTTGGACATCGAAAAGAAAAAAGAGAGAGAAAGACTAAGATAAAAAGTAAACAGAGAAAGATACAACACAAAATGGTATGTAAACATGATTTGTAGTGAACATTTCTTGGTCCTTTTTTATTATGAATGAATTACACTCCACCACTTTACACTTTTCAAATTTTGAAAGATTTGTTCTCCTCTTGGCTCTAAATTATCCTTTCAAAAAGTGCCCTAAACTTAATCCACGATATGTGCATATCTAGGTAAACTTAACGTGTTCTTGTTAGTCTGGGAAAAGCAAGAAACTTTGTGTATGTTGGATAAGTCAGTTGGTAATAATTACATTATTCGTGATTGAGTTAATGCATCAGATGATATATCATACTAACAGAGACTAGAGCTTTGATTTCTTTGTCCATGTTTTTTTGATTGAGTTTATGCACAGATCTTGTCCAGTATAATTTGTGAGTTATTGCATAATGATTTTAACGAATACAGATCTAAAAACGTAATATATCGACTAAAAATAATTATTCTTCTAGTTATGTTATATTAGGTTCCGTGTGACATGAATGCATATTACCGCAATTAAATAACAGTAGGAGCATGATTAGAGTAATTGACACAACTATAAACAAAAGGAAAATAGAATAAATTTCACATAATTTTAAAGATATATGTAGTACTTTCTCATTGTTTTTTTAATTAAAATATGAATGAGTCAGCTAAGTAAGAAGAAAAAAGAAACAACCTTAAATCATCCACTAACAAGTTAAAAATTAGAGCATTACACGTAGATTGTATATTTGTCCGCTAGCAGCAAAGCAAATGTGATTCAACTCCCACTATACATGAATGTGAATCATCCAAACAACATCCTTAACACGGCACAAGACCAAACTTTCTACAGAAGCATTCATTTTTAATTTTTTGTAATTGATATTATACAATAATAATAACATACTTAGTGAAATCTCATAAGTGAAGTATGGGGAGGATAAATTATACGTAGACCTTATTACTACCTCATAGAAGTAGAGAGAATGTTTCCTAAAACCCTCACCTCAAAATTCATAAGCAGAAAGCACTAGATATGATAAAAATGAAATGTAAGGGGAGGAAAAAGAACAACAGGTGCGACTAATATATGAATAGCACATGATAGTTTGTAAACATGATAAAACTAACACATAGACGCTAGATAATGAAAAGGGAAAGGAAAAATAATAATGGTAGTAATACTACTAATCATAATCATAGTAATAGTAACAATACTACTAATAATACGAAGAAGAAGACGAAGGAAGAGAAGAGGAAGAGGAAGAAGAAGAACTTAGCCTGCTACTCTAATTCGCGCCCTCCACTTCTTTCTATCTAAGGTCATGTCCTCAGTGAGGTTGAGCTCCATCATGTCCTGTTTGATCACCTTCCCCAATACTTCTTCGGTCTACCTCTACCCCTTCTAGTAGCTCCCATAACTAACGTCTAGCACCTCCTAATAGGAGCATCGATACTCCTTCTCTGCACGTGTCCAAACCATCGTAGTCTTGCTTCCCTCATCTTTTTGCCCACCGGAGCCACCTCTAGTTTCTTCCGAATTGTCTCATTCCTAACCTTGTCATTCCTGGTGTGTCCGCACATCCATCTCAGCATCCTCATCTCTACGACATGCATCTTCTGAACATAAATATTTTTAATTGGCCAACACTCCACCCATACAACAGCGTTGGTCTAATCACCACTCTGTAAAATTGACCTTTAAGTTTATGTGGTATCTTTTTATCACACAATACTCCAGAGACAAGCCTCCATTTTGTCCATGCTGCCCCAATACGATGTGTGACATCATCCTCGATATCGCCACTACTCTGGATGATGGACCCCAAATATTTAAACATTTCCTTTTGGGGATAGGTTGAGTGGAAAGCCTCACCTCCGAGTGTGCTTCCACCCTCTCAGCGCTGAATTTGCATTCCAAGTATTCAGTTTTGGTCCTACTCAATTTGAAACCTTTGGACTCCAAGGCTTGCCTCCAAGCCTCCAAGCCTTTCATTAACTTTAGTCCGAGACTCATTAATTAATACTATATCATCTGCAAATAGCATACACCAAGGTACCTCTTCCTGTAAAGATCGCGTCAGCTCATCCATCACCACGGCGAACAAGAAAGGGCTCAGTGCAGAACCCTGATGGAGTCCTATCTCAACAGGAAAATAGTCGGAGTCTCCTCCCACTGTTCTTACTCGAGTTTTGGCTCCATCGTACATGTCTTTAATCACTCTGATATATGCCACATAGACACCTTTCGCCTCTAAACACTGCTATAAGACATCCCTTGGGACTTTGTCATACGTCTTCTCAAGATCAATGAATATGAAGGTTCTTCTTTCTATCCCTATATTTTTCTACAAACCTTCGAACCAGATGGATTGCTTCAATCGTCGATCGCCCCGACATAAATCTAAATTGATTCTCCGATAGATACTACTTCACGCACCCTCCTCTCTATAACTCTCTCTCAAACCTTCATTGTGTGGCTTAACAACTTGATACCCCTGTAATTGTTGTAGTTTTAAATATCTCCCTTATTCTTGTACAATGGAACCATTGTACTCCTCCTCCATTCCTCAGGCATCTTGGCAGTCTCCCTAATAACATTGAATAGTCTAGTTAACCACTTTATGCCATCCTTGCCCAAATTCTTTCAAAAGTCCACCGGAATCTCATCGGGTCCGATCGCCCTCCCCCTCTTCATCCTACTCATAGCCCGTTTCACCTCCTCCACTTCGAACGGGTTGCCATCCCTAAAAACACGATGGTCTTCAAGGTTTGCCAACTTATCCAGCTCGATAACTCTATCTCCTTTTTCATTTAATAGTTTATGAAAGTAAGCTTGCCACCTTAATTTAATGAAAGTGTCATCCACTAGAACCTCACCTGCCTCATCCTTGATGCACTTCGATATGTCCAAGTCGCGAGCTTTCCTTTCTCTTACTTTAGCTAGCCTAAACAATCTTTTGTCTCCGCCTTTATCACCTAGATTCTTATACAGGTGCTCAAATGTTGTCGACTTAGTATTTGTCACCGCCAACTTGGCTTCAGACTTAGCCTTCTTATAAATATCCTTAAGCTTTTGTTTTTTATCGTCATCTCTACAGTAGCGTAAAGGCCGTAAGTCAGGGGGCGGCCATAACATAAGGCTATTACTTTCACACCTCTCTCTCTCTCTGAGAGAGTGATCCGCTGCGTGAGCAACCCGACTGTGCCTTACATGTGCTCTACAAGCCACACGTAATCTTTCTTCCCAACGAGCCCTTTTTTTTATTTGGAAGACCGGCATTGCGTTCGGTTCGAAAAGCATGGATCTGAAGAAGATATGATATATGTGCGTTATGAAGTAAGAATACAAATAATACATATTTTCAATAAAAAAGATATAGTATAAAATTAGAATAATAGAATTTGGCATAATAATTTGAGAAACAAATATAACAATATTAAAATAATTTTCCATTATTTGATAGGTTGATATAATAATATTAAAATAGTGTTGACTTGTTCTCATGTTTTGAAATAGGAAGAAGACACTAAAAGCAGATTTGATTTTTTTATAAACAAACAATAAATTTTGCATAATGTGAAAAATTTAATTGTTTGGCAAACTTCAGTATATTCGGTAACAAGAGAATAAAAATAGTGAAAATAAAATAAAAAAGTAAGTACTAAAATAATAATGTAAGTTAATGTTAATCATATACACGACAACAAAATGAATAGTCATGTAAAAAAAAATACTATAATTATCTTAAAAACTATTTTATTTCTTTTTTCAACTTTAATAGTACATGAGTTAAAAAAAAAAAAAAGAGAAGAGAATACATCTTTAGTAAAAAATGAGGACTTTCAATATCAATATGGCTAATGCCATTGTCTCTACACAATTCAAGACCAATTTACAAATTGATTACTTCAGCAATATTTTGCAAAGGCTCGAAGCATCTTGCCTTGTAAATTTCTTATTATGTCACCCCTATTGTTTGACTCTCAAAACAAAAAAAATTATGACATACAGTTAAAAAAGAATAAGTATTATTTTAAATTAAAATAAAAGATAATTTATTAATATTAACTCGTTACTACACGTGAGTGGGAGTGGGGGGAATGAGGAATGTTATAGGTTGTTTTTTTTTTTAAAAAAAAAGTTGATCAACTGTCAAAAAATGTTTTAATGCGTTTCTAATTTACTTTTATTAATTAGTTAGTTATTTTTCAATGCAATTTTCAAAATATTGAATTTTATGATATTTGAAATGTAATTTAAGTAGTAACATTATTAATATCTTTATTTTTTGTAAAGAATGTGTCAAATCAATAGATCTGAATGAGTAAAAACAAATGAAGGGAGTATTTCATAATTTTTTTTTTAAAATTGAGAATGGGAAAGGAAAAATTAAAAAGAAAATTACTAGATGAAAAAATAAATGTTCATCAAAAAATAAGAATTTATATATTCAATCAACTGCACTGTTGAAATTCTTCGAGGGAGAAAATATTAGAGTTTAGAATCATAAAACGATGAAAATTGTGGCAACAATAGCCAACCTTTCGTATTTTGATTAAAAAAAATAGACTGTCAATTACGTAATAATTAATTAATATGTTAAATACCTATCACTTAATAAATTATTTCTCTTTCATCCAGCTTTCCTCAACAAGAAAACAACTAAGGAGACTAACCAATTCAAATTAAAGTGCTTAAATTTGTATTTGAAAGGAAAAAAAAAGAGCCACGTTACTTGAAGTGAACTATCTTATAATCATTAGCTAACTCACAAGCCACGCCTTGATGGGAAAGCAATGGACTATCCATTAAATAATTAAATGTAGTTGGATTACTTCCTAGATTTCAAATTATTTATATGGTGTTGATTCGACAAAACTTTTTTTTAAATATAATTTTTTTAATATTATGATTTTAAATTAAAAATATATAATGAATCAAAAATAGATTTTAATTTTGAATTTTTAAACATGATATGAAAAGTAAGTGTTAAGTAGCTATTGTGTCTAATAACAAACTTTGCAACTCAACTTTTATTTCGCAAAATGAGGAGTTTATTTACATATGTAGTCTTCAAAGCACAATCACTAAAGTGTAGTGGTGTTTATAATTTTGACAAAAATCGATTTAAAGTGATATATTGAACTGCATTGTTTAAATAAATTAAATTTTATTTAAATTAATTTAATATTTTATTGAATTTTGATTTTATTCAAGATAATTGACTCGAATCAATATTATATACATATTTTTTTTATAACTTATATATACATAATAGGTTACTTTTGAATAATTTCTTACGAAAAAAATGCAACACTCCAATGAAAAAGATCAAAGTATGATGCATCTTCTATTTTTGAAACACCGCTCGCATAGCTAAAGATTCAAGATGCTTGTGAACTCTAAGAACGGTGTTTGGTTAAATTACTTCAGGAACAGATATCCTTTTAGATTGATGCTCCAGTAACTTTATATTGTTTAGTATCTTATATTATTTGAAATAATAAGTTGAAATTTGAGCATAATCAAGATAAATATAAGAATTATAAAACTTAAAATAACACGAAAATAATTTGATTATTTTTTTAATAAATTATTATTCTATCTCTTTTTCTCTTTTTCTTTTTTGTCATTTGAATGAATCGGTTCTTACATTTTTGTGTATGTTTAATAATAAAATAATTAATCCAAACCAAATTAAAATAGATGGCAATCAAATCATTAAGAATATATTCTTCTACTTAGTTTAGTAACTAAAAATTTGATTAAAATATTTTAAATTTATTTTTTTTTTCCAATAATCGATCGTGACCGCCCCTAGGTGTAGGTAGCTATGCACTACTAAAAAGAATCACTATTTTTTCATTGTAAAAGCAGTATTAGTTACTTTTATAGAAATTTTGGTTAAATTAGTGAGAAAAAATAATAATGTTTTCACACGAAAAACTAAAAAGTTTTTCTATATTTTAATAAAAATTTATTTTTCCATCATTCATTTTTTTTCCTGGTGAAAAAATGCGAAAAAAACTATATCTTATGATATAAATTTCTCATTTAATTTGATTTAAAAAAAAAACTGTTTCTAATAATGACATAGCAGGACCGGCAGTCAATTGGCCTTTGAAACTTTTCATTTAAAAAAATTATATTATGTATATAAAAGTTTTTATCTTTTATCAAGTATATAAATTAAAAAATTATTTGTTGTATATTATATCTTAAACATTCTTAATCAAATACATCTCAATAGTCAAGAGGTCATTATTCATTCAAATTATAAATTAAAGTGACGAATATATTAAAAGAAGAAACTGCCTCTGCCTTTTATAATACGCACACCATATACGCGTGTCATTTCACGGAGTAAATAAGTAAAGAAATTATTATTATAATTATAAATAATTTATTAAAATAATAAATATTAGATATATCACTATCAGTTATAACATTAAATAATGAATTGTAAGTTCTGATAATTATAAGTTTCAATAATTTAATTACAAGTTATCATAGATATATACATTATCCTATTCCATAGTAATTACATAATCAATTCTGTTAAGATATATATTTGAGTATGTAATTGGTATGGATTAGATATGATCTATATATTTGTTATAAC
>JAOTQJ010000099.1:16153149-16180485 GCA_025642045.1 Solanum sejunctum | reverse complement strand
AAACTTAATTATATATATTAATTATTATATAAAGGGTAAAATAATAAAATTAATTAATACATTAATAATTTTTTAATCTTCGCATAAATTAGAAAATTCTGAAAGAAATATTTATAATAATGAGAGTTAAACATATCTTCACTTTTAAACTATATAAAATAGTAACAAGATCTACGTACATACCAAACATGTTGTTGTTTACTGATAATTAAATATGTTTACCTTATTTCATGATAATAATACTTAATTGGTTAGTAGAAATCATAGAGATACTTCTTTAATAGTAGGACCATTTGGATGAGTGTTGTTTTCTCTCTTTAGATATTTACTTGATTAACGTTTTATTTATTACTTATAATCAATTCACCACGACCATACACTGAAATCCTAAAATATAATTAAAGATGAGAAATTTTCCTGTGGCATAAACCAAAGAGTTGTAGCACAATTAGCATTACAAATTTAGCAGATAGTAGGACAGATAAGCAACAAATCTGTCCTTGCACAAAAGCTGTTAATATTCAAGCATCAGTTATTTATTTACAAGTGCAGACAATTTTCTCCTTCACAAAAACATAAACAGAGGAGTTTAAGCAGCTTCCGCGAAACCAACTGTCATTTTCTCATAGTCAAACACTGTGTGGTAGCGGCCCATGAAAACATCTCCCAAGATCCTGCAACACATCATACAAGTTATAGTCAAATTTCTAGTATACACAGAACAAACAATACGAGGTATATACTATAAAAATGTGCCAAACTATTTGACTGGGCATTGTGCTTAAGAGAATTCTAAAACTTGTGATTTTAAACATGTTAGTGTGGCTAAACAACATTTGAAACTTGAGGTATTAAACACCGTCATAACCTTTGTCGCAAGAAAAGCTTGTCACCAAGGATAAGAAGATGGGAATTTAAGAGAAATTATTTCCAAAATTTGAAAGAGGTCAAAGTAAAAGTCACATAATCTGGAAAGGAGTACTAATTTTTGTTGAGGATGAATCATAGAAGCTCATTAATGTGGGCAACAATTCACCATAATAATGAATAGTGAGAGTGCAGAACAAAAAGTAGAGGGGCATACCAAAGAGGTCCACGAGGAGGCGGCACATCTAATGCTGTGAATCCACTTATGCACTGTGCAACAGGACCCTCGCCAACTTTAAGGACATACTGTTCAGTAAACCACAAAAGAAAGGGTTAAGTACAATAGATACGGCATATTTGCATTTTGCCTGTGTGATTGGTTCATGCTATTGTTTTTCAAAGACTTCAATTTCGGGAACTATTTTGGGAACAAAAACTGTAAAGAGCCTTCATCCTAGAAGTAACTCAATCTCCAAAAAGCATCACTTGGTTCAAAGATAGAAAAAGTATAGGATGTCCATTCTTCTCTGAAGAATTGGCTGGACATGGATTGTGTCTATTAGATGTGTGTTCTCTGAAGCAATATCTTAAATGAGACAAAGCACATCAGTAGATCAGACAAAAATTACCTGCTGCGGCGTCAGCTCAAATGTTTTATCCCCAATGGTGAAGGAAACGTTAGGCATGGAATCAAGGCTGTTGCAGTCAACTGAAGATTCTCCCATTGGACTGGGCAATCGGTCGCAAAGCTGCAGTTGGAAATTCAAATAAAGCCTTGAGATCCCGATTAACAGACATTCACTTCGCATTATGTATAAAATCTACCTCACCTTATTAAGATAGTCAAAGATTCTATCTGCAGTTTCATTTCGTCTTATTTGGTTTTGCATCCAAACTACAGCCATCTCGCAAACCCTGCACATTTCGTCATGCAGGCCACTCGAAGCCTCATTTTTGTCCACCACACTCTCAATAATCATGCTGCATATAGAATTAAACATTAATAATTGGTCCAGACATACAGGATACAGTAATGAAGTTGAGGACAAATGTGTTGAAATAAACAGATAGGAGAACCTGCAGACAACTTCATGTGACAAAAATTGTTCATTTTTCTCTAACGTTAATAACTAGAGAAAGATGGTGATAAAACCGATGACATACCAGGGATATGGCATGTGGATATTTGATCATCTGTAATTATAATTTATATCAAATGCAAAATGTCGAACATGCAGATATATTTAATCTCACCTAACATCTCGTCCACCATCTCTAGAGCATAAATTGATTTGAGAGCAGATCTGTTGAGGTGCTGCCTGTAAAGCATAAATGGCAAAACAGGAACTCAGATTGTAATATCAAATACAGTAAGCTGCTCAAAATTAGTAACTTGACAAAGTTGGGTGTCGCTAAAGACACTCGGATGCAGTGGAGTAGACAACTTGTAGCAAGAGGTGTCATCCATAATTTTCGATGTGTGCGCGCACGAGAACGTAAATGGGGATATGCATTAAGTCAACAAATCTTGAAAATAATGCAAAATAAAATAGCAGTTTGAGACAGGATGTAGCATTAGAACCCTCACATCTGCAGACCCAAACCCTTGTCCAAGGCAAAAGGCCCAAAACAGTGGCAACAGGCTGCCGCTATACATGCAAAATCTTGTGTATTACCACTGCTAGGGTGCAAATACATTTCTCTAGAATAATCATAAAAAAGACAGTTAGCAGATATCATACCTTTGATTCAAGTAGATCCAGTATAGTCTTTCCATATTCACTGATTACTGACTTGCACTCTTGGCTGACAACTCCTGATGCTCCGATTGCTTGATTAATTTGGGTAATAATGGTCTGGGAAAAAAAAAAGGAATAAATGAATGATGAAAATTTGTTTATTCTGATGCATGTTGTTAGGAGAATTTATTACCATAAGCAAGAAATAAACATGCAAAAAGAACTCAATGATCTAAACTAAAAATCATGGAGTAGCAGCTGAGTAAAGAAGTCACATGGCCCCAAAACACTGATTCCATAGTCATGAAATGAGTTCTAAATAAATGCCCCAAAACTACATGTGCGTGATCAGGTCACAAGTCCCCTAAGCTCTGAAAATCTTCATCCAGTGAAGAGGAGCTTGCAGATAGAAGAAGAAACTTGAAATTCAATCATCCTGATCTTTTGTAAGTAGAACTCAGTCATCTTATTGTTCTTTGCATGCAGCATGGGCATGTCCTGAATGATGTGGGAATACACCTACTGAGCCCTTTTAAACTCTTTAGAACACAACAGTCAATATCATTCGGACACTCTACAATTAAGTTAGAATGTAAAAAAAAAATTCCTCGTTTGTAATGTTTCAACTCTGTTAATGGTTGGACCAGCCTTTGGGATAGTCCAAAAGAAATTGGAGGAAATATTTCTTTTGAGAAACAGAAATTTGAGGAAATATAACTAGTCATTGACAATCCTAATAGAAGCAATCAGAAAATGAAGAAAATATCTAGACGGATTTTATACACTCTGCTAGTTCAGATTTTAAAAGAAAACCAAGAACTATAATGCTGCTATTTGCCATACCATCACAGCTATTTTTGTTAATGTATTGATCTGCTACTTTGGTAATAAAATGTTAGTTTAATTGCCAAAGAAAGTGTTTAATTGACAAAAAAGTAAGTGCTGCTATTTGCTTAAAATGTTGCAGTTCTGTTAGAGGTGTGCATGTCATCTGCACAAAATTTGATGTCAAGACAAAATATACATAATAGCAGCTCAGATTCTTATCGATAGCATTTTCATCAAGCAAGATACGTACTGTTGGTCCTGCCAATAAGGATGTTCCAGAGTCTGCAATTGCTGCACAACCACCAGAACAAAATCCTGGAAAAAAGAAAGAAAATTATCTTCAGACTAAATGGAAAAAAATTAACTTGAAAATTAGAATCATTAATTTTCACAGGCAACATCACAAACAACATATCAAAAACATACCAGTTGTTTCGCCACCGACAAGCACATCACCCATATCAAACTGAGAATCAGACAAACTTTAATCAGTCCAAACAAAAAGTATACAGCATAGGTGCATATTCATTGTTACAATTTGAACAGAAAATCCACCTGCCAGTAGCCTTTGCGAGTTACAGGAACATATGTATGTTCGCCCTTGAAATGTTTGGGATCAACTCCTCCAAAAACAAGCTCACCCCCTTCTTCCTCTTTAGCGTTCCGATTGAACCAGAATGAGAACACAGATTGTTTAACAAGACCTTGATTTACCATATTGTACCTAAGAGAGTTATAGATGTCTCAAGACTTGTCGATTCAAGCAAGAAAAGAATTTAGAAGGACATAACAGATCAAAAGAAGTAAATTCCATGAAATCTAAACAAATAAGTAAGAAGATCTACAACAACATCAACATTACCCCAATGCCTCAAAGGCTCCCGCCCATTGCGGGGTAAGGAGAGGTCGGATGTACGCAGCCTGACCCTTATATTTAAAAACATAGAGCGACTGTTTCCAGATGACCCATATGAGCGTCGAAAGTTGCATTGACTAACTGCTACTTCACAATTGAAAGAAGCGCACACAGTTTAAAGAGTCATTTTGCTTTATTCCATCATACCGCAAAGCCAAAAAATAGAGAATCTTTGGCTCCATCCGAGATTGATGGAAATTAAGTAAGAAGATCTAGAAAAATTTAAAATTTAAATCCAACGAAAATCATACTGAAAGTAGAATAATTTTTTATCATAAAAATATGGATAGCATACCAGACAGGGACAGCTTTCCCTATAGATATCTCTTGAAATCCAAGTCCAAGAATACCATCAAACTTGGCTGCCAAAAAGGTGATGCCTGGTTCTCGAGTTGCCTCAATAAAGTCCTATCCCAAAAAAAAAAGGTCAAGAAAGAAATTCACAGAATCGATCCATAACACTTCAATTCAATATTTACCTGATCTTTGACAGCAAGATCGCCAACTTTGACATTGTCCGTGCTAAAATATCCAGAAATAGATCCAGTTCCATAGTGAATTGCAGCAGATGTCCCTATATTAAGAATGAATTGATAGATATTTGGCAAACTATTTCCATGTGTAGTAAAATTTCACTAGAATAACTAGCAAACTAGAACAGTGCTTCTTCTTCTGTCTATAGATCTCAACAATGACAGAGCTTTGTCCTAATAGACTATCCTCCGCCTATATAACATGGATATTCTATATTTACCATATCAGGGCATGTCACATGGCAAACATCTCAACTATTTTGCAATATTTAATGGTTTTTCATCATTTGACACATTGCCGTAAATGAGGAACATGTTCACCCCTAATGACATGGAAGGCACTTAATCATCAACTTTCATTACATTTTGATCGTCAAGCTCCTCGCATTTTTTTGAAGATGGGATTTAACAGACTAACTGTAGTATGTCAAAGCAATACTAACAGAAAAGCATTTAAAATAAATAGTGTCCTCCTAATAATTAGGTAAATGAAGATAACCATATACAATAATCCATTTTGATCTTTATTTGTTCCTGGGTATTAAACAAATATTCCAAGTGAAACTATTTTACTGCAACCTCAGCCTGACGGATTTGTTGTTCAACAGGTCATTTAACAAAATAGAAGATGACTTGTTACTAAGTCTTGTCCTTCATTGGATGAAAAGAAATCACAGCATACACCTAATCAGAGGCGAATCTAATCTAGGAATTCAAGAACATGGGTGCACAATTTAAAAAGGGGACAAAATAATGTTGTTGGTTGGGATTGAACCCTCAACCTTCATCCTAGAAAAGAACCCTTAAACCAATGAACCAACTTCTCACTTTGAGAATGGGTTCTTTAGCAAATATTTAATATATTTTTTAAGAATTATACAAGTACTATACTGAATTTAGTCGGATGACCACGGGTTCCCGTGATCCAAAAAATATACTCAAATTCGCCCCTGCACCTAATCAACAAAAAAGTACATATACTCTAAACAAAAATCACAGGTTAGACTCTAAATGGAATAAAAGAGAACATGAATCAGACTAGAAGCATGAGTAGCATCTATTACCATTCCTTTTGTAGGTACTGGAATGAGCTGACTTGTATTTTGGGTGAAGATAACAAGCAAGCTGCATCAGATTAAATTAACATAAGGCTTTGTTGTTAAGACATGTCAACAGTCAACATGTATTTGCATCAGTAATAACAACAGTATATAGCTACTCACTGAAAAATAGCATCTTGCGGAGGGCACCCAAAGATTAGAACTTCCAGTATCAAAGATCACAGTGAACTTTTGAGGTGGTGAGCCAATGCAAATCTCACCAAAGTACTGAGCATCCAAGTAGTTCTTTAGAGCAATAATATCAGTGTCTGAATCTCCTACATTTCCACCAAGACGATAACTTCGTGCAGAATGTGCTCCATTAGAACCAATGCCCCCAAAAACATGGTTGGTCTGATCCAACTTCCTCTTCTTAATTCCAACTCTGACCAGTCCATCATTTGATGCCGAAAACACCAAAGGAGATAAAAGAAGCAACAAACACAGTGCAGCTAAACAGGCTCCATACCTAGTACCCATACTTAACACTGCATAAAAACATGACAAGAAGTCAATTGATCTTCCATTGGTACACACTTTCTTCTGTCATTTATGGATCTAACACTTAATTAGAAATTACAAGACGTTAACTTAAAATAATGCCTCTCTTAACATCTTCAATTATTCACAACAGACTCAGGTTAAAATATTTTAAACACGACAAACTTGTAGGAACCCATGACACAAATTCCACAAAAATTGGTACACTGCATAACAAAAAACAAAGAAATAGCCAGTTCCATTTCCCAAACCAACCACTTCTACATAGCTGAAGAAATCCAAAGAAGTAGATATACAATACATATATATGCCCACCCAAAGAACCCTACCAAGGAGAGGGCATGTGGGACAGAGATATGACAACTTTATTAGACAAAATTGAAGCTCTTGATAGGCATAATTTACATAACTAGGAGGACTAAAGAAGCAAAGAACCATATAAAGATAATATGCAAATACAATCTAAAAAAAAAAAAACATACCCAGTCTTACCCCATAAGTTGGATATGGGGATGGTGGTGTATACACAAACCTTACCCTTGCCTCGTGCAAGGAGGTTGTTTCTAATAGAAACTCGGTAATTACCAAAACATTTTTCTCCGAGTGTTCAAGGAAAAGGTAACAGAAACACAAGTATCTCATTTCAATCAGCAAGCATTGTCCTTGGAGACAAAAAGCCCCAAGGAAGGCAATATCATCTTCATCTCAAAATCATCCAACCCACATCAATAAATTATACACAAATGCATAAGTACAAAGCCTTACAGAAACCAAAATTTCAAATTACCCCTAAAAACTGAATCTTTTGACTATCTACTGACCTAGGTCAACATAAAAACTTGATCTTTTCTATCCTTTGTACTCAAATAGATCAAAAAAGGAGGACAACCCAGTATCAACATTCCTCTGCTCACACAAATTTTCCCAGAACTTAACCAAGAAAACTAAAGACACCCCACAAACAGAAAAGTACAAATTGCATGAATATAGTATCAATAAAGTGATCAAAGCTGAAATTTTGTAGAATAAATCTTGAAATCAACAAAAGGGAAACTCCATCATGCAAAGAATATAAATAAAATGACTTATGAAGCTTACCAAGAAATCCACACCGAAGAAATTGGAAAGATTAGGTTTTTAGGAGAACACTAGAATGAGCAAAGCAGGAATTGTAGTCAATTTATAGAGCATTAACTTAACCAGTTGGGTTTCTCACCCTACCCGAGGTCACATATATTAAATTAAATAAAAAAATTAAATTAATATAAATATCTACACGTCATATTAATAAATTAATGGGATTTTATCTTCCTTATCTCCTTCGAATAAAAATCAAGATAATAATATGATTTTGTCAAAATTGTTTTATTTCTTTTTTTTTTTGAAAAAAAGAGGAGAAAAAAAACACAGGAGGAAAGTGAGAAGGAATCTTCCACCAGACTTTCATTGATCTCACTAATAATTATACTAATTCAGTATGAATATTAGCCTAATGGCTAATTCTATTATTGTAAGTACTTTATATTTTCTTTTGGATATATATTACATATATTTAGAAATTTAGGATTGAAGTATGTTTTGTTGTGCAATTGATTCCCTTTCTCACCTTATTCCATAAGTAGAGGGAAAATGGTTATTCTACATATGTATTTTAGAGTCCATTTGGATATGCATATGAAATCATACCATGGAATTTAATAGACACAATTTGAATATTTAATTGAATTGCTTAAATTTTATTTATTTTTATATAATATAAAAACTTCACAAGTTGTGAAAGCTATAAAAAAAAAATTAACTTTTATATAATTTTGTCAAATGATCAAATCATACTCCATAAATAAGTTATCTAAATATCTTAAGGTAATACATTGATCACCAGATATCTCCCTGTTCTTTTATTAAAAAAAAGATTCAAAACACATAAAAATTTTGACCGAAATTATTGTTACAATTTAACTTTGCAAAGATTCTATCATCCTCACCCCCACCCCACCTCCTCTCCCCTGACTCAATTTTAGTGTATTATTGTGGGTATAGCTTAGTTAGATTAGCAAGTGAATACACGTGTGGGAGTCGCTTTAAGAATGAAATTAAGATACAAACTTATTTCTATTTTTCACATAGCAATCCATGTATTTATTTAATTTATTATTGCTTTCATCAAATACTCCAAATATAAGTGTTTATCATATACATCCATTGAAGACTTTGAGTAAGTTTAAATTCTTCATTGTCACTCGTTTGAAATGATAAGCTTTGATTTATTTATTTTTCAATTTCCATCTCTTTATTTGTTCCTAAGGCTCCTTATTCTTTTAGGACTTTCAATTTTTGGGGTTTGGGCGTTTGATTCTTCGATTTTCGATTTTAAAAAAGTGTGCACCGTAGTTCGCATCATATTAGATTGGTTCAGTTTGATTTATTTTGATATTTTTAAAATAATTTTAAAAATGATTAAATAAAAAATAAATTTAATTAATTAATTTGCAACACACTACGTGAAGCCCCAAAGTGTCAAACTTGGCACTTGGCAGTTGACAACAATCAATATTCTAGCATGGCTTGCAACAATCACCATTCCAGTGTGGCTTGCAGCAATTCAAAATAGTCAAATGTGACTTGTCCTGTTTGCAGCAATTTGCACTTTCAATTTTTTATTTTTCAGTGACCTCGGCAGGTTGTTGCAAATAGCCAAATAGCAAGCTGCAAGCTTGCATTCATAATAACAAAGGTCAAAGCGCAAGCGGGAAAAATTGTGGAAAGGAAAGAGTTTGGATTAATAATGGACTTGGATTAAAATTGGATTGATTTGGAACTTGCATTAAAATTTTAAAATAAAAATTTAGAAGTATATATTATTAAAAAAAAACTCTATTTTTCAATGCACGGAGATTTCAGAATCCTTACACCAAGAATAGAAATTTCTGAAAAAAGGAACTGAAATCGAACCGAAAAACTAAATTAGTTCGGTCCGCTTTAATTTTTTGATTTTTTTTCTCACCCTTAATTTTTTTCTCCAAATTTTTAGTATAAAAAATAGGATTAGCTATAAAAAAAATGTAAGATCAAATTTGAATAAAATGTGTATGAATAATGAAGATCTAATGTTTATTGTGGAGGTGTGATACGATCATGATTTCTTGTTTCATTAAAAGCTTCTTGGTCTGATAATAATTTGAAAAAAAAAAGTCTTGCTTATATTATAGTGCAAAAAAAAAATCTCAATGAAAGAATAGTTTGATTGATGAAAGATCTAAATATATTATTTCAAAATTGGTCACTACAAAAAAAAAATTGCTAAATTGTGACAGTTTATTTACAGATTGTAAGAAATTCGCACTACACATTATATTTGTAGTGTTTGTGCCAACTCGGCAAAATAATTCTTTTTGTGGCATTTTAAGTCGAACTGGCAGGACGCAGAGATCTATTGATCAATATGAATCTTGAGAGTGGATGGTTGATCGCCGCCTCCTTGTCCGGGAAGCTCTCCGTCGGGGAGGGGCTTGCTATCGTAACCCTTTCTCCCAGTGTATGTGAAAAAGAGTGAAGAACTCAAGTTGGTCCAAAGAACGAGAGTCAGCTTCCAACATTAAGTCCATTGTTCCTCAGTAGCTCAGTGGTAGAGCAGTCGGCTGGAAAGGAAAAAGAGGAGGAAAGAAGCAAGGGATTGAGCGACGAAGCGAGGTTTGGAACCCTTCAATTACAAAGTGGAAGATGCCTCTCACAAGCCCCTTAACCATTCCGTTATTCCTGTCCTAAAGCAAGGGAATCCACTCTGATCCACCACCCTGGTAGTTGGGGACAAGGTAGGCTTATAGGGATGGTTACCATCCCAATCCTTCCAATAGCTTCATTTCGTTTGAGCAGGGATAGCAGTCAACAACCACTGATAGCAGGGCACAAGTCAATACCAACTTCTTTCTTATGTCGAGGTTATAAAAGACAACACTATATATTTAATTTGTAGCATTTTTCTCAACCTATCCAAAATCATTCTTGTTATAGCAATTTTTTGTGAAGGTTTTTGTAATGTAAAAGAACAAAATTATTTTGATAATTTATTTTGGGAGAGATGGGATTTAGATTTTCAGCATTAAGTAAGTTTGTTTTTTCTTTTTGTACTCAAATTTTTCAAAACTTATATATTATTTTCATTGATAAGATTGTTGGAGACATTTGTGCTTATATTTTCGAAGTAGATATTTATTTTATTTCATTCACAATAAGTTTCTCCATATTGTGATATCGCACAGTTACTGACTCTCTATGCATTTGGATGTATCTAATAGATCCACTTTTTAAAATACTTGATTATGACTATGTCATCTCATATTTCGTCTGTCTTTTCTCTTATGCTAATATAGACATGCTTCATCAACTACTCAAGTGGCACAAGACATCTTAGATGCTTCAACAAATTCTTCAATAGCTCATGAAGTCCCACAACAAGAACAAGCTTTGATTTTTTCGTAATAACAAAAGGGTGGAGAAACATTAGTTACTATTCTTGGAGATATAACTTATTGTTCAACCCATAATGAGACATGCCTTCACGTTTTAAGAGAAGATACGAAATAAGTGGTAGATACTGCAACAACCTATCACGTTACTCCACATAAGGAATACTTTATAACATATAAAGCTGGAGACTTTAGAGTTGTAAAAATGGGAAATTTCAGTTCCTATGGAATTGGTGATGTCCAGATAAAGACAAGTTTCAGAAGTACAATCACTTTGAAGGATATCCGCTATGTACCCGATCTTCGACTGAATCTTCTTTTAGTTGTAGCTTTTGACAAACAGGGCTATGATAATAATTTCAGTAAAGGTATATGAAAATTGTCAATAGGCGCTATGACAGTCGCTCGAGGACATATTTGTGGCATATTATACAAAACTTATGTGAAGATATTCACAGACAGCCTTAATGTAGCAGAAAAGGAGGTTTCTCAAAATTTATGACATCAGAAACTTGGCCACATAAGTGAGAAAGGGTGGTCTACCCTGATAAAGAAGGAGCTTATCAATGTGGACAAGGATGCTACACTAGATCCTTGCAATCATAGTCTATTTGGTAAGCAACATAGAGTCTAGTTTAATTCCTCTTCAACGAAAAGGAATCTTGGAGGTTGAATCACTAGGCGGCAACCGATATTTTCTAACGTTCATTGATGACGCTTCTCGAAAGGTATGGGTGTATTTCTTACGGACGAAGGACCGGGTGTTTGATTACTTCAAACTATTCCATGTCATGGTAGAACGTGAGACAAGAAAGAAGTTGAAGTGTCTTTAATCCAACAATGGAGGTGAATACTCTTCTAGGCAGTTCGATGCCTATTGCAGATCATATGGCATCCGACATGAGAAGACGATTTCATGCACCCCTCAACACAACGGTGTAGCTAAAAGAATGAACCGAATAATCATGGAACGTGTTTGGAGCATGCTCAGCATGGCTAAGCTGCCAAAGCCATTATGGGGAGAAACAGTCAGAGCCGCCTATTACTTGATCAATCAATCTCCATCAGTACCATTGGATTTTGAAGTTCCGGAGAAATTTTGATCTGAAAAGGATCCATCATACTCTCATTTGAGAGTATTTGGGTTTTTGGTGTACGCACATGTATCCAAGAAGCTCAAGCAGAAGCTAGATGCAAGGACCATTTCATGCATTTTTATTGGCTATAGAGATGAAGAATTTAGATACAGGTTATGGAATTCAACGGAGAAAAAGATAATCAGAAGTAGGGATGTGGTGTTTCATGAAAGTCAGATAATTGATAATGAGATAAATGTTGCAAATCAGATGCCCGAAGCAGCAACAGAACCATTCATGAGAAATGGTGATGATACCAGATTATGCCAGAAGATATGCCAGAAGTAGAAGACAATGAGAAAAGTGACAGTGCTGAGCAGGGGGAGCCACAACCCCATCTGGCAGAAGTTCCAAGACAATCACAAGGCCAAGATGATAGTGGATCTCCTCAAATTATTCCAGAAGTTCGTAAATCTGAATGAGGTTGGATTCCATCGAGAAGATAACTAGAATCTGGTACCTTCTACTTATTGAAGATGGAGAACCAGAGAGTTTCCATGAAGCAGTATCACATAAGGACAAAGAAAATTGGTTTCTCGCAATGCAGGATGAAATGGAGTCTCTACAGAAAAATCAGACTTATGAGATCCTAGAACTTCCACGAAGGAAGAAGCATTGAAAAATAAATGGGTGTTCAAGCTAAAAAAGGATGACAGCGGAAAAGTGGTAAAATACAAATAGACAAAGGATTCCAACAGAAAAAGGGGATCGACTTTGACGAGATATTTTCGCCAGTAGTCAAGATGACTTCAATTAGAGTCATACTTGGAATGGTCGTAAATATGAACTTGGAGCTTGAACAAATGGATATAAAGACAACTTTTCTTCACGGAGACTTAGATGAAGAAATCTATATGGAGCAGCCAGATGGTTTTGAGGTTTTGGGAGATAACCTCGTATGCAAGCCGAAGAAAAGTTTGTACGGTTTGAAGCAAGCACCTAGACAGTGGGATAAGAAGTTTGATTCATGCATGGCGAGCCAAGGGTACAAGAAAACATCAGCAGATGAATGTGTTTACATTCAGAAATTTCCTGACGAAAATTTTGTTGCTCTTCTACTATATGTAGACGATATTCTGATTGTGGGAAAAGACTCAACGAAGATCAACCAGTTAAAGAAGGAACTCTCTAAGTCTTTTGACATGAAAGACTTGGGACCAGCTCAACAAATATTGAGAATATAGATCACCTGAGACAGGAAGAATCGGAGGTTATGGCTATCTTAGAAAAAATTTATTGAACGAGTGCTTGCACGATTCAACATGAACAATGCCAAACCAGTTAGCATTCTATTAGCCAACCATTTCAAGTTGAGTAAGAGATCGTGTCTCTCATCCAAGGAAGAGATTGGGGAGATATCATCAGTACCATATTCTTCAGCAGTTGAAAGTCTGATGTTTGCAATGATGTGTACGAAGCCAGATATTTCTCACGCAGTGGGAAGGATGAGTCATTTTCTCTCTAACCTTGGAAAAGAGCATTGGGAGGCAGTAAAATAGATTCTCAGGTATCTTAAGGGTACAATAAAATTTTGTCTTTGTAACAGGGGAGTTGATCCAATCTTGGAGGGCTATACAGATGCAGAAATGGCCGGAGATCATGATAGTAGGAAATCTACTTCAGGATTCATTTTTATTTTTGCAGGAGGAGCTATTTCATGGTAGTCAAGACTATAAAAGTGTACTACTTTATCTACAATCGAAGCAGAATACATTGCTACCGTGAAAGCTGGAAAAGAAATATTATGGTTAAAGCGTTATCTTCAAGAATTTGGAATCAAGCAAAAGGAGTATAAGGTACATTGTGACAATCAGGGTGCTCTGTATTTGAGCAAGAACTCCATGTACCATTCTCGTACAAAATATATTGATATTTGGTATTATTGGATACGCAAGGTGATGGATCGATAACTGTTGAGACTAGTGAAGATCCATATGAAGGAGAATCCAGCTGACATGTTAATGAAAGTGGTAACTCGAGAGAAGTTAGAGCTATGCAAAGATATAGCTAGGATGCTTGTTCCGAATATGGCTGGAGGGGGAGAATTGAAGAAGTCCAGCCAATTCAACAATGGGTGCTAATGGCTGCTGTCAAGAAATTCAACAATGGCTGCTAATGGCTGCTGCCATTGTTGAATATTATACCCCTTGTGATGTCACCAATGATATCTATGGGGTATAATTTTCCCTATAAAAGGAGCTGCTGAGCTTGTTCATTAAAAATCACCAAAAACATCAAGACAAGAGTGTAATGTGTGAGTTTGAGAGTTGCTTTGTAATCTATTCTTGTAAATAATAGAAGAAAATTTTTTCTCAAATTTGTGTTTACCAACGCTCAATTGTTCCCTTTGGCTTTAACATGTTTTCCTTTTGTACTCAAATTCTTCTAAACTTATTTTTATTTTCATTAATAAGATTGTTGGATAGAAATTTGTGCTTATATTTTGGAAGTTAGATATTTATTTTGTTCCATTCACAATAAGCTTTTTTCATATTGTGACATCGTTCAGTTTTCTACTCTCTATGCATTTGGGTGTATAAAATAGATCCTCGTTTTTAAGTATTTGATTATTACTATGTCATCTCATATTCCACGCTTCTTTTCTCTTATGAATATGCAGTCATGCCAAAGACAAAGGTTGCAAGAATCCATTGAAGTTTACTAATGGACATGCTTCTCCGTTAACAAATCTTTCAGTAGCTCATGAAGTCCCATAACAAGAACGAGCTCTGATTCTTTCGCAACAAGAACAAATTTTGATTCCCCAGTAGCAAGAACAAGCTCAAAATTTCCTGCATCAAGGGCAAGCTCCTCCCCATTGACAAGAACAAGCTCCAAATTTCCTGTACCAAGGACAAGTTTCAATTCTGCCTTCTAATTCAAGTACAACATTTGCGCACCCCACACCAATCTATAGGATATTAGAGAGCAGAAATAATAGGTATATATTTTTTATATAATTTTTACTTTAATTTATAAGTGTTTCTTTTATTGAGTAACTAGATTTCTTGTTAAAGATTCAGCAAACACTATCAAGCAGATTAATGTTAAGGTCAATGAGGTTAATAACATAATTGTTGAAGAGCATATCATTATAGACTTTGATCAATACAATGCAGCATATGATGACGTATAAACATTGCTCGCTAATATTGCAATTCACTAGCAATTGAATAAGTAATTGTTTTTTATTAGTTTTAGTAGATGGTCAAGGTCATTAGGCATGCTAAAGAAGTATATGGAAGATTGCTTTGGAACAATATTGAAGGTACAAGTGTTCTCACATATACATTTACTTATTTTATTAAGATTTATGAATACATGAGAAAATTAACTTCTAATTTTTATTTGAAGCCTCGATTTTTGTTTAGTACGTGAGTCCATTGCATACTAATATTGCATAGTAGTATTTTTAAAAAGTGGGCTACAAATAGGCAGAGATTATGAGATGAATTTTCTGACCTAGCAAGTAGCATAAATAAAATTATTAGTAATATTTCATCCGATATAAATAAAAATTAATGGGCTAATTTTGTTTCTTACCGTCAGAAACCATCAACAATAGTAAGATTCATATTATGTTAATAAGTTCTTTTAATTATAATTAGTTAAGGATGAAAAGTTTGAGTTATAACTATTTTGTTGATAGGAGTTTTGGATAAGAAATAAGGAGAATCAAAAGAAGCAAAAAATATCACACATTGGTGGTTTAAAAGCTAATTCGAGAAGACGATATGGGATGGCGCATGTATTAACTTAATAATTTTGCTTTTTTTCTTACTTCGAATGATTAGGATAACATTTGTAATGCATTTCTTTCGTAGTTTCTGGAAACTGAAAAAACTCTTAGTCGAGAAAAAAATATTTATTGAGACTTATAAAAGAAAGAATGGTTATTTTGTGAATGGTAAAGCTTGGATTGTAGGGATAATTATGCCAATAGTGTACTTTTTAACATTAATTTCATTCTTATTATACAATATTATGCATTTCATGTTTTACTATTTTGTACTTACTATTGATATCTATATGATCGCAAGAACAAATTGAATTATATATGACTCAATGTGACTATTGAGTGTAGTTGAACTAATTAGGAATTTGTTATATGTTAGTAAATAAATGTAAATTGTAGTTAGTAAAGGAACTAGTTAGAAGGGTAAAATAGTAAATTATCTAGTCAATTAGAGTGTATATATACATATTCTAACACATGTGCTGATTGACACTTTACTCTTTCAAAAGAAGAACAGAAGATTTCTTCTTCCCAAAGCTATACTCTCCACATTCTCTGTGCTCTCTCTTCTTGTATGTGGTTTGCATGGAATTCTTCTGTAGGGTGTGAGAATTTGAACATGGTATCAAAGTAGGAGATTGAGATTTTTTTGAGTGAGCTATGCAGACGATTCAATTGAGCTAGGTCAAAGCCAAGTCGGACAGCTATGACAGACAAAGGCGAAACTGCTATTGGAAGAAGCGCTAGGCCAAGCACAGTCATCGATGCAAATCACCCTTTGTTTTTGCAACCATATGACACCTCAGGTAGCACACTTATTTCGTTTTAACTCGTTGGCCTAGAAAATTATGCCTTGTGGAGTAGATCTATGAGAATAGAGCTTGTAGGGAAAAGCAAAATAGGGTTTGTTGATGGGAGACACGCGAAGGAGAAGTTTAACGAGTCACTCCATGACTTATGGGAGAAAGTAAACGCCATAGTCCTCTCTTGGATTATGAATTCTATGAGCAAGAAATTAGTGAGATGTGTGGCATACGCTTCTAGTGCATGCATAGTCTGGAACGATTTGAAGGAAAGGTTTGACAAGGAAAATGGATCCAGAGTATTTCAATTGCACAAAGAGATCACAACACTGACCCAGGGGACATCGACCATATCAAGCTACTTCACCAAGTTAAAAGACTTATGGGTAGAGTTTGATTCACTAGTACCATGTCCTGGTTGTGAATGTGCAGGATCCAAAAGATATGTGGAGCACTACCAGTATCAACGACTGTTACAATTCTTGACAGGGTTAAATGAAACGTATTCACAAGAGAGAAGTCAAATTCTATTGATGACACCAGTTCCTAACATCAACAAAGCATATGCAATATTGATATCTGAAGAAAGTCAAAGGAACTTGAGAAAATCAGTTGAAGAATTAAGTAGCACAACCTTGTTCAGCAACAAGATAGGACTGAATTAATATAATGTGGGTGGAGCAGGTAATCCAATAAAAGGGAATCAGAATAGTCATGACAGGGGGAGCTATAAGGGGAAGAATACATTTCTGTTATGTGATTTCTGCAAGTGGAAAGGACATACAAAAGAGAATTGTTATAAACTCCATCGGTATCCAACAAATCACAAACAAAGGAGGAAGAACACATATCCACAACAACATACAGCTAATGCAGTGACAAATTTAGCTGAGCATAATTCAGTTCAGATGGAACATTCTCAGCCTCAGCCAGTGCCTAGCTCAAATCAGAGAGGAGGAATGATATTTACTCAGGAATAATATGATCAAATTTTAAAACTACTGCACAAGGAGATACTACCTGAATCTGATAAGACAAGTATGCATCAAATATTCTTGGCTACCAACAGGGCAACATTTAGAAAATGAATAATTTATTCAGGAGCCTCCAACCATATGGTGCATAGCCAGGATTTACTGAATGGGGTCAAACAGATCACCAAGGAGAATATCAGGAGAATGTACTTACCAGATGGCAATACACTCGAGATAGCATGTGTGGAAAATTGCACATTAGATAGTGGAGATACTATCACAAATGTGCTATGTATCCCTAAGTTTAAGAACAACCTATTATCAGTATCAAAGTTAACCAAAGACCTAAACTGTACTGTTACTTTCTTTTCTGATCTGTATGTCATGCAGGATCTATTAACTGGAATGGTGAGGTGAATTGGTAAGGAAGCTGATGGCTTATACAACATTCAACTACCAGTAAAGAAGAAAGAAAGTGTCAAGACAATAAGTGCGAATACAGTCAACAAAGGAAGTGTAAATAAAGATGAAGATGTGGAGTTATGGCACAAAAGATTTGGACATACTCCTGCCAGAGTACTATCCTAAATTAACATATTGAAACTTAAAAAGACTTGACATGATATACATAACTTTACTGTTTGCCCTCTATCTAGGCAAACTAGATTGCCATTTCCTAGTAATTCAAATAGGAGCACAAAATTTTTTTCTATCATTCATGCAGATGTTTGGGGGCCTTATAGAGTTACTAGTCATAATGGTTCCAAGTTTTTTCTTACTCTCGTAGATGATTGTAGCAGGATGACATGGGTGTACATGTTAAGAATGAAGACTAATTTAGTTGTTGTCCTCAGGCAGTTTTTCTCAATGATCAAAACTCAGTTTGGTTCACAACTCAAAATTTTCAGAAGTGATAATGGCACTGAGTTTTTCAATAATAATTGTACTGCATTATTTCATTCTCTTGGTGTTATTCACCAAAGTTCTTATGTTTACACACCTCAGCAAAATGGACTGGTAGAGAAATAACACAGACATATTTTGAAAGTTGCTAGGGCTATTCATTTACAGGGATTCTTGCCATTAAAGTTCTGGAATGAGTGTGTGTATAATGTTATTTACATAATCAACAGGATGCCTATGCAGGTATTATCTTGTAAATCACCATTTGAGGTGGTATATGGCAGATCACCTTCTTTGCTTCACATGAGGATTATTGGTTGTCTATGTTTTGCAACTACTTTGCAAAATGGAGATAGGTTTCACCCTAGATCAGTTGCTACTGTACTGGTGGGATATTCTTCCACTCAAAAGGGTTACAAGTTATTCAACTTGCTTACTAACACTTTTTTGTTAGTAGAGATGTCATATTCAGAGAACATGTCTTTCCTTTTCAGTTACTTAAAAACAAGAAACTACAAATATTCCCAAATGGAGTCATCACTTCTCCTAGCACAGAAACATTTACCATTCCACCATCCACTTCATTCACTCTTCTCAATACCTCTGAACATACTTCTATACTCCCAACACCACCACCATCAGATACCTCTTCACCGCCTGTTTCACCACTTGTTCCCAGAAGATCAACCAGAATTAGAAATGTTCCTTCTTGGCTACAAGATTATGTTTGTGGCAAGCACAACCCAGTTACTACTTTAAATTGCCTTTACCCTATCCAATCCTATATGTCCCATGCCAACCTCAGCCCTCATTATCAGGCCTATCTATCAAATATCACCCTTATCACAGAGCCACAATCATATGAGGAAGCAATTACAAATCCCTTGTGGGTAGAAGCCATGAATTTGGAGCTGGCAGCATTGCAGGACAACCAGACTTAGTCCCTAGTTGATCTTTCTCCTGGTAAAACTCCCATTGGATGCAAATGGATGTTCAAAGTCAAATACAAAGCTGATGGTCCTATGGAGAGATACAAAGCAAGGATGGTAGCTAAAGGTTACAATCAACAGGTAGGCTTGGACTACCAAGAGACATTCTCCCCTGTTGTTAAGATGGTCACTGTTAGATTGGTACTTGTCTTAGCTGTTGCAAATCAGTGGAATCTACATCAAATGGACATTTACAATGCTTTTCTTAATGGTGACCTGCTAGAGGAAGTTTACATGTTGCCTCCACCTAGATTTGATAGTCAAGGGGGGACTAAACAAGTGTGTAGATTGCACAAATTTTTAGATGGACTCAAACAAGCATCAAGACAATGGAATTTGAAGTTGGTTGAGGTCCTGACTGCTTCAGGTTTCATACAAAGCCACTTTGATTATTCCCTCTTCACAAGAAAAATGGGAGATAGCATGGTGATTGTTCTAGTTTACGTAGATAACATGTTGGTCACAAAAAATGATTATGCACTAATATAGGAAGCCAAGGAAGAATTGCAGAAGAGCTTCAAGATCAAAGACCTGGGAGAGATGAAATATTTTCTTGGAATTGAAATTGCAAGATCAAAGGAAGGAATTCTCATGAACCAAAGAAAGTTTGCACTTGAATTGATCCATGAACTGGGGTTAGCAGGCTCCAAACCAGTAAACACTCCAATCTAGTGTAATCAAAGTTAACTACAGCAGAGTATGATGAGTATATGGAGAACATGGTGACAGATGATGAACTAACTAACCCTGGACCATATCAAAGACTTGTTGGGAAGTTGTTGTACTTAACCATGACAAGGCCAAACATAATATATACTGTACATGTTCTGAGCCAATTCATGCAAAGGCCAAAGAAATCTCATATAACAGCAGCACACAGAGTAGTAAGGTACATAAAGAATGAACCAGGGCTAGGAATTCTTTTGAGCTCAGAAAAGGCAACACAGCTACAGGCATTCTGTGATGCAGATTGGGTAGGGTGCCCCAACTTAAAAAGATCAGTGACTAGGTATGTGGTGAAGCTGGGCAAATCCTTGATATCCTGGAAGTTGAAGAAACAAAGTACTGTCTCCAGAAGCTCGGCAGAAGCTGAATACAGAAGTATGGCTGCAGTGGTTTCAGAAGTTCTCTGGTTGCAGGGAATCTGCAAGGAGCTAAAAATGGACATCAACATATTAGTTGAGGTAATTAGTGATAGCAAGGCAGCAATTCAGATTGCTGCAAACCCTATATTTCATGAAAGAACTAAACACAGAGAGATAGACTTACACTTCATTAGGGAGAAGATCAAAGATGGAACAATCAAGACATTGCATATAGGCTCCAAAGATCAAAAGGCAGATCTGCTGACTAAAGCTCTAAGCAGAGCACAAAACATACATCTCTTGGACAAGCTAGGAGTGTTAAACTTATTTACGCTACCTAGCTTGAAGGGGGGTATTGAGAGTAGTAGAACTAATTAGGAATTTGTTATATGTTAGTTAGCAATTAAATGTAAATTGTAGTTAGTAAAGGACTTAGTTAGAAGGGTAAAATAGTAAATTGTCTAGTCAATTAAAGTGTATATATATACATTCTAACACATGTGCTGATTGACACTTTACTCTTTCAAAGGAAGAACAGAAGATTTCTTCTTCCCAAAGCTATACTCTCCACATTCTCTGTGCTCTCTCTTCTTGTGTGTGGTTTGCATGAAATTCCTCTGTAGGGTGTGAGAATTTGAACAGTGACATTAATAAGTCTGAAGTTTCGCCTAATGATATTTTTGGCAAGATGTTAAGGACAGAGACTCTGGAAGAGGCAGATGTATCGGTATGGGAGTAGCTGCATCAAACACATTCTTGAATACCAAGCGAAGACTTAGCGAGCTGAGCATTTCTTAATCTAACTATGGTGCATCATCTATAAATTCTACCTATTTGCATCAACATGTTGCATGTTTGGAGTTCTAAGTTGTAGGAACCTTAAACATGTTGAAGGATTACATGAAATCTAAGAAAAGGGGGTTCCTGAAGAATTTGCTAGTCTGTTTGTTCTTCAATCACACGTAAAAAGTAAATACTTTTTATACTTCTTCTATTACAATTAATTCTAATCAATTTAGTAATATTGTATTTCTATGTGATATCAAAATAAACAGTCTCTATCTGAACATCTTATTATTAAAAGTTCATGCCTAAGTTTTTTATTGATCACATCAAAGTATGAACTAAGTTCTTGATTATATTGAGGTAGTTATAGCTTTTTGGTCTGTTGATATCTCGAATTCTTTCTCCATTTCTCTTGATTAGAATAGTCAGTTCAAACATGTGAATATTTTTTTTATTTCTTATAAGCTTTGCACAAGTTCATACTTTACAGCTTTAGTTGCTAACATGAAAGCGATACTAAAACTTTGATTGAAAGCCTGAGGAGATCTTTAGTACTAGAATTACTAGGTGGATGAAATATGTGGCAGGATATAATAATGATTCGTCGTATCTCTTTTTCAGTATGATCAATAGCTCTATTATTCTTCATACAAAATAGTTTTCTTTGATAATTATGTACTCACCAATCAACATTGTAAAATTGTGTAAATTTCTAATAGTCCAAGCTAGGATCTGTACAGAAATTTTACTAGAGTGAGTTGTATTGAATGTCATTTTTTAAAAATTATTTCAGCTTGTTATGAAGGAGAATGAAATTATTTCACTAATGGGTGTAAGAGGCTCGTCAATTGATAATAATGAAAATCATTTATCAAATCCTTAATGTTTTCTCCATGGACTACTTGTAATTTGCTTTTTATAGCTTTAAATTTATAATGGTTGTCCAGATTTGTATTTACCGTAATTTATTTGATGTTCAATACTTAAGTTTGTCACGTTTTCTATTATGAATATTTTAATATTATTTTTTCTATGTTTCAATAGATTCTTTATGATACGCTTTTAGTTTAAGCTTAAGTTAATATATAACGTACTCTTTAAGCTTTTATTTTTGTTATGCTCAGTTATTTACATACATAAAATAATTACTTACTTTTCAAAAAATTTCCTCTTATCGGCATGCATCATGTAAAAGTGAACTTCACTATTTGCGAGAGTCACTAGCCCACCATTTATATCGCCATTAGCAAGCAAATCACAAAAATTCTTGTAAATCAATTTGATTATGGATAATAATAGGGTCACATATCTCAATAAAATTGAAGGTGTGGTCTTATTCCTTCAAACAAGAAACTTCAATAAAGTCCTTAATTGTATTTCACCAGTAACTCATTTTTATATGTTCCATATATACTTGCTTTGTACTTGTGTCAGAAACTAGTTCATAAAGTTTAAATTAAACTAGTATTATAATCAATAATGTAATTTTTGTACATGAAAAATAAAGAATATTTTTTCATATTCAGATTATGTAAATCTTCACATGCTCGAACAACTTTCATGTCTTTGACATTTAAACAAGAAAATCAACATTGTATAAGTCTCTTAAAGAATAAGTGATCTACATAATTTGGGAATTTTAGTATTGACTTAACAACAGAATATCATAATCGTCTACAGTTAAAACAATTCAACTTGTATCTACACATAATGATATTCAAGTGAAGAAGACAGAACACTAAGCAAGATGAAATGATACTATGAAAGTACTGAGTTAACAACATATATCCATGCAATTATAAGCCTGATATAGTGTACTCTAAGTTGATGGGGTTGCTGCAATTTGCTCAAGTCAATACTCTATTGATATCAGAACTGAAATCTCCACCTAGCTGTAATTTGTGAATTTGCAAAGTTATTGCAACATATTATTGTTATTGGGAGTCCAGTATCCAAGTCTAATACTTGTATGAGTCTTATTGTTTATGTTATATTATGTCTTCATGTACTTATATAAGATATATAGGATTAATAATGCATGTATATCGATAACAGATTGAGCCTTGAGTTATTTGTTAAATGATAACATCATGAGTCACACTATGAAGATCTGTCACTATCTATACCTATTTCTTTGCCCACCACTACTTCTACTTCCAGTTCTACTTATACATATTATTTGAGTTCGTGCATGCTCTTGTACTACTCATTTGTACTGTGTAAAGCATATTTTTAAGTACTTAGAGGGCACTCTAAGTATCGACTATTGTTTTTGTGTCTCTTCATCCACTTCATTGGTAGTTGAGTACTCTGATGTTAATCGCAACGACCTGTCTTGATAGTTGGTGTTCTACAGGCCTATTGTTTATTACTACAGCTGAAACCTCTTGAATTCGTCATATTCTTTGAGACTTTGGTCTTTATTTTTGTGTACTAGTTTGAGTTCCATGCGATAATGTTAACTCAATATACATGTCTCCTAATCTGTTTCATGACTGCTCCAAATATATTTTATGTTGATTTTCATTATGTTCATGACAAAGTAACTCAAAGGGATTTAGTTGTCCAATTTGTCTCATCTTGCTTGCAATTAGCTGACGTCTTTACAGTGGGCTTACCTCATCTTAATTTTATTTTTTATCTGACAATATGTTGTAATATCATCTCGACCAGATTGAGGGGGCATATTATGGCTTCTAATTCAATATCCTAGTTTAGTATTTGTATGAGTCGTATAGTTTGAATCATGTTATCTTACGTATCTGTGTACTTGCACAAAATATATATGACTGATGATGTGTATTAGTGGATTGAGCCGTGAGTTATTACATTTTTTTAGTAGTCGAGGTCGATGATTTAGGGAGATGCTTTGCTTGCTAATCTCATTACAAGATGTTACATCTAAAGTGTTGTCTATGAAGCTCAAAAGCGAGATAAAATATAAAAATCTGCTCAAATTTGTAAGAAACCTGAGAAAGTCAGACTTAAAGAATTGCAATTTAATATCGTGTACCTGCTTATCATACTACTTTGTTATTAACATTACTTACAATATATATTTTGATAGACCTTGAATCAAAACTCAATGGAGTAAAAACAAAAGAAGGAATGTTGACTAGAATATAAGTTTAGGTCTTCATTTTTCTTTTCTTTGGAAGCTTATTTGCTTGTGTCTGGTTATTTTTTTTTTCTAAAGTGTTTAGACTATGATTCTCCTCCTTTATTTTGCTTTTTTTGTTGATACAGTCAAGATTCAAAGAGATGGTGTTTAGGAGGCTTTTGATCTAATGCAACACTTCATTGTAATTTGTAATGTTTGTCACCATAGTTATTTTTTGATAGAATTTGATTCATGTTATTATTTATTTAATCCTATAATTAAATTTTGAATTGAAAGAAATTTTTACTAGCAAAAATATTTTGATTTCTGGCAGATATAAGCTGCAACTAGTTATCTTTCAATTTATTTATTCCAGTAATTAAATTTATACTAGAAAATAATTTGCAGCAATAAATTATTGTGACAGAATTGAACTGCCACTACTATTTGAAAATAATTTATAGCAATAAAGTATTGTGACAGAATTAAACTGCCACTACTATTTTTCTAAAAGTATCAGTATTATATTATAGTGGTCATAAATCCTAACATATTTTTTTTCAGAAGAATTGAAATTATATTGTGAGGGTTTTATAGACTCCAACAGTACTTTTTGTATGTGTGGAGGGTGCGGGAGGGGAGGGGGGATTGAGGGGTGTTATAAACTCCCCCAATATCTTCTTATAAACTCTCACGATATTTTATTTTTTCTTGAAAACTTTGATATTATTTTATGGAGATTCTAAACTTTCATTATTTTTGGACCCCCCACCTCCCCGCACTAAGTCAAAATTTAGTTGTGACAGTTGTCATGGAGGTCTCAAAAAGTCTCATATCGACAAGACACAAAAGAGATGTTGAATATATAAATAAATAGACATTACCTACTAGTGATATGTTTTAAAATCGTGCAAACCTAAATTCAAAGCAAATAATATCACTAGTCTGCTGGGCCATTACAAAAAGTCTATTGATAGATGACCATTTTAGTTATTTAGCTAAAAAAGATAATTCTTGAAGAAGCTTATCAAAATATAATTTGTTTATCAAAAGCAACAACAACATTACCTCAAAGGCTCCCACCCATTGCGGGGTAAGGGAGAGTCGAATGTAGCAGCCTGACCCTTATGCTTAAAACATAGGTTGACTGTTTTCGGATGACCTATGATGAGCGTCGAAAGTTGCATTGACTAACTGCTACTTCACAATGGAAAGAAGCGCAGACAGTTTAAAGAGTCATTTTTGTTTATTCCATCATACTCCAAAGTCAAAAAATACACTTTTCAAATATATTACCAAATACAAATTTTTTTTTGAAAAAACTTTTCTAAAAAGATATATTTATAAAAGTGTTCCTCAATAATCAGTTTCATAAGAGCCATTCCTAACGGACTCTCAGAATTGTACTCATATGTTCAATACTTATATTCTCTTTTGTAATGTATTTTCAGCGATAAACATATCAATTTCAATTATCGTGGATCTTTTAATAGTTTCTTCTACTGATATAAACTCTCTTGAACCAGTATTTTATATCTTACTACTTCGCAGGCTATGTTATAGATAAAAAAATACTTAGTAAATTATATTTAGAACTTAAAATTTTACTCTAATTTGTAATCTATTTTCAGCAATAAGCATATTTATTTCAATTTCCCTGAACCTGTTAACAGATGCTTGTACTGATATATTAGATGAAACTAGTGCATTAAAGCTTCTTGCACTACATTGAAAAACAACAATTGAAATAGGTGCAACAAATATTGATGACTAATAGACTTTAGGATGTGTTTCAATAGAATTCTTATTTTTTGTTGTCTTTTTTCTACTTCCAGGAGGTACCTCAAAAGTCCTAGTTGGCTTTCTTGACTTTCCTCATATTCTTGAAAGTCCAGCAAACATTAATTCCCAATATTATTAAGAATACAATAATGTGAAATATACAGTAAAGTTTTCAGAATATATAATCATAATTGAAACACAAACTCTTCTTATTTTAATGAAGAAAAAAGGATCATATTTTCAGTATACAATTTTAAAAATTAGAAAAATAAATTCTCTATTTTTTCCTCAAAATGGCCAGATCTTCCTTGTTTGGCTATGCCATATCAAATATCTTTTAAGCCAAAAGATTGCAATTTATATCAAGCTCCCAGTCCTCCTCTCCTTATTTTGTAATTTGATGTCCCTATAAGTTGGGATCTGATTATTAAAATTATCTCATTTTATTTGGAGTAGTATTAATTAATTTTTTCTTTATTTCACGTGAAATTATTAAAATTATGAATTCAATTATTTTGTTTTCTTATTCTTTTTTATAAATTTATCAAGTGAATATGTATCAATATAAAGATATCAATGCAAATAATTATATGCCACTTTATCAAACAAATACAAATTAATATATATCCTGATATATATATATATATATTATGGATTAAGAAATATCAATGCAAATAAATGTACATGATGAATATGGAGTAATATATATCAAATGCAATATTATAAAAAAAATTGTATATAATAGGAAGAAACAAAATAAATAAACTAAATCCATATATAAATACGTGTATTTATGTATACATAATAAATGAGAATATACTAGTAATAAACACTCTCGATGTATACTATAAATACGATTATATTATTAAAAAATGTAATAATCACACAGCTCTTCGTCAACACGTGCTTCTCCCATTGACATAGGTAACACTTGAATTGTCTCTTCATATATCTGTTTTTTTTGAGTTGTCTGCAATTTCTTTTGCTTTTGCTCTTTGACACTATACACTATATGGTCAATATTTTTATTTGACACATTGTCAGATAGTAGAACGCTATGAGTATCTTTTATAGTTTCACTTTAGTTGTCAT
>JAOTQJ010000099.1:16129902-16153049 GCA_025642045.1 Solanum sejunctum | reverse complement strand
GAAAGAAGCGCAGACAGTTTAAAGAGTCATTTTGCTTTATTTCATCATACTCCAAAGCCAAAAAATAGTCAATCTTTAACTCCATCCGAGATTGATGGAAAAAGAGATGTATGAGATACAATCCTAACAAATTATTACCTATAATACTATATCAATGGCATGCTTCGAAAACGTGAGAGAGATGTATCACACTATATGAGATACAGCCAGACTGTATAAAATCTATTAGATTATATCAGATGAGATCATGATGGAGAAATATATCATATAGAGGGTGCAAACAAATTGTTATTTGGATTAGCTTTATTAATATTTTTTCAAAAGCTTTTATCTTTGAATATCAATAACGAACAAATCGATACAATATATATCAGTTAATATTATGCTTATATATTGATACATACTATATCAATTCTGTAATTGATATAATTGATATTTCTATAACAAAATAACTCTATTGTTGAATACAATTTTAACAGATCAAAAACTATAATAACACAACATATGAAGAGAGAAAGAGAAACTGGACAAAAGAGAGGGATGGAAAGTGGAAAGAGAGAGAAAAGCGAGATCGAAATCAGAGAGAAGGAAAAAGAGAGAGAGAAGCGAGATAGAAATCAGAGAGAGGGGATAGATTTGCTAAGTATAGTTATATTAGGTACTATTTTAAAATTTTAGCTATGTATCATAAATATAATGGTTATATTTATACAAATAGGTAACTTTTCGAAATAATATATATCCAGGACTCACTTGAATTACTCTGAAAGTGCTGGACTAATACTATTAAAGGATACATCAATTGAGTATTCAACTTTTTAAAAAAAAAAATAATTTCTATAAAAAAGGAATTGATATATACATAATGAAACAAAAAAAAAAAAAAAAGTAATGTCTATAAAAAAGGAATTGATATATACATAATGAATAAAAATGAAAACAGGAAGACGGTGCCAATTCTTTATGGAACAGGGAACAAGTCACAACTGCTTCAACTGGTAAATCAAATAGATGCATACAAATCACAACCAGATTTGCAGTTGTCATAATATTATTCTCTTCGTTCGAAGTTAAATACTATATTTTAAATTAATTTTTATTTTTATTTATTGTTTTTGATAAATTAAAATATAAATTCTTTCTATTATACCTTTCTGTTTATTATTATTGATGAATTAATGCCTTTAAAAAATATGGTGAATAAAAATATTTGAGACACTATCAATTAATAATAATACAATAATAAACTTATAATAATAATAATAATAATAATAATAATAATAATAATAATTTTTAATAAATATGCTAAATCAAAATTTGACTACTAAATTCAAATGAGGGAGTATTTACCAAGTGTTTAAAGAAATTTTCCAACAACATATTCTAGAAATAATTTTTTGGATAAATACTACTCATCCAGGATCTATAAGTAACGAATCATTATAAATTTTAAGATAAACAAACTTACAAATATTCATATATATATATATATATATATATTACTTTTACACAAAATTTTCCTCTAATCTAATTAATGAAATTCAATTTTTTTTCCAAAATCTTTATTTGGCTCAACTGACGTCTTACTAAATTGGCAAAATATACTTACAAGCCTCTTGAGCTAATGAGAAACTTAAACTTGTAGCATACTTTTTTGAGAAATCATTTTCTATTAGAGAAAGAAACTACAACACAAACTATTTGTTAGCTGGAATTTAGGTTTCACAGTAAAGCAAGAACAAAGACATTTTTGACATGACCAAGTAAAAATTTTAAATGAACTTTGAGTTCTGATTCTTATTCTTTTTAATATTCTATTTTTATTTTAATTTCAGTCCATGAGTTAATCCAATTCATATTACAAAACTCTCACAAAACAACAAATTTATTTAGATCGGACTAAAAAACTCATTTTTTAAATGGGATTAAAAAAAATCTTAATCAAACCCTACTAAATCACAAGTTAAGACCAACCCATATTATCGACTCTAACCGTAATTTTTAGTCAATCTCAAAATTGTTTTCTCAATAAAGTAATACCTGTCGTACTGTTCTTATAAGAAGATTAAATAAATTATATAGAGGCGATCTCCATTGGGATTGTACACAAGAAAATAAATGCTATCCAAATTCTAAGTAGATTTTTCTAGCACAAACAAACACGTCCCTTAACTTAGATGTACCAAAGTTGACCCCATATGAACATTAAATGACAAGTTGAGAACTTAGAGAGCCATAAGTGCCCATCTTATCCCCAAAATAACATAATCTCAAAATAGAATTACTATCAAATACTCTATCCATTCATTTATTTTTTCTATTTTACCTTTATATAATTATTCTTGGGGAGTGTAAATGAAAGGTAAAATGATTTGTCTCCCAATCTTTTTTCTCCTCTCCACTAGGACTAATCCCACCAATACGGCCTCTTAAATTTAAGGTGATTTGTATATCTATCTCAATGATAATATTAATACACATTATCATAGAAAAAGATTCAGACAAGATATTCATCTCTTCATAATGAAAAAAGAATCAATTTAATTTCATTTAGTCTTTTGGTATAAATTTTTTTGACTCATCGATATACCCAATCAAATCATCTTTTTTGATGATTAAATACATTTGTATAGCCCCATATTAATAATGTCTCAACTCTTTTTTCTGTATCGAGGATCATTTAAACAAGAATACTAAATTGACAACTATTTTTACTTGTTCATATTTGACTTGACACATTGTCTAAAAAAGAATAAATAATAAAATGATAAGATTACTACATCACCTTTTAAATATAATAAATTTAATAATTTAGAAAAAAAATTAAAAATAACTATAGGTAAGAATAAAGGTAAATTAAAAACAAAAGGCCAATTATTTCTTGATCTTTCCCTAAACTTAATTATCAAGTAAAAGTGGATATCTATTTTTTAATATAATGAATAACTAAAAGTGAATGAAGAAAATAAAATCTCATCTTAATTAATATTTTTGTAATAAATGTATTTTTTAATCATAAATAATTTAAGACTGAGAGAATATAACTGAAGTAGATTGTATTCCATGTACATGTGATCGTAATTTATTTACGAGTAGCTTTTAGGTTGTGAACAAAAACGTGGAGTATTTTCATCATATATTGGACCCACTCGAGTCACCAAAGTCTTCTTCTCTTCAATATGATCACATTAATCCCATTGATTTCATTATATAGCTAATAACGTAACACCATGGGAAAAAACAAAACAAAAAAAAAGAAGATGTATGTAGTGCCATAGCACGTAGGCCAAGGCATACACCCAAAATATTTTTGGCCATTAAGTTGAGCGGACTAGGTCAATAGAAATGTTCAAGAAGAAAAAGACATATATGTAGACTCCAACTTGACCTCAAAGTCTCATTCATCCATCACCATTGGCAATGTTATGGCATTTTTTGACTTCTAGGTACCAACGAACAATAAATTAAGCTATCAGGCATACGCATTTTTCAGAGATGATATTTTATTTTTTGATTCATTCCATTTGATTCGAAGTCAATTAATTTAGTCATGAACATATTGAAGATTGAAGAGAGCGAGCTATTTTAGACCTTAGAAGACCATGAACCCATGTATACGATAAAATATAAAAATCATAACTTGTGGCTAGAAATGAAACGTCAATCAAGATTGGATATATAACAGATATTTCGTAAAATTTATTTCAATAGACTACCTGATGTTAATAGCTCGAGGTGGAACATTTAAGAAGAAACACAATTGTAGATGTTGATTTCTTATTTTTCACCTAGCTAGCTTGTCATAATTTCAAGGACAACCATCTTCTCATATGTGCTAATAGAAAAAAAGTTCAGTACATAGTGTTGTCACTAACCACACAAGATTATTAGCTATCCTCCATAAAACATTCAACAACAAACGGCAAAGCTCCAATATGTAAATAAGGATTTAACGTAAATACACTTGATAATGTAGTAAGAACATATCGAATAATTTTAATTAGAAGAAGAAGAACAACATACTCAGTGGTCAGTGTAATCTCACAAGCTAAGTGGGGTCTAAGAGGGTAAAATGTATGCAGATCTTACTATTACCTCATAGAGATAGAGAATTATTTAAATTAAAAGCAATCGATGGATGTATGATACATACATAATAGTATAATCAGTGTATAATTTAGGAATAATTGCATAAAAAATTACCCAATCTTATGCGTGTAAGTGTCAAAACTTGATTTTGTCATATTTAGGTATAGACAAGGAAAAATGGAAGAAGAAACGTTGAAGAAACAGACAAATGATTAAACATCAAATTGAAACTTGTCGTTTGGATATATCTATATATGTATACCTCATTTAGTGAAATTTGTCATTTGTAGGTCATAACAAAGGCATCCAAATGAGACAAGTAAACAAATCTCTTTCTCACTAGTCTCTATTTTATTTCTTCTTTCTCATTAATCTCGTACGTTTTTCCATGCCAAACAAACTCCTTTATAATTTCTAACAATTTTCAGACGGTTTTATTGACTCCTTTTTTGACTCTCATATCAATAATAATATAACTTGAAGACGCACCCACTTCTCGCAATTCCAAGAGGTACATTATTTTACCATTTTCGTTTCTTTTAATTTCTCAGATAGTCACTCGACTAATAGTTATTATCCTTTCAAAAAAAGTTATTTTCTTTACTTATCTATCTGAATCATGAAGAAGGATGATTTTCCAAGATAACAACCATTAATTGAGTGACTATATAAGAAACCAATTTTATTTGTACGGTTATAGAAGTTTCACATTCAGTACAAATAGGTATAACTTTAAAAGAGATCATTCTTAATGGAACAGATTAAAAAGCAAACAATGACATATAAACTACTAATAGAAAGGAGGGAGTAACTATAAATACAAGATACCTAGTGGAATCCCATAAGTGGAGTCGGGGAAAAGGAGGAGGTAACTATTTTCTCAATTTCCTCCCCTTTATCACTTGCATAGTAACCTTTGCTCGGATACTTTAAAAATATTGACAGATACATGCCAATACTCGAAACGTTGTGTATCTTAGAGAATTAGATATGTGTGTGAGTTGCGCAACATAGCTTGTAACTCTTTCTTTGTTGTTTTTAACGTATACTTCATGTCAAAATTAAAACAAAGATAATTACCAAGGGAAAAAAAAATGGAAGTTCAATCATTTCTGTTGTTATCCTTGCTAACATTTTTTCTTGTATTGATAAGAAATCTTGAATTACATTATTTAGCCACAAAAAGAATGGAAGATATATGTTTTAAGCCACCTATAAAAGACACCAAAAAATCTTATCAACTTGTATAGTAATCTAGTTTTCGTGATTACTAATTAAGCAAAAAATTAATTTAAGAAAAAAAAATTGTGTCTTCAAAGGAAATATGGTGCAGCAGCTTAATTGACTAGCTGTCAATCAATTTGCTGGAAAACTTGAACTAGCTACTTTATTGTCGCCATTGCTGTTGTTATTGACATTATTGGTGACACTGCTATTATTGTTGTTGGCGGTCGTTGTGGTGGCGGCAATAGTATTGTTGGTACCATTGTTTGGTTGCCCAGGATTGGCAATAAGGGAAGTGATCGCTGCTGCTAATGCTGCGGTGAAATTAGGATCATTGGTTAGGGCGTCAGCTAGAGGGTTGTGGTTGGATGGATGAATCGATGATTGCATCGTTGAAGGGTGCTGTTGTCCTTCCAAATCTTGAGACAATTGGAGGCCGGAGAATTTAGATTGGTTATACAAAGCCTGGCCAAATATCTGAGGCAAAAGTGCAGTTGGATTTGCTAGGATGGTATTGTGGGTTTGATTTGAGAATGGGACTTGGAATTGGTTAGGGGGTCTTGGGAATTGCAACGGGTTCGGGGATTGCGTTAGGTCCAATGTAACAGTAGGGAACGGGGCTGAGGCTGAAATTGTGGCCATATTGGAAGAGCAAGGGAGGAGAGTTCTCGCGAAGAAATTGGAATTCATTAGCCCATCTGCACTTGGCATAGAACCTGAAAGCAACATTCTTGCTGCTGAGGAAGTCGTTGAGGCCATCGCCATAGCTGCCGGAGGCAACGGATGGTTGTGAGTACCTTCATAGGTTGTGATCAAGATTGTTCTGTCCTCTGCACATCTTTGAACCTGTAAATGCAGCAAAATGCACCTCAGTCAAAAGACACTATATTTTCCTTTCATTCGGTATCCGTTGCCCGCTAGTCCAACTAATCTAGACTCGCTTTGAGTAGGCCCATCAAGGGAGGTAAAGCACTCTTAACTTAAATGCTTGAATCTGAGACTTCTCGTTGAAGATGTAGACTATAGAGATACCAACTATGCTCTGAAGGAGACCCTTACTAAATTATATAAATTCAGACGTGAATTCCTCAAGACAAGATTCTCTCTTGATTATTTTCGGAAAAATATGTATTTTGTATTTGATCAAGAAAGAGCAATAGCAACATAACACCAACTAGTATTGATAATCAGTGTACAACTAACACATGATTATTAAATAGGGTCTAAATTTACTAAGATTCTGACCTTTCCGATTGACTAATATACTCTGAAAAAAAAAATCACAAGTACACAACTAAATTATTGGACAAAACAGAAACATACTTGCTTCCGAACTGGACAACCAGCAGCCATGGTGCACCGGTAATATGCCCGAGGACACGGATTTCCCTTAGCCATTTTCTGCCCATACTTTCGCCATTGGCAACCATCTGTGATCTGATTGAAAAGGTATCGATTAGTTCCCATGAAATAATCTTCTAATACCAAAATAAATATCTATACATTTAATCAAAAGTTACATACCATGGGAGCCTCTGATCGTGCCCTGACCGAGACACGAGCCTTCCTCATGGTAGCCTCAGTCGCTTGATCAGCAGGTTTATTAGTAGAAGCATTACCAAGTCTTGGAATTTTATTAGGATTCCAACCAGGTGACCCTTTTTCAGGAATATCTTCTCTTCCAATTCCACATGTGGAACCTGATTCCATGTTATTCGCTGGTGATCGCGATTTTTCCCTGCCACTTCGTCCCTCTGACGAAGACAAGGAAGCCTCTTCAGCCTCCGAACCAGTACCAGCAGCTAAACCAAGATCCATGAATTGCCTAGGCACCACTTGTCCTCCTCCTCCTTCATGACTACTGTGATTATTGTGGTGTTGCTGTTTCACTTCTTCACTTTTCCCATCACGTTGACTATTTTGTTGTTGTTGCATCATTGTCATCATATGCACCTGCAGGGTATTGTAATTCTGTGTCACCTGATTTAACATGTCCCTTAATCGTCGATTTTCGCCATTCATTCTTTCCAATTCAGCCTGAAGAACTACTAACTGAAACAGGGAGGGTCCAAAATTCATGTTAACAAAGCTAAATTACAGAATATAGGAATTGATTTCTCACTCAATTAATAGTTATCAGAAACTCTTGATTCCAGAGTTTTCTAATTAATTGAGCGATCATCGGAGAAATCAACTCCAAAATTCAGTGATATAATTAGTGAATGATGTTAATTAGTCTTACCTCACTCTTGGTTCTTTTATCTTCAGAATTAGGGGATAAACCATCCTCCACTATGGACTGATCACTATAAGTGTTTGCTGTAAGAAGATGCAAAGCAGTCTACAGAAGGAATATAATTGGGTCAAAAAAAAAAAAAACTCAGTAAAATTGTTTGTTCTAATTTTGGTAAGCTTACATTAATGTTAAAGTCCAATTCAGGAGGAGGGGTATTGGATTGTTTTCTGTCGTTGGCTGTTGTGGTGTCGTCACCATTAGCATTTTTCTTATCGGAAAAGAAGTCCATTTCATGTCTGTTGTGGTGTCGTAGCTCTTCTTCTTGATCATGATGAGCAGAGGAGCAGTTAAGGTTCACTGGGAACTGAATAGTAGAAGGTGGTGGCCTGTCCATTGATGAAAAAGGTTCACAAAATTTGTGGTGTTGTTGGTTATGGGGTTCAAGAAAAGAATTGAGGACAGTAGGAATAGGGAGAAAGTGTTTGATGGGATCTGGATCAAAAGAGAGTCCACTTCCTTTGGCCATATATGAAGAGAAACAAAGAAAACAGAAAGGGAGAGAGAAAAAGAGTCTTTGAATAACAGCAATGGACTCGCCTAATAAAAAGGGAAGTTGAGACTAGGGAAGTAAGACCAAATACTAGAGGGCATGGGGGGTAGGGTGACAAAGGGGGAGGGCTGATTTTTTATTTTTTTATGTTTTTTTAAAAAAACTTTATACAATTTTGAACGAGAGTTGAGTTTCTAGATTTGTTTGAACTTTGAAGAGAGATCGATGGGATTTGATTTTTCTAAAAATTAGACAATGGAGTAGTCCCCACTTGAAAATGAGCTGTCAAATATGGGACCATTCTAGGGTTTTAGTGAGGTCCATCTGAAAGAAAAATTGGGCAAAAACAATTCATAAAAAAAATTATACACACTCGATTATTACGACATTTTATGTTATTATTCGTGATAAAATAAAGTATAAAGTAAAATTTCAATAAAAACAAAATAGAATTAAATACATATTGAATTGAACGAAATATTAATATAAAAAAAAATATTTTAAAGTAACTTTTACACGTAAGAAATTTAATTCAATCTAATCCGATCGAGTACTACAATTTCAAACGTATGGAAAATAGCATTTACTTTGTACTCAAACTTCACTCTAGTTGAAAGGGTTGGGGGTGGGGTGTATGATTTTTTTCTTTTTTTGACAAAAGAATGTCATTGATTGAATTTTTTGGTAATTTTCAAAATAATATTGAGAATATGACATTGACCCATTCCGAAAATTCACCGCCCCGATAGGCCCGGCACTTGCTCGTGACGATGGAGTGCTGATCCTTTATCTTTGGGCCTTCTTAGAGTCAACAAATTTCATAGACCGGCCCACTTTTATGACGACTTGTGGGCCTAATTTTTGCCACGTATGATTTCTCTTCTTTGTCTTCACCCCCCACTGACTTCTTCACTTTGTCACCTGTCATATCCTTCAATATGTATTATATTTGAAGAAAGTGACTTTATATATTTTTTTTTACTTGGTAAATGACTGTTATAATTGTGTGGTAAATTTTGGTGGTCTCCCTCTATATTTATGGACAAGATCTAAATTTGTGGCTTTTATGTGAACATTACGTGAATTAAGGTACATTTCATCTCAAGAATGATAAGAATGTGCTTCTGAATCACGTAATTTTATATGTAATATATATATATATATATATATATATATATATATATATTGATTTATTTATTTTCTTTTCTAAAAAAGATAAGTGTTTTTGTTCGAGTTATGCATGTATTAAAAAATATTTTTTGATTAAAAAATAAAGCGATAAAAGAGGTTAAAGTTATGCAAATATTAGTCACGTAAAAATTACAATACATAAATTATTGCTTGTTGAATATTTGACTTAGCATAAATTAATATACGTTATTAACAATAAAAAGGTAAACAAATATCTAATATAGTTTAAATTAATTAGTAATTCGATTAGTTGAAGGTGAAAAAACTTTCAATTGCTTAGAAAAAGAAAAAGAAAAAGAAAAAAAAGTATATATATATATATATATATATATATATATATATATATTAAAAAGTTCATAATAAAAAAAAGACCGCCTATTCCATAAGAATTCTCAATTAACATTAACATTGTTCGATTTCAATCCATCTAATGTAAATATTTTTTCATTAGACACATATTTGAATGAAATTAAAAAAAAAAAAAGGAAAGATTTTGAAAGTAATTGATAAAGGTAAACATGTAATTTTATTATTTTAATTCATATATAACTAATACTCACATAACCTATTCAACTTTCTATCCCACATAAAATTATACTTAGATTTTCCTCATAAGTTATGTGAGTTTTAGTAATGTAGAATTACTAAAACATAACCAAACACCATATAGAATTAATACATTAATAACTTTTATACGTCATTTGAAGCCTATTAACCAAATATTGTATAAAATCAATACATGAATAATTTTTGTTCTTTACAAACCAAATAGTGTAATAGTTATTCATGTTTTAGATTAAGCCTTAACCAGCTACCAAACGACCCCTAAATCCATACCTAACTACTCACCCACCTACCCAAAAGTATTTCTTTTAAATATTTTGAAGGATTGTAGTGGGTGGAGCGGGGGTAGGAGTGGAGATAAGGTATGAGAGACAAATTAATTTTGTTTTGGACGTTTTTTACCTTCTTTTAAGGAAAGTTTGGGAGGGGAGGTGGGGGGGGAGTTAAGGCTAGCACGGCCAAATCTATCGGGTCATGTAGACACCTATTCTAATACCTAGATAGAAGAATTTTCAGGGTTATGTTCAAAATATCCTCATAAGAGGTGGTCTTGATGCTTTGTCACTCATAAGAAATGTCTTACAAAAATGCCTCACGGGAGGGGTAATTTGATTCAATTTATAATGAAAAAGGATATTTTTGTAAGACTTTTCTTATGGAGGACAAAAGATCAAGACTACTATATTTGATGGGCATTCTATGTAATTTTTTGGAATTCTCACCCCCTAAAAGTTTATAACATGCGAAAAATAAGAACTCGTAAGATGACACCAGAAATCAATCATACAATTTTCATATATCGATTTAAAACTCCCAAGGATAAATTACTAGGAACATACTAACACCCCAAGAAAAAAGTCCAAACAGGTACAATAGTTTATAAGAATATAAGTTATAAAATAAAACAAGCCACAACTCCTACAATAAAAAAGAAAGAGTAGAAGCTCTTGGAGATCGTTATCATCTTCACCTATAAAACGTTAGTAACTCTATTACTAGACTATGCCAAGTAGCATAGCAAAGTAGTATCAGTAAAACAACATGTACTGGTATGCATCATCGATCAACCCGATATCCACTATATCACCACTAACTCTTTCTAATCAACCTACTACCCTGTATAAGTTCTCTATCAACTGTTGACCATTTAGTAAATCATAGCAAGACTCACTAACCATCCTGACTCGAATACCTTTCACGAGGTGTAATCCCAAATACTTCATCACCGTATCGAAAACTCAATACCTATCACTTACCATCTCAACCTGATCATATGAAATACAATTGGTAGCAACAACATAGTAAAACAAATAAAACACAATCACATCAGGAATATAGCATCTCTCAGACTTTTAGTCCTTACATTCAAATTGTTATATAGAATGAGCATGATCAACCACAAATACAATTGTCACGTTTTAAGCATATATTATAGATATGATCGGCATTTAAAAATTATTGTTGGTCCCAAAAAAATTCCTTGGCCTGAATCACTCATTTAGCCGAGAACTCAAGCAATTTAAAAAAATACTACTCAATAATCAAAAGCGATATCAATACTAGATTAGGATACAATCAACTTATAAACACTCAGTGTTGCAAACTCAGTGACAAGATAATAGTTTTTCAAAAAAAAACTTCACTGTAAACTATCTGAATCAATCTACGAAGCCTCTAAACTAATCATATAAAGGTACCAAGACAGGCTTACGACTACCGTAAAAAGATTACTCAAGTAAAAGCAACTAGAATAAAAAGATCCTTTCGAAGGTAAAGAGGTCTCATCAAAAGTTGGGATGAATGAATTTTCAACAGAATGTTTGTTGAAGATCTCTAACACCTGTATCTGCATCATAAAATATTACAGTGTTAAATAACGTATATACATAGAATATATGGTATATAAAATGATTGAAAGAAAATAATTCAAGAGAAGCTCAATAATAGGAATACTCAACTCAAGATAAAATATGCAAGTTTAAGAAATAAAATAATGATTTATAAATATACTTAATTAAATATAATCTTAATAAAATAATACTCCCCTTGTTTAAAAAAGGAATGACCTAATTTGTCTTGACATGGATTTTAAAAGAATAATGAAGATTTTTTAATCTTGTAGTCCGAAATTAAAGTTATGTCAAATATTATCGAAATTTTTTTAAATTTTATCGCCTTAAACATGTCATGTGTAAAGTTGAAATGAAAGAGTTGTCTAAAAAGAAAATGGATCCTTTTTTCGGAACGGATTAAAAATTAAAGTAGGATCTTTTTTTTAAATGGAGCAAATATTATTTTTCTAACCAACAATCTTCACCTATGAAATAGTGATGATACAACAAATTATTGTCGTTGTCACAATTGTCCAATACCTTGCAAAACAAAGGATGCAAACTCAACTTCGATCCATATAAAAGTCCTCAACTAGGTTGAGGAGTCATCCAAATGTACGGTTACAATCCTATTCTATAGTAGCTACATAATTTATATTAATTTAAAATATATATTTTTAATTAAAGTAACTAGTAATTTCGGACAAAAATAGCATTTCCAAAGATTATTAATAAAAAAATTATTACGCCGCATAGTCCCAACTTAGGGTCACCTGCAATGCATGACTACGTAAACTTTGAGCAGTCCTATATAATTTGGTTAAGCATTACCACTAATCATAATAAACACAAATAAGTAGGTGTTTTCTCTTATTTACTTTTTTTTAGTTATATAAGAGCCACTTTGTGCTCAAGCAGATAGCTCTCTATCGATATACTTGTTTCAGTTATCCGCTTCTTTTTTTTATTGTTAGTGACTTATAAAAAATATTTCAAAGATTTTTTTATTGAATCTTTTTAAAACAGGTGCTTAGTGATTTTACAATACTATCCCTAACAATTAATTTTCACAATTGAAGGGCCTTCTTAATATAATCTATTGAAAGCAATTGCTTAATAATTTTATGATATTACCCCTTATAAATAATTTTCCTAGTTACTTCAATTGTTCAGTTATTTTAAATTAATGAGAGTCACAAAAATATTTCAGAGATTTTTTAATTTAATTATTTCAAAGCAGCTCTCTCGTAATTTATGATATTACCCTTAACAACTAATTTTCACAATTGACGGGCCGGTAAAAGTATTTTGAAAATTTTTTAACTTTGCCTATTTAAAGCAACTGCTTAATGATTTTACGATATTGCCAATGAAATTAGGATAAAAGTTATAATTGATTTTAGAGTAAATATTTAAAATCATTTAATCATTAAATTAAAAGTTAATAAATATTAATAATGTTTATTGAATATTTATTTTACACTTCATTAAATCACAAAACTATGATAAATTTCGTTGTTTTGATATAAACATGGTAAATTCAATTGTTTTGACATAAACTTTTGATTACAGATAATTTTCTTACTATTTATCAACCGATATTATCTAGAGTAAACTCGACACCAAATTTTTAACAAAGCGTAAAATTAAATAATTTAAAAACAATTATAACCCTAAAAAGGTTAATATGGGAACATAAAAAGTAAACTCTGGGGCATTTTGATCAAACACTTTTGGTGCAGTAGAATCCGGACAAAAAGTTAAATATATTATATTCTATATGTTATATATTATAGATAATTGTTATATATATATAGAGAGAGTTTTTTTTTTTTTTTTATCTTTTTATTTTATTTTCTGTTTCGATTGCCTCCGGGAAGCTCAAATTTACAAATTACAAAAAACACTAATTTATTGCTGAAAATTAAATACCATTAGTAATGTGAAAAACTTTTTTGTCCCTTTAGCGCCATTTGTTTACAAAAAAAACCTTTTCAAAATAATTTCTTAAATTTATTTTAAATTTTATTTTTGATTTTGTATTGTAAAAAGAGAAAAAAAATTATAATGGAAATAGAAAATAAAATTGGGTGTTAACTCATAGTGTGACTTACCAGTCACCACCACTACCACAATCGTCATTGACACCAGTGGCGGCAGCAGCAACAACAAATGGGAGTTTTAACAGTGGGAGTTAAATTAAAGTTTTGATTTAAAATTAGTTTATAACATTTAAATAAAATTTTAATTTTAATTTAAAATTTTGGTTTCAAATTTCAAATCTTTTTAAAAAGGTTAGAATTTCACTTTCACGTTTATGACTTTATATTTTAGATTTTAAACTTGACTTATAAATTTATATTTTACAAAAAAAAAAGATTTATAATTTTAAATTTTATAAAAAAGGATTTTATATTTGTTGATATAATGTGAAATGATTATATTAAAGAATAATTAATTATTATTATTAACTTGTTGGACCAATTAATCTATATAAAATTATATTTATTTGAAAGTTTGTAATAACATGTAATTGTAAATATCCATTTATAAATGGAACATAAAGATGAAATTTGTTAATGTGGCACCTTATGATATTTTGGATATCATGTTTTATGAATTGTTTCTATGTCTACAATCTTAGGTAAGAATTAGAAAAGTTTTTATATCTTTTACAAAATTATGAAATTTTCATATTTATGAGAAAAAAATATAAATTTTAATTTAAGATCCAAATCATAAATTCAAATAAATTTTAATTTTAAATCAATCTAATTTGGAATCATTATCAAACAAATAAAAAATTTACACTTATAAAACAATTCGTATGCTACTTTTTAAATCCAAAAATTTAAATTTATGAAACTATATAATACTTTTTAAACTAGCACTTGATAATAATTGAATCAATTTAACTTGGTGACAAAATAAAAATTTACTCACAAATCTAAAAATTATGAATGGATAATTTTTGAATCATTTGACCAAAACTCTACCTTATATTTCCATGCATTAATGAAGAAAACATAGATTCCGTGAAGGAACGGTTCCTTAGCGTTTGAACCAGGTCAAAAAGTACATGGCTATTTTTTTTCCTCTCATGCATGCACTTTGTAAATATTGTTATTTTGTCTTCTTATTCCTTTCACTTTTTATAGTCAAGTTTTTTCTATAATTATCTAGCTTCGTCTAACATGTGACATGTTATAAAATTTATTTATACTGCAAAAGTCTTCCCAGTGCAAATGATTGAAAGTGCAAACCTTTTCCACATTTAACAAATTCTATAATTAAAAAGTAAAACAGAATTCAATTCCATATTGTGTATACCTAACTTAGTTAACTTGATTATAAATAATAAACTAAGATCTAGAATTTTACTTTTAATTCTCAAAATTAAACAATTATAAAAGGAAGTAACAATATAATGACAGAATTATTAAGAAAACAATTCAATCTACTTACTGTTTGGCAGGAACAACTCAAAACTTAAACCAAAAATCGAATCAAGGTCCTAAATTTTTTAAAAAAAATTAATTACTATGCTTTCTTACGAATTTTATTCTTTTATCTCCTTGATATACAAAATTAAAAAACAAAAAAGATTCACTAAGTATTTTCTTTCAATTGATCATATAATCATACTCTAGATGTCCCCAACTTTTTCTAATAATTCTTTTTATATATATAAAATTAATAAACTTTATTATCAATAATTATACTTAATATTTTTTTCTTAAAAAAGTTTTATAACCTATTATTGTTTAAAAAAAAAATAGAGCTCCTCAAATTTGGAGGGGTAAGACACTTGCCTTTTTCCCTTATCCTATTAAGCCAATCATTTGTTTTTGAGTTGAAGGTTCCCAGAAAATAACTTTTCTATTTCTATGAAGTAGTGATAAAATTTGTGTACATTTTACCTTCTTTAAACTCCACTTATGAAATTTTACGAGATATGTTGTTGATTGTTGGTTGTTGTTATCACTGGTAAACTTGAAAATGCAATTCTATTCATATTACTCTATTACTTAAGATCATGTGCAAAATATTTGATTTAATTATGACAAAATATTAATATTTATAATTAAGTAATGTGACAAGTGGCATTTATTTTTTGTTTTGTCGGGTCTATGGGTAAGTTTTTTCCTCTTTTTCTGTTTAACTTGATGTGACTTGGATATCAAAAGAATTAAAAGTTCTTTTTATTACAGATTTTTCAAATATTTTTGAAGTATTTTAAATTGTTAACAATTAGTATAATTTATGGAGTAATAAGTATTATTTAAATATATAACCTTTAGTTTAAAAATAAAAAATTCAATATTAAACTCACATCAAAATTAAACAGTGCAACTTTCGGGCCTTTTACTCTAAATCATGTCGTTTAAAATAAAATGAAATCAATAAAAGGTAGAGTTAATAGTTAAAACCCCCTTAATCTAACACTTTTTTTTTCTACTTACATTTAAGCTATGAGAAGTTGTAATTATCTTTTCAAACATGAATTTTAGAAGTATTTACCCCTAAACTATGAGAAGACTTAATTATCCCTTCAAACATTTGATTTATAGTCATACAAATATTTATCACTTTTTTAAAAACATATTTTTCTTAAACTTTGTATTAAGTCATACTATATCATACAAATAAGAATGAAAATTATGTCGTTTTACTTTATTAGGCATCCATCTAAAATAACTATAGTAGGTGAAAGACAAATAATAAAGTAAAATAATATAATTCCCTTTTCTATTTATATGATGTCGTTTGACTTGACCGAGTATAAGAAAGATATGCTCTAAAATAAATCATAAATATTTGTATAATTTTAAATTATTTTATAAGGTGTAAAAAAATTAGAATTAAATATTTACAAAATATAGAAATGGATAATTTCTTTTAGAATTGACTAAAAAAAAGTTATATAAATTGAAACAAAATTATATTTTCGTGGCATGTGGCATACTAGGGGGTAAATAGTACCAAAAACTTATGTAAAAGAGTAATTAAGACTCTTTATAATTTATGAAAGATATGAAGTTACTTTCTCTCTCTATATATATAGGTCGTATATATGATGTTCAGTGTTCATATTGGGGTTTGATTAATTAGTATTTGCACCACGTAGGGTCTATTCAGGGAAAAACACTCCCTATCAAAGTATTTTTTCATATTCAGGGTTCGAACATAAAATCTCTGATTAAGAGAAGAGCAACTCCATCCACTCTACCATATCCTTTGGTGGTTATCGTGATTATATGTTATCGTACTTATATTAAACTATTCATATTGCCGAATTGCTTGCTATAAATTTAAAAAAAAAAAAACACTTGTGTTAGTTAAGCCAAGTATTTCATCTGTCTCACTTTATATAACTCACTTTCTTTTTTAATTAGTTCTCCAAAAAATGACATATTTCTATATTTAGTAATATTTTAACTTTAAGATATCTATTTTACCTTAAATAAAATTATTTCTAATGATACAAATATCTATCACTTATTTTAGATCGCAAGTTTCAAAAATTCTTTTTTTTGAAAAAATTTTGTGTCCGATTAAATTAACTCATATAAAGTAAGATCAACGGAGGGAGTACTAATTTTGAGATTTACACCTGTATGGTTCATGTTTTAGTTAGATGAAATGGGCTGTAGGATTAGGCACATATTCTTCCTAGATTTGCCAATAGCTCTAATTAAAGTTCATCTAAACCAACATGAAAATCAAGATTCATTTTTTTCAGTTTAAAGACAGGAAAGAAGGTAAAATTGATAGTCTATATTAATGCAATATTCTAAAAATAATTAGGGTTAATATGAACTCGTTGTTACAAAAGAAAAGAAATGGAATTAGGTAAGATATTTGTCCCTAATAATAGCTAAGTTATTCATAGAGAATTTTATGATAATCTATAGCTAAATAAGATAGCGTGATGAATTTTAATTGTTGTTTAGCTATATAATTTATCCGTCGCACAAATTTTTATTTTTAGTAGTGCATAAATTTACTTATTTAACTCCCTTATTCAAAAATTTAATATACTTTAATTTTAAATTGAATCTCAATTTTATCAAATTTATTAATAATATATATCCAATATTATTTTATAAGTAAAATTTAAAAAAATAATGTATATGCAGATCTACGGACTTACCTAGTCTATGACTACAAAATGCATAGAATAAGTCCTCTTGAAGGTCAATTAGTGGATTCACACAGATGAGTTTTAATTTCAACTTTGCAATAAATGCTACTGATCTTTTCAACTAGAACACGTTTTTTTTTTAATTTATATTTTTTATATATAGATACCATAGTCTATAGCAGCATTAAAATATATTAAAGCCATGATACCACCATTTGATTTCATATTATAGTTTTTCACGGCATAATCACGTCCACTTTTTTTTTTTTTTTTTACATTATTGTTGGATTTTCATTGATTTTTTTTTCTTGCTTTTCGTCTCACTTTATTAATCCTCGACACAACTTTAATTTTGAGAACAAAAAATGAAATGGCTTCTTTTATCCTTCAAAATTTGTAGTCTATGCATGAATTTTGAAAAAACAATAACTTGACCAGTTCTAAAATTTAGAAATTAGGATTTGGGTAAATTTATGTGTGTTTTAAATAATATAAAATTTAGATTACTTTTTAGAGCAAATTTTGTAAATAGCAAAGAAAAATTACTTAAATATGTTCTTAGCTATAAATTGTCTAATTATATTCCCTAGCTATAGTTTTACTATGAGAATTTTTGTTTCTATATTACGCTTGTCAATATACAAATAAGGTATGTATATACAAACTTTGTATCTACAGTTATAAAATTTTCATAATCTAATCAAATTAAATGTATTAATCAAATTGTATGTACAAATTGACACAGTAGGCTTAATACATAGCCAGCCTTTTAAACTTTTCATGTTCCGATCGAACATTTTACTATTCGAGACAAAGTGTCTAAATTGGATATTTTCAGCTTAATTTTTTTTAAAAAAAATTATAAATATTTTTATTCGTCTATTATATAGTTAAGTTAACCACATAAAATAGATTTACCTTATTCAATCATATGCATCAAAGTCAAGTGAAACACATCTGGAGATTTGTGACTTATTGAGATGAATGCATAGAGTTAAAAGAGATGATATATATTATATGATTGACTTAACTAATTAATAGGTAAATAAAAATACACAATTTTTTTTTTCTAAAATTTGAACTAAAAGTATCCAAGTGAAATATTTTATTAAGAGTTTGAGGTGTGTAATTGGAATAAAGTTTAATCTGAATATTTAAGTGTAATATATTGACAAGTTTAAGATAGTCGTTATATATTAAGCTAAAAGGCCGAAAATAATGCCTGTTTTAAATTTTTGTCCAAAAATTCACGTGTTATCATGAACAGTTAGTTTTAAATTAAGGATTGTTAAATATGAAAAGATATGAGTTCACTTTCAATTCAAAATCTCAAGTCTAGTTTTACAATTTTAAAATTTATTTAGGCACCTTCCAAGATAATGGAGTATATATTTTTTTATTAATTTTAACTATTTTTGTGATTTATTACATTACATCAAAATTTCACATTCTCAAAATATTACTTGAATGATTCCTTGTAATTGTCATTCTACGTGGCGCTGTTGACTTGACATAGTATTTTAAATCTTTTTTTAAAAAATTATATTCTTTATGGTTCCTTTTATATGTGTCTTTACTATAAATAAATGATCTTTAATATATGTTATTTCACAAAATCAATACATAAATGACATTGTTCTTCCCATTTTACTTTTGATGATAAATGAACTTTAAAAAGATATATATGACCAGTTAGAAGAACTAAAAAAGTAATTAATAAACATTAAATAAACACAAAATAGTAAAGTTATTTTTTTAATGTAAGTGCAATTACAAAATGTGACATATAAAAGCAACCAAAGAAAGTAAAAAAATGACTTTAAATATTTGTGTGATTATAGATCATTTTATTAAGGATAAATGAAAAATATATTTTAAAGTTAAATTATTTTTAATTAAAATAATATTAACATATTTTAAAAAATAAATTATTAATAAAAAATATCATATAAAATAGGATAAAGAATACATTTTTCTTCTTCCAATTTTTGCAAACCTCAAACGTGATTTATTTGACTTTCCTGCACTTAGGAAATACATTTTCTATAATTTTCTACATTAGTTGTCATATGCAAGTATTACATACACTATCGCCTTCCTCTTCGATAAAAGTACAATAATAGTTGGTGCACACACAAGTTGTTGCAATTTGCATATGGACAAATTAATGTGAAGCCAAATTTGTCACATTTCAAAAAGAAAAAAAGAAAGAAGTGATCTATAATTTATATAATCTATTATTTCAAAAACAATTATTTATTTTTCTTTCTAGTCTATTTAAAATGAATATTATTTTATTAATATTTTAATTTTTGATATTTTACGTGATATATTTAGGGTCAGAAATTAAAAAAATATTTAGATATATTTAATATAACTTTTAATTAAGATTACATAATATTTTTTAAATTTTCTTAAATATTATGTTAAGTTAAATTATATTATTTTTTTAAACAAAAAAGTAATAAAAAATTTAATAATTTAATGAATTATTTATTTAAATTTTATCTTATTAATGAGAGTTTAATTCTAAACTATTAATTCTCTCACCCGTTTCCTCCTGTCCTAACTTTTTCATTTTTTTGAAAAAAAGATATTTATATAACTAAACTACTCACGTAGACAGAGCCCACAATGTAATAAAATATTAATTACGTTGAAGAAGACTGAGATTTTGATGACGACAACGACGCATACGCGCAACTCTACTTCCATTAATTATTTATTACCAAAAAGTTGAAATCTTGATACTAAGTGGACCTCAAGCAAACTTTATAAAATAATATTACAAACTAAATAAAATATCACCAAGGGGTCTGCTAGGACCAGGTTATAATTCTGCCTACAGATTTAGCAAAATAAGTTAATTTTATCTCAAATTGTATATTTGTACGTTAATATTTATATTTAATATAGATCTCATAAAGTTAATTTTTCTAAAATTTAAAATTTTAATTTTACTTCTGTTGATAGAAAGGACAAGAGGAATAAATATACCTTTACCAAGCAGTGCCTAGAGACATTGCTAAAATTTTATTAAATCTATATGAAAGATGATAAAAAAAATGAAGCTATATGAAACTTGTGTGTTGTTATAATGATATATTCATTTATTTGCTTCTTCAAATATTGATATCACTTATAAATAACCACAGGCAACATCATTACAGATGAGAACTTTCTACCTTAAAATGATGGGTCTTAGCGTCTGAATAATTTGAATGATAGCCTATCTGTCAACAACAACAACAACAATAATATACTCAGTTATATTCAATAAGTGGGATTTAGAGAGGATAGATTGTACGCAGACTTTATAGCTTTCTTATAGAGGTAGAGAACCTGTTTCCTAAAACCATCAGCTATAGCCTATCTATCAAAAAGTAAAAAATTTGTTTGAAGAAAATATTTGTTTTCTTTTAATTTTTTTAATAATATTTTTGATATGAAGTAATATGTATTTGATCCATAAATTTTAAAAATATTTTTGAACAATAATTAATATTTGATCAAACTTTTACAAAATGCGTTATTTCTTCTCAAAAATAAATTTTAAAAAAAATGCTTTTGGGGAATTTTTTTAAATTTTGATAAACAGCTTTTATTGCTCTCCACAATAACATTTTTTAAAAAATAAAAAATTTACGCCAAACCCCTTACTTTTATAACGTAATCATTTTCTTTTTTTTAAAAAAACAAGAACTTTTAACCTCCAATAACTTAGCGAAACATGTTACTTAGTCAAAGATTTGACGATTATATATACTGAAAAGTGAGGTGAAAAAAGAAAATAACTTTTTGACGAAAGGTATCCAATTGATCATATGTGTCTACACCACTGCATACACTTAATCTCTTTGTCTCCAAATAAGTGTTAACTTAAAAGTTCAAAACAAAAATTAGTTGTTTTTTTTTTAACTATATGTGTACACTCCATTTTTTTAAATACTAATGTTTAATTTTCAAAAAATATATATTGAATAGGAATAATTTTATAAATTACATATTGTGTTTATTATTTTTTTTATAAACAAAATTTTTATTAAAATAACACGTATTTTGAGACAGAAGAAAAATAATACTTCCTTCGTTCCAAATTAATTGAATTATTAAGGTTTTATTTCAATGTTCAAAATAATTGAATCGTTTAAAGTTCAAAATGAATGTTTGAAACTTTTTTCATATTTGTCTTTTCATTTAAGTTTTATATTTTCTATGAGATATATTACACTACATATTTATGACTTTACAAAAAGCCATAATAAAAAATATAATTTAATTTTATAAATATTTTTCTTAATATATGTGCATCGCCTCACAAATTCAATTAAAATAAGACATAGGAAATACTCACCAAATATATGAATTTCAAATTCTAAACAAGGCATCAACGTGATATACTTACTCCAACAATTCAAGTTGATGCATCGTTTTCAACAATTTCCTACTCTTCTTTTTTATATAACCCTACAATTATTTCAATCATTCAATTTTATTTTAAATAATCAGTGAATTAACTTGAGTTCTAAGTTGGAAAGGGATTTCTCTAAAGATTCAAAGTTGGTTGGGAGACCAGTTTGAACAAATCACAAGTGGGAGATTGAAACTTGCAGATCCCAAGCCATCAAGTCAATCTTCTCCATCATTTATTGTCAACCTAACTGCAAACTTGTCCCTCATGTTTTTTTTTTCTAACTTGTTCCTTAAAAAAAATTAGTCTAGTGAATTAAAATTTCTGCTATGTATAGGTTTTGAGAAAAAGCTTAACTTTAACTACATAGTATTATATTACATTTATATTAGATATTGTTTCTAAATTTTGCACTCGTGATCTTCCAGTCAATAACTTTATCAATTACTTTGTTGATAAGATATTTTAATACTGCCAATTTAATTATACTCCCCATTTATCTTAAATTATTTGTCGTATTTTTCTTTAGATTTACATAATCCTTAATAAAGTACTTCCTCCGTTCCCTTTTATATGTCGTCCTTATTATAAATATATGATGCTTAATATATGTCATTTCACAAAATTGATGCATAAATAACATTGTTCTTTTTCATTTTACTCTTGATAATTAATAAACTTTGAAATGATATATCTGACCAATTAGAAGACCTAAAAAAACAATTAATATACATTAAATAAGGGTAAAATAGTAAAGTCTCTTTTTTTCTTAATGCAAGTACAATCACAAAAGATAACATACAAAAGGGACCAAAGAGAGTATTAATTAGGAGAGTTTTAACTATTTATGCTTATATATGTCTTAAGATGTACTCTCACCATCTCAAATTATTTATTATTTTTGA
>JAOTQJ010000099.1:16095291-16116879 GCA_025642045.1 Solanum sejunctum | reverse complement strand
AAATCAAAATCAAACCAACCCAAATATAGTCGGATTTTTTTTGTCAATACCAAACCAAATCGAACCAACCCACTAAGTGGATTTTTTCTGCGGGTTGATTCGATTTGTCGATTTGATGCGATTTACGGTTTGATTTTGTACACCCCTATTTAACATCATGATTTTTTAAAAAATATTAGATAATTTGTTTTATTTATTATTGAGAGTTATAAGATTTTTCCTTTTAGTTTTTTATATGAATATATTTTCGAAGAGTATATTTTTTTAAAAAAAAAAATTATGTTCTATATTTGATGGGAAAAAATATTTGTGCCACATAGCCCCATATAAAATAGTGTTTAACTTAGGGGTATTAAGTGGGCGCTTGAAATTGAAATTAAAAATATTAAAATGAATTGAAATAGAAATTAGGTTAGCTTATGACCCGTCCATGATTACTTTGGGCTTAAATGAGCTAAAATGCAGGTTGAGTCATGATCTGTCCAATTTGACTCGCTCAATTTCAAAAAATTATTTTATTATTATTAATATTTTATAATCATAATTTGAATTTTAACTCAAAAAATAAAAATAAAAAGAACGAGTTGAAATTGAAGATTAAATTGAGCTTAATTGAAAATTCTTTTAAAATAAATTAAAACTTGAATGAATTGAAATTAAACCAAATAAAAATTATCATAAGCTCAACTAATAAAATTTTAGATGGATTAGAGGATTCCCTATATTTGGACTCATTTTGACACCCTTAGTTTAACCTTATACCAAACTTTTGTACACGTTGACGTCCTATATATGTATAACACTGTATATTGAACTACGTGTCGTAATATTTCATGTTGAACGATGTAAAGCTATATTAAGCAGTCTGCTTAATTAATTAACAAGATATGTTTTATCATTATAATTAGGAGAATTGAAGGATGAATATATAGAGAAAACTTATGGAAAGTCAGAGAAGTTATCAGCATCAATTGCTAAGACACTGTCAGGGGGATCAAATATTATTGAGCAATTTAAATGTGATTCTCCCTCAACTTCCATTCAGATAGCACATCAACTTGGAAGCTGTGGATTTGAATTTGGCACAGCTTGGGGTCAAAAGGTAATTAATCATTCTTTTTTTACTCTTAGTAAGGTTGTAATATATAACTCTTTTCGTTTTATATATTACTAGAATATATATATATATATATATTTATAAATTCTCATGCTAATCCCATTCAGTTACGAATTAGCAATGGATTATAAGAAAAATAAATTAACCAAGATAAGTTTTTTAACGGTGGATTAACTAGAAATTACCTATAAATTTGGTAGCCGATTTCATGATTTCTTTTACAGTTGTTATATTTCTTTTACCCAGGCCCCTTAAAAACTTGTAAACAAAATTTTCTTTTTACTAATTTATCCGTAACTCTTTTCTATGTAGTCAACATTGTTTACTTTTTACTGATTAAGTTTTAACTTGATTGTTTTTGCTCCTGTTTCACTTTATTATTTTGAAGTTGAAACTTAATTTGAATTTTTTAAGTTAGTAATTTTTGGACATGATGTTTGTTTGATTGTTTTTATTTGAAATTTTGTTAATGAAAGTCCCAAAATTTTGAAAACTAGTCTAAGCTATTTTTGGGAACTTAAAAGAAATGAAAAAATTAAATTTTCAAAGTCTAATCACATTTTATGGTCAAATATATATTATCTCTGTCTCATATTATATAAATATCTTTCTATGAATACTTGTTCCATATTATATGGACATTTACTAAATTAGGATAGAATTAATTAATTTTTCACATTTTATCCCACACTCACCATTAATTAGTGTATTAGTGTTTTTTTTCTAACTTAATTTAATGCACATAAATTTAAATAAAAGGTAAAATAGTAAAGTTTACTGGTGCATTAATAATTTCTTAATAATCATGTAAAAGAATACTCTTATAATATGAAATAGAAAAAGTACTATTAAAGATAAATTTTCAATGTCACTCCTAACATCTATGACTAAATATTATTCCCTTTGTTCCTTTTCAGTTATCACAAAGTTTTATTGTAAAATCATATAATATGAATTTCAACTAATATTTTGTGATATAAAAGAAATTATAATTCATAGTATTTTACATATAACTTTTGTAAATATATTTTTAATTAAAAAATTAAATTAATATAATTTAATTTTAAAAATTAATTAAATTAACCCTCGAAAAAAATAACTTAGATGCTTCTCCAGGTGGGTTGGCTCTATGGTACAGCGACCGAGGATGTCCTAACTGGAGTCTCTATCCAATCAAGAGGCTGGAAATCCGCCTACTGCTTACCCGACCCGCCTGCTTTTCTTGGATGTGCACCTTCAGGTGGGCCTGCCTCATTGATCCAACAGAAAAGATGGGCTACTGGGCTTTTTGAAGTTCTCCTGCATAGTAAAAGCCCAATTATTGGAACCCTTTTGGGGAAGCTTCAATTGAGGCAATGCATGGCTTATTTGAATTTCCAAGTATGGGCCTTGAGATCCATTTTTGAAGTTTGCTATGCTATTCTGCCTGCATATTGCCTTATCATCAATTCCCACTTTTTACCAAAGGTAAGAATATTACACATATTAAGAATGGATGGTTTTGAACTTTTCAATTTGATCTCTCCTATCTGCAAATTCTAGGTCAAAAGTCAAAACTTATTAAAAATAAAAGTTTTTTATATAGCGGATGCAAGGTCAAAAGTTGAAGAACACCCTTCTAAATCACCACATATCTTTTAGCAATGTTTACACTAGACAACATCCCAACAAAACTAGCAATTGTTTTGTATAATATATATATATATATATATATATACATTTAGTTAGAGGATGTACCTATTTTTGGTTGACTATCTAAATGTCCTAAAAAGTCCATAAAAGTAACTTTAATTTTATATTTTAGCTAGCATGCAGTGTATAACTAATATGTCGTTTGTGTATAAACAAAGTGTTCATCATTATACACATGTTTTATATTGAGTATATACCAATTAACTACTACAAACTATTATGCCTTTCTTTTTCAATTCTCTAATATCTCAAAGTTATTCTCTACCAACTACATTTTGCTATGCAGGCAAATGAATCAAGTATATTTATACCAGCATTAATCTTTATCATCTACAATCTATATGGTTTATCAGAGTATGTTAGAGCAAATGAACCAATAATAGCATGGTTGAACAATCAAAGAATGTGGAGGGTCAATGCTATGACTGCATGGTTATTTGGAATTCTAAGTATTATAATTAAGTTGCTTGGAATTTCTGAGACTGGATTTGAAGTTACAAAAAAGGACCAAGATGAAACAAATTCTGATTTTGGAAGGTTCACATTTGATGATTCTCCAATTTTTGTGCCTGGAACTGCAATTCTCTTATTGAACCTTAGTGCTTTGTTCATTGGAGTGTTAGATTTCAAGAAAGGGAATATTGAATGGGATTTAGGAGAAATTATATGCATTATGTGGACTGTTTTTGTATTTTGGCCATTCTTAAAGGGCTTGTTTGCTAAAGGGAAGTATGGGATTCCAGCATCAACTATTCTCAAGTCAGGAGCATTGGCATTGTTGTTAGTCCATCTTTTCAAATTTTAACAATAAATTGTAAGAATTTGAGATGTTACTTTTGAATGTTTGGAAATTCATCTTTGTAAGTGAATGTGGGTGTAACTGAGGTAATTATATGATTTAACTCTTTTTTTAGCCAAATACTCATTTGATTAACATAAAATTAGTGTAATTGAGTATAGTAATCATACTCTTCAATTCTTCGATGATAAGAATTAGTCATAATTATATGATATAATTATCAAGGGTGAGTCACGATCCAAATTTTCTCTCTTCTCTCTACTAAAATCCTAATCTAATTTGGCTAATTCGGCCACTGGGCCGACCGCCCACGATGGCTCGTTGGACTTTTTCTCTTACGTTTGAACACTTTCCAACTTCACCAATTGCAGTCAATACACAACCTATCAGTTTGCCTAGCGAGTCTGGAGTGCTAAATAATAGTGATGTTAAGGAAAAAACAAAAAACATATGCAAATTCGTTAAACCTAATATTGTAACTGTTGGTCATAAAAAATTGTCTTCGATTCGCTTTAGAAAGCCTGAGTTCAATAATAGTGTCCCTCGCGTCACTTGGACAGAGGATGAAATAAAGATTATGAGTATCTTTAAGAATCTTCAATATGCGGTGACAGACAAATTCTCTTATCGATGGCCAAATTTGAATAAATTGAGGAAAACACTTTCTAAACAATGCAATATAAAAGAAGAATGTCAAATTGATTTATTGAGATATAGGCACATTCTAATAAGATTTGAACTATATGAGGATTTCATAACTATGATGTCAAAAACCTCATATCATATTGTTGATAAGACTAGAGTATATCATCCGATGATGCCCTTGATCTATGATGAGAAGTTACAGTTGAGGAAGAGACATCACAAGCTATGACATGAATATCTTTTCATGATCTCCTCCCTACTTTTTTTTTTTGGCAATAGACTATTTTTACTTTAGTGGAAAGAATGGTAAGCCTATTCATTTGGATGCAACTATGATAAACAATACTAGACCTAATTGTGCTAGGGTTAAAATTAGTGGACCTATTGGGTGATTTTTCGAAATTTGTGAAATTGAAAATGAAGAATAATGTCAAGAGTAGTGAAAATCAAAGTAGGGTATGACATACTTCTAAAATATTGTAAAATACGCACGATGCAAGGTCATAACAAAACAGAGTGTAAATACTACATCATAAACTGAGGAAGGAGCATAAAGGTGCAGAGGAGCTCAAAGTTGATGATAAGAATACCCTGACAAGGAATCCTGTCAAACAATGAAACCCTAATAACAAAAGATTTACTAGAACATCTAATAAAGAAGTTACAACTGAAGGCATGCAGATAGCAAAAGAACATATCCCTGTTACCAATGCTTTCAATATTATTGAAAGAAATGAAGATGAGAGAGTCATTAGGGAAAGGGAGTAGATAACAACAAAATTCTAGATTACAAAGACCTTTTATACAAAGTCTATAAATGCAAGGGAACAAGGGGATAAAAATAATACAACAATGACAAAGGATGAAGCAATGTGTATGAGCATCATGAAATTTGTATGACCCAAATTGAAGAGATGTCAAAAGCTCTGATAATTCAACCTCACCTGGAGAAAAAAGAACTTCAAAATGTTAGTAAAGAATAATGAAATGCTACAAAATTCATCAAGTACTAAATCAAAATGGAAAGAACAAGCTCTGGAAGACCTGAATAAGGCTATGGTACTGTATGAACATCCAGCAGAGAATAAGAAAACAGAAATACAATAACTTGAGGTACTTGGTACTACGGAAAGAGAGATGCAAAATAAAGAGATAATTGGGGTAAATAGATATAGTCCAAGCCACCTAACAATCAGTAGACAGTGACAAATGTTAATATTGGACGTGAAGGGCAAAATGCATTAGTAGATTTTGAAGGGCCTATCAAACAAAGCTCTTTAATTAGAGAATTGAATAGTTTGGTATCCCATCAAATTGTGTCCAATGTAGAATGCACAGAGATCATAGTATGACAATAACAATATCATTTATACGAAGATCGGGATGAAGAATATAATCAAATTAATTTGAAGCAAGTTTTGAAAGATGTAAGGGAATTCTAACAAATAAAATCAAAGAAAAAAAGATCAAATTTATTGGGAGAAGTCTCCCGAGGCTAATTTAGTGAGGGCTAGTAGAAATTTATTGAAATGAAGTTTTAAGTCTTACTATGGAATATTAGATTCGTTAGAACAAATTATTCTTTCCATAGAGTTTAAATGGTGCAAAAACACCACAAATGTGAATTGATTTGCAATTTTAAAGCCTTTTCAAGGGACTAGGCATGTTCAACACTAAAAGAGGAGATTAGGCATAACATATGCTAATTATAATGTAAATGAGAAGATCTGGTTGTTTATTAATGATGAAATTCAAGTGAAGGTTATTTCTGACTTAGAGAGATAGTTGACCATTAAAATGCTATTTGGGAATGGTTATCAAATGGTCAGTACCCTGGTTTATGCTAAATGTACTACTGCAGAAAGATTGATATTCTAGAAAAATATTTATTATATTGGTTAAAATACAAATCTCCTTCGATTTGTAGGAGAGGATTTAGTGTTATTAGAGATGTCGATGAAAAGATATGAGGGCTGCAAGCTTATCTTAATGAAGTGAAGAATTTTACTTTCTATATTAATTTATATGAGTTGATGAACTTAAACTTCAAAGGCAGCCCTTTCACCTTGTTGAATAGAAGAGTTGATGAGGGTTGCATTTTTAAGAGGCTAGACACGATTATGATTAACCAATTATTGATGAAAGATTTAGGATAGGTGGACTTGGAACACTTGTCTAGGTCTAGATCAGATCATACCCCTTTGTTGCTGATTTGTGGATCCAATACTAGACATGGTCATAAACCTTTAGGTTTCTTAATTTTTGAACTAAAAAAGAGGACTTTAATAAAGTGGTTAGATAGAAGTGGAGATCAGTTCAATGTGATGATATGTTTGTCAACTTCAAGATAAAATAAAGAAGACAAAACTAGCCTTGTTAAAGTGGAATAGGAAGAGATTTGGTGATATATTCAAATAACTTACCATTAAGGAGAAGATTGTAAAATTAAAGGAGAAATTATTTGAAGAAAACTCATTTGTTATAGCTCATGCTGAATATACAAAATATTTAAAGTTTGAGAAAGATATTTGGAGTAAAAAATCTGGGATGTAATGATTTACTGAAGGAGATAGGAATATCAGATTCTTTCATATTTGGTCAATGGGAGAAGGAAAAAGCTAGAAATGAAAAGAATGCAGAAATTAGATGGATCATGGAGTGAAGGAACTGATATTATGAATAAAGGTACACAATTATATTAAAATCAATTCACTAGGAGAAGACCAGATGCAGATTTTTCGTTAATGCATTTGGTCCTTATTTTAATTAAAGATCAAGACAATAAAGTACTGAATAAAGATCCAATAGATAAGAAGATAAAGAGGGTGATTTTTGCACTCAATCGAAATAGTGCTAGTAGACCTGATGGTTTAATTGAAAATTGTTATCAAGTATGTTGAGATATTATAGAGGAAGATATTGTAGGAGTGGTTAGAGCTTTCTTCCAAGAGATAACCCTACCAAAATCTATCACACACATCAACTTGATTTTAATTCCAAAGAAGAAAAAGGTGGAATCTTTTCGGATCTTAGACCCATTAGTCTTAACAACTTTATTAATAAAGTTATATCAAGAATTCTCTATGATAGACTTGAAAGGTAAATGCCTTCTCTTGTTTCTACCAATCAATTTGAATTTGTTAAAGGGAGAAGTATTGCTGAAAATGACCTACTTGCCTAGAAAATTATTGTGAATATCAAGAAAAGAAGCAAGGTTGCTAATGAGGTTATTAAACTAGACATGGTCAAGACATATGCTAGGGTTGAATGAGCTTTCTTGATGGTTATTTTAACAAGAATGAATTTTAGTAAAGTATTCATTGATAGAATATGGAGACTGATTGCTAATATTTCGTATTCCATTTTAATCAATGGTCAAGCTTGTGAATTTTTTCATTCTACTAGGGGTGTTAAATAAGGGGATCTTCTATCTCCTTCTTTATTCATTCTAGTACAGAGGTGCTCGCAAGGACTTTGAATAATCTTTTCACTTATGTAAGATTTCAGGGATATGATTTAATAAAGTGGAATGAACAAATCAATCATTTGGCCTATGCTAATGATATTATCATATTTGTCAAAGTAGACAATACAATTTTAAAGTTGCTAATAAAGACATTGAATGGATATGAAGTTTATTCGTGGCAGAAAATCAGCAAAAAGAAGAGTGCATTTTATGTTAAAGGCTACTCAAGTAGAGATTAAAAAGATTGAAGAATATACTGATATTCATATAAGTAAGTTCCCTTTGACTTATTTGGGTTGTCTAGTTGTCTATACAAAGAAAATAAAGTCACCCTTTATAGAGCTCATAAAAAAGGCTTAATCAAAATTATAGACTTGAAAAGAAAAATTGCTTTCTTTTGGTGGCAAAGTTGTGCTGATTAATAGAGTATTGCAAGGTGTCCATATTTATCAATTATCTGTTATCATCTCTCTAAAGTATGTTTTATATAATTTACATAGAATCTTTGCTAGATTCCTATAAAATTTTAAGAATGAGGGAAGAAACAAACATTGAATTTCCTAGGATGATATGTTCTTACCCAAGATAGAGGGAGGGCTAGGATGTAGATCTCTTTTTGATGTGTTCAGAGCTCTTTACTAAAGTTTGGTGGTGTTTCAGTACTAAAAATCTATGTGGTCTAATTTTATGTAGAATAATTACTATAAATAACATAGATCACATATTGTGGAATGAAATGGGGATTCCAAACTTGGAAGTATATGCTTAGGGCAATAATTTTTTTATTAAGAGATTTGGCTACAACCCAATTATGGGCACACAAGTATCATATTTAACAATTAGACTCAATTGAGAGCTTTATACTACTATCTCCCAACATCTTATTCTAATGATGCGCTGGAGAAAGCTATTAATCAACTTATACTTGATGATAGGTGGAATGAAGACATTCTAAGAGATATCTTTCCACATGATGTAGTGTATCATATTTTCAACTTATACTCTAATTGGATTGAATTGAATTGTATTGTATATGATTGGTCCTTATCTAAACTATATTCTTACTTTAGACTTTTGACAGTCTAACTGAGTATCAGAGTTGATGTTATTCTACTTTGATGTCTGTTTCATTCTATCATTTAACATACTTGTATATGCCATGTACTGACGCCCTTGGAGCTTGCATCATTTAATAATATAGGGACAAGTACTCAACAAGAGCTTTATTAGAGATCTATTTCAAATATGTTTCATTTGAGTCTTGAGTCCTCCTCTTTTTGGAGGTTGCACACTATTGATTTCATCTACCTTTTAGAGTTAGACTTTAGATTGTTTATTTTGATTTTGAGATAACCATAGACCTGTCATTGCCATCATTAAACAATTGATAGTGGCTTCGTAGACTAGAGTGTGATTGATTTGATTTGAGTATTATTTTGGGATAGTTTCTTTCATACTAGTCTTATTGATTTGATTTGACTACCTATAATTGAGATTGTTCACCTTGTTATTATTATTATTATTATTTTTACCTTCCGTTGATATATTAAATTATGATTGAATGAATGGAAAGAGGTCAAGTGGTTCACTTGGAAACTAACAATATTCTCTGGATATCGGTCACGCCTAAGTTATTCTTTCGAAATGTGACATGGATTAGCGAAAAATGCCCTCCCAGAGCGTGACATGGATTAATGAAGAAATTCATAACTAATTTTAATTTTTTTTAATAATGCCTAATAGAATGGAGAGATAATTAGAATTTTGAAGTGAGTAGTCAAACGCCCTCTACCATTAAAGTAAAACTATGTTATACAATGGTATTTACTATTCAACTCCTAATTTAAATGATACTCTTTCTATTTCACATTGTTTCAAAATGTAGATATTATTTTACTCAAAGATTTAAGTGTTTATATATACATAACATTCATTTAAATCAGAAGGGGTTGAACAGTAAATATCACTCAATAATATAACTTTCTCCCCCTAATTACAAGAATCTGCATAAGCCAAAAAATAAATAAATCAAAACTAATCCACCTATATATGTAAATATTTTTGTCCATCTCCTACTTAATTTTCTTTCAAAGATTGAGCAAATAACTCTTTTTCTTTAACAGTAAAAAAAAGGTCAAAACACTTCTTTTTATTGTCTTCTTTCTCATTTAACAACATTTTTGAAAGGGAGATTTTTCCTCTTAAGAATTTTTAATGGAGAATCTACCAGAGTCCCCATTTTCAGACTCCACATTGACATCATCGTTTTCATCGCTCTCGTTGTGCAACGTTTCTTCTTCTTCTCCTCCTTCTCCGAAGGTTGCACAACAACATTCTCCAGATTTAGATGCTCTTACTCCAAACCAGTTGGTACCATTACTCGATGATGGTAATCTTCGTGAAGAAGTCATGTATCAACTCATCAAGGTACATGACATGTCTTAGATTTTTTAAAATTATATATACACACATTTTTATGTTTTTATTTGTATTCGCTTGATGTTCGTGTTAGCTTCTATGTATGTGTTTGTTATGATTTCTGTCTTGTACTTGGTGATCATTCGATGGATGAGAAAAAAAAAAGTTACTGATCGTTTATTTTTTTATATGCTTTTTTTGAATGATCATTAAATTTTGCATCAAATAAACATGTACCAGTAATTTGTGAAATCTCTCATGATATAATTATTTTTCTGTTTTTGTCATTAATAGATAATATATTATATGTACCCAAAATGGGCATGATGTCAACTCAGCCTTTTATTTGACAATATTTGTAAAGTATTAGCATATACAAGCCCTAATTAAGTGAGCTAGTCCAGGGATAAGCATTTCAATTTTCCTAAAGAGAGAAATCTATTTAATTTTGTAATTTATTATAGTCATGTCATTTTTCTGACTCTTGACAAATTCTTAATGCAATTCTTGTTTAACATCAACATAATCATCTTTTTATTATAAAGACGTTGCTATTGTTGTAAGAATGATGTCTACAAATACTTTTGGGGATTTCAATCTATACATGTAAAATAATAAATTTAATTATCAATATTAGGGAAATTTCTCATTTTATTAGTAAACATAATTACATTTATCAATTATGTGCAAAGTAAGAAAGTAATTAAGTTTTCAAACCTTTTGGGGGATTTTAATCTGTACATGTAAAAAGCTTCATTGACAATCGTTTAAATTTTTTTAAAGCTTTGAACAAAGCAACTTTTAGCAAAATTATTATTGATTCGGATTTAGTTGTATGCAATTGTATGTAAGTAGGGAAGTGCACAAAAAACCCATTTGAGGACTCTTATTTGATATATAGCCGAAGTTTATAAGTTTGTATAAGTCTAATCACTTCAAATTCAATTTTTAATTTAAAAACCACAAATTTCAATTTAAAAAATTATGACATAGGGGTTTGGACAAAGTGTCATAAAATATTCATTTGCAATTTTGCTTTGTAAAAAATAAACATGATTTTTTGGAGGTACAAAAAATACTAGACATTTAGTAGAACTTTCTAAAATTTTGTAGAATAATATATTTGATATTTATATATAGAAAAAATCTACATAGTCTAGAGTATCAAATATTTGTTGTAAATTATACAATAGTCTAGATTCTTATTTAGTAGTTAGAAGATAAAGTTATCTATACATTTCTTGTAAATATATATCGAATAATTTCTAAAAGCATCACTACACAAGTATAAATTGTGTAGTAAATTGGATGGCCACAGTCTTTTGTATACAATCCAAACCAAACCAAAACCAAAGTAAGAATTGAAGGCAATTTAAGAGTCTTCTTAAATCAAGGTCTTCTCTACCAAAACACTCGTCCTCTTTTCTAGCTTTCTTTCTTTAGTTGAATTTTCTGATCTTAGTTAATAATCTTGTACTAGTAAAAGGTCTCCTCAATTATACTTTTTTTTCTACTATATTTCTCTATATAGTATTAAAACCATAGCTGAAGATTAGCTTTTGAATTTATTTCAAGATCGACTTGGTAATAGATTTAACTAGTTTGTGTAGATAGATTATAGATGTCATGTTAATGGACTAGGAATGTAGTTGTTGAACTAGTCCAATAACAAGATATGAAAAATATATGTGAAGTCATACCTTATGAGAGAGGATTTGTGGATTGTTGTTAATGGGAGTAATACAAATTCTCCAGATGATGGATCGAAATAGTAGCATATACAAGAAGTGAAAGAAGATTAAAGTGAAGGCAAAGTTTATCCTAAAAAGAACAATCTCCTCCAATTTTCTTGACCATATTATAAAGTCTAAATCAACGAATAAAATATGGAGGACCTTAGATGATTGTTTATAAGAGGAATGAAACTCGGCTACAAATATTAGAGAATGAATTGGCTAACACCACTCAAGGTAATCTTTCTATCGCAGAGTATTTTTCGAAGAGTAAGAACTTATGTTCTAAGATATCTTTATTGAATTTGGAGAAAGCTATTTCTGAAGCACGAATGAGTTGTATACATTGATAATTTAAAACCCCGAATATATTTCATTTGTAACATCAATTCAAGAATGAGCTCAACAATATTTAAGAATTTATTATCACCACTAGGAGTTACTAACCAAACAACTGGCTGGTATGTTCATCAAAAATAGAGAAGGAAATGCTCTTGTAGTCAACAAGAGAAACTTAAAGGAAAAAAAAAAAGAAGAGATATGTCACATGATTGATCCTTAAGTGGTTCAATCTCACCTGAAAAGAAAGAAAAACCTACAAATTATTATGACAAGAAGCCTTTCAGATGCTATTAATGTGGAAAAATAGGACACATAAAAAGATATTGTCGAGTCAAAGAAAGTAATATGGCTAAAATTGAGAAAGCTACGAAAAAAGAAGATTTGGGAAGGTGCTTTCTAGCTGAGGCTGGAGAAATCGATGTCATGATTTACAAAAACTTTGAATGAAATTAGATAGAAGATGCTATTTATAATGTAGTCGATCACATAGAGACGTGTCATCTATATGAAGCAAGAAACTTTCAAAGATATTTATACTGTTGATATGATAGCTTCTATCAAAGATATCAAAGAAGTAGAATCTAAACAAGCAATGTCTGAATTATAATGTCAGTGGTGATCTTCATGAAAAAAGAAATAATGAAGATGTACTGAAAGTTGAAGTCTCTAGTTAATCATCAATCATATCAAGGTCAATCATTAGTTTAGATTAAATATTAAAAGCAAATAGAGAAGATTAAGATCAAATAGATGAAGAAGCTTACTTTGAAGGCCAAAGTTTTGGTGGAGAGATCAACAACATAATTTTTGAAAGCTTTGAAGCTGATAAACTAGTTATTGAAGAAAAAAAAATTTAGTGGTGGATCCTATTATAGTGTGGAGGCTTCACATGAAATTGATGATCAAATTGTCATCAACTCAAATAAGGAGGTTGATACAAATGAAATCTCCTTAAGTTATGAAGTTGCACTAGAAGGAGCAAGTTTCAAAATCTTGAAACATGGAGTTTCAAACTTGTCCACCACAGATGTACGAATTATTAAAAAGCTAAGAGAAAAGGAGAATCCAAAAACTCGATAAAGAGATAATTCACATGGATTAGTTGATGATAAAAAAGTCTTTATCATTTAAACAAGTAAGAGGAGTCCAGAAGAAACTATTGAGAAATTCACTAGGACGTGACTCAAATCTTTGTTTGAGTTCTTCCACGACAAATCCGGGGTAGTATCCAAAAAATTACTTCAAGGGGGAGTGTGAAAAATGAAGATAATTTTCTTGAGGTACAAAAATCCTACATATTTAGTTGAACTTTTAAAAATTTTGTAGAATAATATCTTTGATATTTGTACTTAGGAAAAATCTAGTGCCACACCCCAAACCTATACCTTGTACATGACAAGCTCAATCTAAGCTAACATTTTCAAATTGTTACATCTAAACACTCTAGAGTATTATATATTTAAGGAAAATATTTGTGGTAAATTATAGAATAGTCAAGATTCTCGTTCGATAGTTAGAAGATAAAATTATCTAGATATTTCTTGTAGATATATGTAAAATAATTTCTAGAAGCATCACTATACAAGTATAAATAGCGTGACCATAGTCATTTGTATATAAGCCAAACCAAAACCAAGAATTGAAAGCAATTCAAGAGTTTTCTTCAATAACCAAGTTCTTCTCTACCAAAATATTCCTTTTCCTTTCTAGCTTTCTCTCTTTAGTTGAATCTTACGATTTTAGTTAACGATCTTAGGCTAGCAAATGGTCTCTCTAATTATACTTTTCTTCTGTTTTATTTCTCTACACACTTGTTTGAAATTTTACTTAAATATCTAAAATTAGTTACAATTCCTTTCTTCTCAGACTAATGAGGATAGTTTAAGTATGTTTCATATTCCTAATAATTTATGTATGAAATAAGTAAGAAAAATAATTTAATTGTATTTTTCAAACTAATGAATGATAGTTTAAGTATATTTCTCACACTCCCAATAACTTTAATATGAAACTAAAGAAGATGGATATGTTAGATGTGTTTTGGATACTTATCTCTAAACTGAAAAAAATGTACAAAAAATAAAAAAGAAAAAAAACATCTTCTTCATTAACAATGATCAAATCATTTTTTCATATTAGAATCATACAAAAGTTGATACTTGTTGGGTAATGTCAATATCCTGCCTATGGCAAGGTCTATGAGGGGGCTAGGATGACTTGAGTTGGAGTCATGATCGAACACAGTGCTTGTGTGGTGAACTTAGTTAAGAAATAGAGTTGCCCTTTGCTATTAGCTATAACTATTGGTATAATGATAAGTATTTAATCTTAACAATTAGTACCCTTTACTATTAGCTATAATTTTTAATATAATGATAAGCATTTGATCTTAACAATACCATATGTTTTTGAAAGTGGAAGCTACAAAGTATTTTTTCGAGAAACACTTCAGTACCACAGTAAATGTGACATGCCATATATTTTATAATACTCTGAACCTTAATGTATATGTGCAATTTATAAATGTCAATGGATTAGTGTTAGATCGGGAGAATAAGTTTTAAATTGGTGATTATATCAAGAATTACTTATTATACAGGAGCTTGGCTTGATCGACCTTCTGATCTGCTGAATACTTTCTGAGCTCGTCCTTGAGTTGTTTACCTGTTATTGTGCTGTTAGTGTTTCTTATTGCTATATTTAAAGACCTCATTGGTCTTAGACATCCAATAGGTTTAGTGGAGATACACTTGATTTTGATTTCCTTGGCTTTTCGGGGCTTCGAGTGATGGTCATACCTCTCCGGTTTGGGGCATGACAGTAAAGCAGAAATTGCTACTCTATAATATTGATAAAAATATTTTTTAAATTGATTAGCTACACAAGCTGCTAGATATTAGAAACACTTATTTGATAATCATGTCTGACAAAAAGCAATTTCCAAAATATGCAAATTTAAAAGTTTGGTCAAATGCACTATTACTCATTTTATTATACCTCGTGAAAGTGTTTGTAATTGTTATATTCTGAGTTGTTGATTTTGTTATATATTTCAGAAACGAGATACATGTGAAGATCTACCTCTGCTGTTGTGGAACACCTTCAATGCAGTTTACACACTTTTGCTGGTATTCGCGGATCTATATTTTATTGGATATTCTTAAATTGGACTTTTTACAAAATTTATGTCTGAATTTTGAGACCTCTCGTCTAAAAGTTTATGATATTACAGAGAGAACATGTTTGATACCATACATGTTAAAATTTTTATGTGACAATCATATATTAGTGAAGGTGAGAAGAATTTAAGGCAAAAGTTGAATTACGAAAAAGTCCCTCATAAGTTAATTTATATTATTTTGAAATGTTTGTATGATTAGTATGGATAGACGTGCAGAAACTCGAGCTTTCTGATCTGAATGAAATTGTTAATGTCTAATAATGTTTCTGTTATGATTTCAGGAAGTCATAACAGTGTATTGGAAGTTGTCACCCTCAAAGCTATCTATGAAGGAGTCAACTCGAGTGTGTAATGCGCTTGCTTTGTTTCAGGTCAGTCATATCCAATCAAACTAGTGTACTTCCCCTTGTTGGTTTACTTAAATTATGCTTCGCATGTGTTATAATCGTATACATATTCATCAACAAATACACTTTCTCCCAATGAAGTAGCAAACTAGTAAATTATGTCTTTCACAGGGCACCTCTGTTATGCATTAGAGATGCACTTAATTTTTGTAATTTTGTTTAAATGAATTATATCCGATAGGAAGGTAATATATTTCTCATGGCCTCAAAAGATCATGTCAATGTTCAGCCGATATAAGTACTTTTTTTAAAAACTTTTGTTGTGCAGTGTTCTGCATATTAACTTCAGTTAGTCATTCAGTATATGTGAACAATTTTCTTAGAAAGGGTAAAGGAGTTGGTTTTGATATCAATATCAACGTATGCCATACAATTACAAGAGAAAATTTTAGAGTAATACCACTGATAAGTGTATGCATAACATATAAAGGACGATTTTTTAATTGTAACTGGTTTTTCCAATAAGCTTCTGCTCAGAAGAGACCGTCATGAAATGAATTTTTATGGCAATATTCTACAGGTTATGGCCAGAAATCAAGAAACAAGAAGGAAGCTCATTGAAGGTAATGCCAGTTGTTGAAATGATAATTAGGCTAAGGCCAAATCATGTTTCTGTACGTGTACGAGTATAGAAAGATTCAGGTGTGGAAGAGCAACTTTGTTCTTCCCACTGAAGTCCTTTTTCATATCTTCAATCTTTCAAAAAAATTTTTTTTCTCTTTCATTATCATTTTGTGGTGAGAATGCAGATCATGCCTCCAATTCCTTTGCGATGAGGTGTATGTACTTATAATGGACTAGTTTACCTCAAATTCCGACTTTTGTGCCTTCAAGAAATGTTTTTACTATTGTGTGGGAAACAGTCAACTCTTCTAATAACGTCTCTTTGCAGCGAAAATACCGTATTATTTCTACCCATTTCTCAAGCCTAGCGGAGATGACAAGCCTTTGGAGTATTTGAGGCTCACCAGCTTGGGTGTTCTCGGTTCCCTAGCAAAGGTATTTCGTCTGTTAGGACATATATACACCCGCTCTCTCCAGTGTTGTCACTAAATTCATTTCATGAACAAGTAATTATACTTTTCTGTTTACCTATGCCAGGGAATCTCATACATCTCTGATTAAATCATCAATCGAAAGACCAAATGTGTATTATAAACCATAAGAAAAGCAAAAGCTACTTTTCTTATTTTTCACTTTCAAAGATAGCTATTCTTGTTTTTTTCCCTTCCTTTGGCGCATAGTGATTTCGTGTTTCTTTTATCATTGAATATGCTTCCTTGTGTGTTTAGTTCCATGAAGAGAGAGACGAGAGAAATTCATTGGCTTTTGTTTTGGTCCATCCTCTTTTACTTCCCACTCGGAACTCTTCCTCTTTAAAGTTGGAAAACAAACAGTAAGTACAAAAATGAGTAATAACCCCAATAAGACCGGTACAATTCAGTTCAACGTTTTGGTTGATGAGGCTTCATTGTATAATTTGAATTAAGTTTATCATTGGACCAAAATAATACAATACCCTGATCATGTTTCGTTGTGTCGTAGTTCTATAAATTGAATTAAGTTTATCGTTGGACCAAAAAAAACACGATACCCTGATTGACTTACTCCTATGATTACTTCAACATATGATATTTTGCTTGCTGGTGCAGTTTGATGATCAAGATGGATCAAAGGTCCTTTATTTTTTCTTGGAGACGGAAGTGGTTCCTTTGTGCCTGGCATGCATGGATCGATGTGATGAACTGTCAAGGAAGGTTAGCCTGCTATTTACTGATTTTAGCTTAGAAATTGTGAGCTTCTTTCCATCTACTTCCTTCAAAGTGGTTCTATCGTAACCACAGAATGTATTTTAGTATCTTCAAAGGTCCTTCATCTGTACTCGCCTGTATATACATGTATTTCAAACAAGAATTTGGAATATGGGAATAAAGTTCATGGGACTGATCCGGAATTTTAATAAAAGTGATTCAGAATATAAAGAAGTAATCATTGGAATAAGTCAAGGAGATCCAATATTTATTGTATATACATACAAAAATAATTTTGATCTTACATAAACACTGTAATTATCTGGTCTGCGGTGTTTTGATGAACTCCCTTCTGCTCCCCTGGCTCCGCCCTGATGGTCCTTAGAAAGGGAGAAAAGGGTACTTTTGATATGTTTGTCTCTCATAATTTCTCGTTCTGTTTTATAAATACTCTTTCGGAATGACTTTACTAGTTTATGGTAGTGATGTGTTGTTTCTCGGATCTTATATGAAATGAACGTTGTACTTCCACAGGTTGCAACCCTCATAATTATGAAAATTCTGATGCAAGAGAAGGGAATGACCTATTGTTGTGCTACACCTGAACGCTTCTTCTCGATAGTACAGGTCTTGGGACGAGTGGTACAGAAACTTACTGAAAAACCTTGTTTGCTGCATCTGGCATATGTGGTACAAAGTTATCTAAGCCTTTCAGAAATATTAAAGTTCATCGGGTAAACATTCTCATCCCTGATGCTCGAGTTTTATAATTGTGATTTTCTCTATAAGTATCACCTATATCTCTCTTTGATTTATTGCTTGATCCACCTTCATAATACAGGCCATGTGATGCATTCAAAAGACAAGTACCTCCTCAGCTATTTGACAACACCTTTAAGGACATCCTTCGTGTGAGTTCAGCCCGTCTCCTGTACTGTTATAAAAACTCGTTTTGTGACTTTAGTATTACAAATAGTCCATTTAGTGACTTTATTCTTATATAAATTTTTTTTTCATAAACGGCCTCTCTATCTCACGAGGTAGTGGTAAGGTTTACAAACATTTTACACTTCCCAAACCTCACTTGTGGGATTTCACTGGATAAGTTGTTGTTGTTGTATTCTTATAAAAAATAATGTTGTTACTCCGGAAAAAACTCTATGCAGCAATTCAGGTGGCATTAGAATAACTTAAATTTGTATGGTCTGTATAGATCTTTTCAACTATTGTCACAACTTCATGTATATAATTGTGAATGTTTGTCTATGCCTTTGTAGGACGACCATGAAACTTCATGGATGTTGCAGGTGCTACATTTCAATATTCATGGATGTCTATATTCCGTTGGTTGAAGACGAGAGTAACAAGATTGCAATGCATGATACAATGTTAATTAGGGAAAGAAGTGAACTTGTTTTGTTGGAAAAGATCGACAACAAACAATGGCATGAGTAGCTTTTAAGTTTACTTTTAAACTGTTAAAACTGATGCTTTTGCTTTGTCGCGTACTGAATTGTCTTTGTTCAGCTGGAATGAAGTTATCTGTCATTACTGTTTTCTTTACAATACCATTTTTTGTTTGAGAGAATTGATTTTTTGTTTTCTTTTTTATATGTTTATACAATCTCCAGTAGAAATACAAGGTAAGACTGCGTATAATAGACCCTTGTGGTCCGGCCCTTCTTCGGACTCTACGCATAGCAGGAGCTTTGGTGCACCGGACGTGCCCCTCCCACCTTATTTTTGACAGATGAAGGGGTTTCGGTTTTCTTCTTTCTCTGGAAAACAAGTGTGCGCATATTTAGTTTTGAGAAATTGATCTTTGGGCTTTTTTCGAAATGAAAACATTCGGGTGTGTTCTATATGGTGGAGGAAATTTTTAAAATTTTCTCATGTTCAAAAAGGCTAAGGAAAAGAAGTGAACTTGTTCTTGTAGGAACCTCTTCTCCCTGTAATAGTGGGAAAAAAACAACAAAAAATGACGTCTCACTAGAGGGAGAAATGTTTTAAATTATATTTTCAACTGATAAAGTGTTGGGATCTAAATAAAAAGGCGGGTATGTGAAAGTTAATAATCGTAAAATTTGATGGCAAAAAATTAGACTAGGAAAAAAATTATGATTAAAGATATGTAGTCGTTAATATGGTTTCCTGAGCTTAAGGAGTTTGAAAGAACAAATTGAAGGATTTGCTAGATATACAAGGGATTCATTAGTGAGACGAGGGTTCCTAGGAAACACCATCTCTACCTCTACAAGGTGGTGATAAGATTTGTGTACATTCTATCTACTCAGACCCCACTTGTAGGATTCCACTGGGTATGTGTCTCACCTGGGGACACTCTTATCTTATTCGTATGAAAGAAAGATGGATCCCTAAGAATATGCATTGATTATAGGCAACTGAATAAAGTCACCACAAAGAACAAATGTCTTCTTCCCAGGAAAGATGATCTGTTTGACAAACTTCAGGGTGTAGCTTGTTTCTTAAAGATAGACCTGAGATTTCTACCATCAATTATAGGTGAGAATATGTGATATTCCAACGACGACTCATTATGATCATTTTGAGTTCCTGATCATGTCTTTCATTTTGTTACATGATGGAAAAGTAATTTTTGCATTACAAATATATGTTGAATTTGAATCAACTTCCTAACTTAATTATTGTTCAACCTTGTAGGTTCAAAAGATGTCAAATGATTTTACGTTCACGAACGAAGTCATTTGACTAGCTTGATTGTTTATCCATTTGAAGTTATATTTTTTTCTTTCAGCTTTTCAACTGCTCATTATACACATTTAAATAGAGTATTGTATACTCAATTTAAGAAGTTTAAATTAATTTACCACAGACGCACTTGCGATGCACGAGTCCAGAAACTAGTACTATTAAATATATCATATGTATCCCAAATATACATGATGAAGAATTCAACATGACTTCAACCAAGCCTTTGTCACGTCCCGATAGGGTATCCTTGGCGTGGCTCGCACGCGAAGACTACTGCTAGCCTCCGAGTGGACCACTTGGCCTTATCGTCACATCATACTCAACAGTGGAAGAAAATAACTCAAATAGATACAATATTATTAATGAAAACTCGTTCAAAGTTTCAAAGGACAAGGTTTAGAAATTTTACAATACTTTTAGCAAATCACTCACTCAACGTCTATGAAGCCTCTACTCAACAATCCAGATGGTGCCATGATAGGCCATAGACACCTCAAATAAAAAAATAGCACTCGATAAAAGACAGAAGATAAAAAGGACTTCTCCGAAATGTAAGGAGCTCACCAACTCTGAAGTGCACCATCCGGATCTCAACGGTGCGTCGGCTGAAGTCCTTTATCTCCAGTATCTACTTCATGAAAAGATGCAGCGCCAAAGGCGCCATTACGTGGAATGTATGGTAAGTCCAATGGCCCAAATAATAATAATAATAATAATAATAATAATAATAATAATAATAATAATAATAATAATAATAATGATAATAATAATAATAATAATAATAATAATCATAATAATAATAATAATAATAATAATAAGCTCAAGAATACTCACCTCGACTCCTCAACTCACGCTCAGCTCAGTATATAACAGTTTAGAACATTTCATAGATATGTGTGTGTGTGTATATATATATATATATGCATAGTGAAGGTAAACTCAAGTTTGTAAATCTTATGTTCAATCAAAGTTTCTTAGGAGTTTCTCTTAACCGACATACCTCCACCACCATAAGTTAGGTGGTTCACAACGAAACGACATCGTTGCCACACCCATCCTATACGTGCCAAGGCATAGGATGATCAACTCTCTCTTGATCCAGGGTAAATGTCCACTTGCGGGACAAGTCATCAAAATGATGCTGTATGACTATCCTACGCTGACAACGTAGTTCTGGGGTTAAAGTAAAAGTGTACTCGCTCCCGCTCGGTGCTCGATACTCCTCCTAAGACTTAAACATGCTCAAATCATCATGTAACTCAATCCTCAATACTCCATCAATCAACTCATCCTCAACCTCATAG
>JAOTQJ010000099.1:16081633-16095191 GCA_025642045.1 Solanum sejunctum | reverse complement strand
GGATAACCGTATTTAGCGGCCATTTCGAGTGCGTAAAACCTTCTCGAAATGGAAATGTGAACCCGAACCTGCTCTTTAGATTTAAAAAGATTTTTCTGTTAGATCTCTTTTAAATATTTAATGGTTTCCTAATTATCCGTAAAATTAGGTGGCGACTCTTTTTTCCTTTCGAATCTCGAGAATTGATTTTTCTCAAATTAATTGAGTTGGAATCGATTTTTGATTTTTGAATTATTTCCTTTTTTTCAAAAAAGGTCATTTTTCGGCGTAACAAACATCAATCCACCATTTAAAAAAACACAAAAAAATTATTTTTCTTCAGCAAGAAGTTACAACCTAGGATAATTTTCAACAATCACCCTACTGTTGGAGCTCTTTGAAGTGTTGACTGCCCTTTTTTTTACACCTGATATTGCCTTAGAAATCTAAGCTCTCCTCCTTTTTACACCAACACGAGTGTGAGGTTCTGAGATTCTTCTTTTGGACATCAGTGTCATAACAAGTGTATCTATAGCGTCCACCTTAGCAAGCAATTTAGCTATTTGTTCAGATATAATTTTACATTCACAAGCATGTGAAAAAATCCTAGAATCTCCACCAATAGCACCATCACCAACAGTAGCACCAACACCAACACCAGAAACACCAACAACATCACCATCTCCAGCATCACCATCAATATAAAAATAATTTTTGAATATTATTGCAGCATCATTTGCAACACTAGCATCAAACTCTCTTTCAACCCCTAAATCCCTTTTAATAGCTGATGCTCTAACCAAACCTTTCGAAGTTTTTCAAGCTTGGGATCTATCTTGTCTTCTTCCAATGGAAGAAATTCAGCAACACATTTCATCTCCATCTCAATGGTTGAAGGAGCTATCCACGGATACATAATCTATGTATAAAAAATAAATAGCTATAACAATTATTGAACATAGATATAACAATTGCAGAATAAGAAGTCTTATTGAGTCAGAAAGGGGATCAAACAAAATCATCAATTATAATAGAATTACTTTTCCTTGCATTTAGCTATCTAAGTTTTCTCAGATAAGTTTCTTCATCTGATAAATGTTTAAACAAACGCTAAAGTTGGGGAATAACTTCAAATGCCCAAGCCTACATAAAATAATATATCACAGATCACAATAATGAACCAAACATTAATAAGGATGAAAAAATATTGAACAAACAACAAAGAACAAAGAATAAATTTTACCATGAAAGCCCAAGGAAAGCCATAAAGATTGGTTGCTTTCCCTGTTGAGTTCAATTCCTTCAATAGATATTAAATGGTGAGTGTGAAGCTTTCATGGCACCATGAATAGGCACAAAATGCTTTATGGTGGGTGCAAAGGTCAATTCAGTCAGCCTGAACTAATGTGCTTTTATCGCGTGCACAAAGAATAACATCTACGAACCAAAGTAAGCACAGTGACTTCTTGCAATTTTTCCCAACCTCCTTGGAGTTTAGAAGGTCAATTAAATCCTTCTCTTTGAAACTTTTTGCGATTAACTCACGCAATTTCTTGTGCCTTTCAACAATCTTAGAATTAGAACTCTTTAATGATTTCTCTAAGAGATCAGCAACATTACGAGTATTATGACAGTTTAAGCATGTCATGATTACAAATTCTTTCATGCCGATATAAACTGGCATGCCATAATAATTAATCCAAATCACATTTTTTTTCATCACAAATAATTCTTCGCCGAAGAATTTGATAAACTAGGCTCATAGGAAATATTGGAACTTTTTTCTCAGATATATCTAAATACTTTCCAAATATAGTAGATCGACAATATCTTTCCAAATCTTATGCCACTAGAATCTTTCTAAATCAGCAAAAGATTTTACCAAACCCGATCGAACAATAATATCACCATTTAAATCAACTTCGTGATTGTCCAAGTATGTCTGCAAACCATAGTTTGAAAATTTGATGATTTTAACACTACCATTTGTTGAAGAAAGACTGTTAGCAGGGGAATCAGTAGCGGAAGCATAAGAGACATTGTATGATTTACTTGCTTGTTTTGAAGCCGAATCGACTTCGTCACATATATTTTCTTCTTCTTATTTTGAAGAAGAACCAGCTTTATCCCTTGACAATTGTTGTTGAGCCTCAGACCCCTCATTTGTTTGTCTAGGAGTTGAGACTACCTCATCCTCATATAACATTACGACATCTACCATTACTTTTTCTGCTTCTACTTAGGATTGTGGACTAAGTATGCTAGATTTATGAACAGGTTTGCTTGAAACACTTTGTCTTTTTGTCTGAGCCATTTTATCTACACAGATGAAATAAAACTAAATTAGCATAACTATAATTCTTTAATAAAATAGAAAAATAAACTATAGCAAATACAAATAATTTAAGATACATCAATAACTGAAGTTATTACAATAACTTAACGTAGCAATTTAATAAATTAAAAGTATAGCTGCTAAGTTTCTTGATAATTTGCTTTAAAAAAATTCAACAACTTCAACAATTGTTAAATCATACAACTCACTTGCTGAGAATTTTGTTCAGCAACTATAACAATTGCTAAATCAGACATCATAGTTGCTAAATTATTTTTAAGCAAATGTAACAATTGTCGTTAAAGGTTGTCCATTTGGTAAAATTATTTTCAGCAACTCTCAAGCAAATGCTTAAGTTGTTGTACTTTTAATTTCTTAGATTGCTACCTTAATGTAAATTACTACAACATCTTAAGGTTGCAAGTTTAGCAGTTTTTTTTATCAAGTACTTCAATTATTGGGACTTATTAAGCAACTAAATGATTTTTTCTACAACAACTTCATTAAGTTCAGTCGATTTTCATTCATCACTGTCACAACACCACCACAATAATGAATACAAGTACAACTGCTTGTGCAATTGCTTAAGAGTCACTTAAGTTGCTGCAAAGATTGCAACTATTAAATTCAGTCGATTTTCATTCATCACCCTCACACCACCACCATAATAATGAATACAACTACAACTACTTAAGCACTTGTTTAAGAGTTGCTTAAATTGCTCAAGTTTAGTCAATTTTCATTCATCAATGTCAACACCACCACAGTAATGAATACAAGTACAACTACTTATGCAGTTGCTTAAGAGTTGCTTAAGTTGCTGCAAAGGTTGTAACTATTAAGTTCAGTCAATTTTCATTCATCACCGATACAACACCCACCACAATAATGAATGCAACTACAACTATTGAAGCAATTGTTTAAGAGTTGCTTAAATTGCTCAAGTTTGGTCAATTTTCATTCATCGATGTCAACACCATCACAGTAATTAATACAATATTATTAGAGTGAGTGAAAAGTAAAAAATACAGAATAATCTATGAAATATTTGAAGAAAGAAACACATGCATATTCTTCTTTTTCTTTTTATATCAAAACCCTAACTATGGAGAAATATCAAAACTCTAATTATGGAGAAATATCAAAACCCTAACTATAGAGAAATATTCCCTTTTACCTCAGTAATAACGACAACAAGAGATGGAGATGGAGATGGAAACGAAGACAACGACGACGAGCAAAGCACAAGAAGAATGAAGAAGGAAGCGATGAAGACCTTGAAGATGAAGAAGAAGATGTAAAGAAGATGGAGAAGAAGAGTTCTTTGATTCCGTTAGATTTTTTTTTACTTTGAAAAAGGAGATAAATGACTTTTGATTTGAACGTACACTCATGGGTTCCACAAAAAAGAGATTAAAACTTTTAAAAATTGTAAATCATCCCCTATTTAACTTAAACCCTTAATTAGTAGAGCATTTGACTTGGCCTAGGTCAAGTTGTCACCTTTTTTTAATTGGGAACATTTACGTCACCCCTCTCTCAAATTTCTCTACTTTCATAGAGTTTTAATCATTCTAAAATTTTATATAAAAAAAATAACATGGGATAGTACACGTGCAAAGCACCTGTTCAAAATCTAGCCCTATTTAAAAGTGTCATCTATATTATGAGATGTACACTGTTTTTATAGTGTGAGTTAGAAATTTTAGGTATATTCGGAGTTTGATCTTCTGCGAAACTTATGATAAAATGTGAATTCAAAATGAGAAGTCCAAAACAAATGTAGAAAGGCTCACGATATTCGGAGTTTACATACTTTTGCTGGTATATCGCTCAAGTTATGGTTTTGATTTGCTCAAAGACAAGCAACAAATATCATATGTTTTTTCCTTCTAATTTGGAAAGAATGCGTTTTGATGTGCAAGAAGTTGTCAATGCCTAATAATGGGATTTCCTTTTTCTGAAAGGAAAATACAAAGATTTCATATTTAGCTAGTCTTTGTTCTTGTAAAAAAAGATTTATGACTATGAATAGAGGTTTATTTCTTCTGACTTGTTAGCATTCACAACATAGTCCTAGAAGCTTTGAGAGTTTTGCTTAGGGTGAGATTTTGTGAGACCGTTAACACTTGTGTGAATTTCTTTTTATTCCGAGTAAATTATCTGAAATTATTTCTCTCAATATTGTATACAATTTTTTATATAGTGGATAGTTCATCTTATCTTGTGGATGCAGGTCGATTAACCGAACCATGTTAAATGTTTGTGTCTCTTTTAATACATTTCTCGTTTGTTTAAGTATGAGTACTCTTTTTTCTTTTTTACTTTTGTAGTACAATGTCCTTCATATTAACTTCTGTTCAATCCGTATATGTGAGCAAACTTTCTTAGAAAGGGTAAAAAGAGTTGTAATTCTCAAAAACTAACATACGCGATGAAGATGATTTCTTAAACGTAACAAGTTTTTCAACAAGCTTCTGTTGAGATGAAGCCCGTGAACTGAATTTTTGATATCGCGTGTCATTACTTATTCCGTAACCCCAATTTTCCACTACTTCATGATATGTATCCGCCTTACTCTTTTATGGCGATATTCTTCAAGTTACGGCCAATAATCCAGAAAAAAAAAGGGACCTCATAAAAGGTAGCGTCAGTTCTTGAATTGATACCAATTGAAATTAAATTTAGGCCAAACTACTCATAGGAGTGAATCAAGTTTCTGTAGTATGGGAAGAATCAGGTGAATAAGGACCAACAGAATTTTGCTTGCTGGTGCAGTTTGATGATCCATATGGACCAACTGTCCATTTTTTCTTGGAATCTCAAGTGGTTCCTTTGTGCCTGGCGTGCATGGATCAATGTGATCAAATGTCAAGGAAGGTTTGCCAGCTTACTTTAGGTCCATTCTGCTTTATAGATAGTGTTTGTGAATGACTTTGATGGTTTTATGGTGATGTGGTGTCTCATACCTCCACACAGGTTGCAACCCTCATAGTTATGAAAATTCTGATGCAAGAGAGGGGAATGAACTATTGTTGTGCTACGCCTTGTCGCTTCTTCTCGATAGTACAGGTCTTGGGACGAGTTGTGCAGAACTTTCTCAAGAACCTTGTTTGCTGCATCTAGCATATGTGGTACAATGTTATCTAAGTCTCAGAAATATTAAGGTTCATCGGGTAAACATTCTCAACCCTGCTGCTCAAGTTTCATAATTGTGATTTCTCTCCAAGTATCAGCTATATCTCTCCTTGATTTGTTGTTTGATCAACTTTCATTATGTAGTCCATGTGATGCATTCAGACTCAAATTCCTTCTCAGCTATTTGACGACACCTTTGAGCACCTTCTTCGTGTGAGTTCAACTGCTCTCCTTGTTACAAAAACTAGTCTTGTGACTTAAGTGTTACAAAAAGTTCTCTTATTAAATGAATTTAACCACTAGACACAGTATCTAGCAAGCTTTTTATTAAAATTAAAAACCTCAGTAGAAATAATTAGAAGCAAAGAGGGCTAGATCTTACCTTGTCAAACCTAATGAGGTAACGAACCTCTACTAATGGACAAGCATGAAGAAAATAAGAGCTAGAAAGAACTAGGTATTCTATGATCATCATAGTGTTTGTAATACATTCTATGATAATATTACCAATGATGATACTCAAATAAAGTAAAAATCCAAAAACCAAGAAGAAAGTTGAGTTATCAACCTTAAATTTCTCTTTACGGATGTATGAATTAAAAAAGATAGATTATCCATCTAAAGCAGTCTGGAATATTTTCCTCGTGTCCTCTTCTTCAAATTTATCCAACAATGTCTGATAGTTCATCACTTCTTCTTGGATTTATTGGATCTGGTCGAATCTATTGATACTGTCATATGATTTTGCTTTGTCAGTCGCATCGGTAGGTGTCTTATAACAAAATCCCTCATCACTTTACCATCCCAACTATGTTGCCTTCCATGTGTTTTCTTTTTGTTTTTGCTACTTCCACTTCTTTGATGCCTAGGTGAGAGGCCTCCATCCATAGCGACTTATCAAAGCATATGTCCAACATAGTATCTTCCTCGTCCTCATCAAAACAATCATCACCCAAATCGATTGCATAGGCATTAGTTGGCCGGACTATCTCTCGATGCTAAATTCTCTAATTTATTTTCTTTGAGATCGAACTTTTAGGCACAAATTCTGGAGCTTTTGGGCTTAACTTGCTATTTAAAAAAGGAGGTGCAACATGCTCCTCTTCATCGACCAAATCAGCCCACCTAGGAGCACTCATCTCTCTCTGTTTTCCTTCCGAACTAATCACATCATCTGTGACACTAGCTTGAGAGAGTGATGACATACCTTTCACATAATCTTTATCGTTCTTGGTGGACAACAAGAGTTGTCGTCCAAATTCAACTTGAGCCAAAGTTTGTAAACAACTATCATGACGAACCAGAAGTTTGCTCCTTCGTGGGATTAAACTAACTATTCTTTCTTTCCCTTGAGCACCTTAAATGGATTTGTACAGACCATATTCTCATCAGATGGAACTATTAGATTCGTTGCTACATGTTGCCTATTTTCAAGGCTTGGAGATTTACTTCGACTCGTCAAGAGCCTAATACCCATAGAAATTTATTTTTTTTGGTGCAACTATGTTCCAGTTCTCAATTGCATTCTCATTACTGCTAGAAATTTCAGCTTGCACAGTAGCTTCCAAAGGTTGCACATCACCATGTTTTGAAGCTGCAATATTCCTTTGTCTGTCAAGACTTTGTGATGTTATATCAATTGCCAAATTCTCAGGTTGAGAATCAGATTTTTCCATCAGTATGATAGTATCATGAAGTTTCTCAGGTTTGATGCTTATTCTCACTTGAATTTTCAGCAATATCATGATCCACTTCATTCTCTTTTTTTTTTGCCAAAGTTTTGCATCCTTAGATTGGTTAATTTTCTGATCTGAAACCTCAATGAGTTGCTCTTCAACTCCAACACGATCAGCTAAAGTACCAATTTGTTGACCGGGAGAAGATGTAATTTTTTTCCGGTGAAAACTCGCCAGTTTTGAGGAATTATGGATAACATATGGTTCCATGATGCATAGTCATGCGGTACTGCTTTCCCCAGGCGCTCGCCAGAATTTTCTTCACTTTGGCGCACCAAATTTTGATCTTCAACACCAATCTTTCCGGCCTCTGCATCTAATTCTTTAACTGTTCCATCATAATCCTTTTCACCAACTTTCATCGTATCTAAATTAACTTTTTTAGCATTGAGATGATCATGAAGATCACCTTGAAGATTTTCTACTTGATTATTATCTTCATTGACCATGGCATCACAGAAAAACCCCAAACCTCAAAAGCTCTCTCCTCTCTCTCTAGCGATATATCACGTGAATAGCAGCCATGGCTGCTTCGCCCTCTCCCCAGCCTATGGCCGTGGGAGAGACAAACGTCAATTCTTTTACAAGGCCTACATATGCTTTGGCAATCAGCGGGAACCAACAATCTATTGAGAAACCTCTCAAACCAGTCATTCTTCAACATGGAGAACCTATAGTGATGTTTGACTCCAACGACCTTGAAAGCTTTATCATGGAGGAGAACTTAAAATACGCTCTCATTGCCAAATTCTCACATGAAAGGCCAGAACTTCCAGATCTACGAAAAATATTGCCTCAACTATTAGGTTTTAAGGGTGAATGTAACATCCGGCTATTAGAAAGTTGGCACGTACTGCTGCAATCTTTTTAAAAACTAGTATTTCGATTAAGTTTGCTGGTACTGTTACAAAAAGTTAATGACTTTAATCTTACAAAAAAAATATTGTGACTTTAGTGGTGCAAATAGTGACCACTGATTAATCTCTTTTGTATCCATAAAAGAATATAGATCTTTTCAACTACTGTTGCAGCTTCTTGCGTGTAATTGTAAACTTTTGTATATGTATGACCATGAAATTTCATGGAGGTTGCAGGTGCTACATCTCAATATTTATGGATGTCTACATCTTCCACCGATTGAAGACGGAAAAAAGATTGAGAAGGCTACAACAAATCCAAAGGCTAAGGGAAAGGGAAAGACGTGAACTTATTCTGTAGGAAAAATACAGAAAACAATGACCTCAGTAGTGAACTTGTTCGACTGTTAAAAGCTCGAGAACTTCTTAGTCTCGTTAAAACTGATACTCTTGCGTTATTGTGTCATGTGTGCTGAATGGTTGCTTGGTTGTGTACTGAATGGTTGCTTTGTTGTGTACTAAATGGCGGCTTGTTCAGCTGAAATGAAGTTACCCGTAGTTGCTCATGAAAATTTAGCATTTTCCTTGATTGCAACTTTGTCAGTCTTTTTTGACTGTATACTTGAGCTTTACTTGAGCTGGGAATATATTGAAAATCACCTCTTTACCTTCACAAGGTAGCGATAAGATTTATATACACACTTTACAAGAAACACCAGCCGATCTTTACACAGAGAAGTTCAATATAAGTTTATTGTTAGAACATGAACTGCTTTTTGTATATGTTCCCTAGACGTATCCCATAAGCATAAAGTGGTCCACTGAGAATGTCATATCAAACAGAAAGCTCATGTGTACCTCTCCAAATAAAACAAGAAAAGCAAACTCTTCTACTTTTCTCTTCAGTTACAACAAAATATCCGGAGACAAACACGTCACTCTTTTGCACTCATTCAAGAAATTTATAATAATAATAAGCTACAAAAACAATCATATTCTTTTATAATAAAGTACATGAACAACTACAACTTGATTACACGAATCTTGAAGTCAAACCATGAGCAAAGCGATGTATCAATCCTTGGGAGGAGAAACGTTGGTTTTTGAGGGAACGGATAGATTGGTCTCGAGCATAAAAGAAAGATCATGCATCTGCCACATTATACCTTCTAAATCCATATCATTCTTAGATGGATTTGATTCAGCATGAATGGCTGCATTCTCTGAAGCATGTCCAGCATTGTCACCAACCTTGCTTGGGGTATCAACAGCACTAAAAGATGTGAAATGAAATATAAGAAATTGTTGATTGAACTCAAATGTAGGAAGTTAACAGTTAAATATTGGTAACAAGGGAAACATGAATTCAGTCATGATCTAAATAAGTAAAACTCTCCAAGGTCAGATGTATCAATATTTTGCAAACTTGTTAAAAAAACCTTTTCCATCTATTTTTGGATCTTTCTTCTACTGCTTCATCTCAGGTAGTCTAGTCTACTGGCCAGCATCCCCAAGTTAAGACTCCCTTGAAGAACAATAGACAATCTCAAATTTCACCTGGGATACTCTAGCCACATCCCAAGGTTACATTTATCTCAAGAACAATAGACAGACTTAACCAACAAACTAATACAAACCAACTGGACAGAGATCAAATCTACTCTAACAAATCCCACTTGTGGGAGTATACTGTGTATGTTGTTGGCACGAGCAAGGGGTGGAGTTGCTTTGCCTAATGAAATATCCATAATATCGCTCGATTCTTTTCCAAACAAGGTTGGATTTGAACCATCATTGTTATTGTTGTGAGTTTACTTCTCTGGAACAAGGAAACACATCATCCTCATCCTGGGAAGACGAAAATCATTTCCTTCCCCGCTCCAAAAGAACCTATCTAATCTTACTTCTCCAGGAGCTTCCCTTTCAATCTTTACTACATTGTAAAACCCTTTAAAGAACTTGGGCTGCACCCTTTTTTCCATTCTTTGAAATTCTGGTTTTCGGGTGAGGGAGGAAGAGGAGTCTGTTGAGAATTGGACCTTGCACATAAAGGATGTTACACTTCAATTTTCAGTTCCTACTTCTTCAGTCCCAAATTTGCACTAAAGTTGAATGATAAAACTTCTAAGCTGTTTTAAGCTTATTATATGCTTAGCTTCTCCAAGGAACTTTCAGTCAGCATCTTTTTCCTTCGTTTTTTTCTGGCGTTGCTCCTTCCATATTTATATTCTCTCATTCTTACGATATTTCTGAGTTAGTTCACTTATTTTACTTTCAGAGCCATGGTTGAAGCCTGTATTCTTCCAGATCCTTTCTTTTCTATTGCTTTTTCTTAGACTTGTATTCTGTGATTTTATTTTGTTCAGATCTAATTTCTCTATTTCTACTTTTTACTCTATGTTTGGATCCAGGAAGGGAAGAGCAAGGCGAAAGAGAGAAATTAATTTAATTATTTCTCCGAGGTAAGATTCTGATAATTTAATTTCACTCATTGTGTATAGAAGTAAATCCAAAATATTTCTACTTACTTTCCAAATGGAAAAAGCTTATGTGGAGGGATATTCTGACCCCTTTAAATTTACTTCACCTCCTTTACTCTCTCTCTCTTTTTCGTGATGATGACAAGGGAAATATGTAACTGCCACCCTTTGGGTGCGCACAGCGCAAGACCCCTATTCCTATGCAATAACTCGCAAATCACACAGGAGAGGTAACCCGAACTAGGCAAGCTCACTGCAACGAGCTTGACCCAGAAGGCAAACCCCTTGCTTTCGCTAGCAAGGGGTTTCGAACTTGAGACTTCCAACTTGGAAGTCCCAAACCCAAACCACTGAGCCACCTTGAGGGGTCTTCACCTTCTGTACTCTTATACAAGGGAACTCAACCTAATTCCCACATTTCCTTCCAATCCTCCAGCCCCTTCTCTTTTCACCCCAACCACAGTATAAGAGCCATAGTTGATGTGTACGTTCTTCAAGATCTCCACAAAGCTTCCTAAATCAGTCAATATTGATTCCATAAAACAAAAATAATAAAAATATCCGCACACCTGAATACGGTTGGAACTTCCGAAATATGTCCATTCACTTCCATAGGAACACCCTCTTTACCAGGTGCACCTGAAGAAAGATCTGACTGCAAAAAACTGCCAAAATCCATATCTTCAAGATTTGAACCAAAATTTGTTAGTTCTGCGCTATAGTTACTGTCTCTGTTAGTTTGCACTTGAATATTCTCAAATGGATCTTTGCTGGGTGCATTGGTGGTAAAAGTATTCCACTCATCAAAAGAATCATGATCTCCATTTGTTGTATCAAGTTTAGGTGCAGGTACATTCTCAAATGGATCTTTGGTGGGTGCAGAGGAAGTAAAGGTATTCCACTCATCAAAAGAATCATGATCTCCATTTGTTGTATCGTTTTTAGGTGCAGGTGCATTATGAGTCTGCCATGTGTCATCTTGAAACCAATCAATGCTGGTTGAGGGATCGTTTGAATTATTTTGTAATTCAGCATCCTTAGGTCTGGAAATTGGAAGTGTGTCCCCAGCTTTCTGTGATACTTCCGGGTTTGCACTATCCCATACATCAACCGCTGGCCAGTCGTTAGCTGCAGAAGAAACTGCTACAACATCCTTCAGTTTCCCATCCGTTGGGCCTTCTGCGGTTCCAAAAACTGTGTCTAGCTGAGCAGAAAGATCAATATCTGAGCCAACAAAAGCATCAGTTGATTTGGAAACCTCGTACTGGCTTCCAGGACTAACTGTGGCACTCATAGAGGTGTCAAAAGCTGCAAAGGCATGCTGACCTCCAGAACCAACTGCAGAACTTATAGAAGAGCTAGATTCATTGGACACATTCTGCTCTCCTGAACCAACACCCTGAAAATCTGCTTCCCATCCAGAAAAGTCATCACTAGTTTGGACAGTTGAAGAGGTCACGGCTGGTTCAGAGGATCTGAGATTCTCAAACAAACTAAGATCCCCGTGCTTTCCAATTGTTTTATTTGCTGCAGACCCAATATTATTGCTTATGACTGCATGTTCTTTGTCTGCACTGGATATGTTCTCCATCTTTGGAAAAGAAAGAAAGTTATCCAGGTCAAATCCAGTCGGATCGTAAGAACTTTTGCTTAGCTCTAGCTTCTTGTTCATGATTGTGTTGTCTGTCTCCAGATCAGTTGGCCATCTTATTTTCAAATCAAGGACATCAGATAAAAGAACTTCATCATAAGGTGAAATTGGCCCCTTGTTTACCTGATTCTTTTCAGTAGCTGCTCCAACCTTCTCCTGGAAACCAAATGGGACAAGTTCTTAACACATATTCCTAATTCAGCAAGTTAACAAAAGTCTATCAGAAATACTAGATGATATAAGAGAAAAATAGTGAAGGAAGATTTAGTGAGCAACTGAAGCTATGCGGAACTATACACTGTATAGTAAGTGATTCAAGTACCATTCAACCCAATACGTCTTTTTTATATATAGATTTTATAAATAGCTCGACCGTATCTGCGCCTGCATAGCTACAGAGAGATATATAGAGCCATAAGACTGAAGCATCAATCATAGTAATGACCAAGAAAACACAAAGGAGCCCAGTCTTAAAGTATCAGCCCTCTATATCTGGAAGCAAGCAAGACATTGAGAGAGAGCAATCAACAAAATTGAGATTTAAGATAGAGGACGAGAAACCCAAGATGATGTAGCGAGGTGGATTTGCACCAGCACTGCACTCACTAATTTTTCACCATAGATTAGAATTCAGTGAAAATATGCCAGTAACTAAAAAGAATAAAACAAAAACAAAAAGTCTCTCATGTTGCATTATCATTCTCTCGTATCTTGTAGGAATACCCATGAAAAACCCAAGGACGTGCTCAATAAAGTGGGTTGAGCAACATGAGCTCTCAAATTCAAATCCCAGAAGAGCCAAAACACTAGTGGGTCGTTTGATTGGGAACAAGTTATGCTGGAATAGCTAATCTCAGACTAAATTATCCTAGGATAAATTATACCACCAATGTATATGGGATAACTTATCCATTACGAAGGCAAAAATGATGGGATAAATGATCCTAGGATTACCCAATACCTCCAACTAAATATGGGATAAAATAATCCTACAGTTTATCCTAGGATTATTTTACCTTATACCTCATACCAAATGACGCCTAGGTGATTTCTTCTCATTTGTCCTGACTTTGGCCTTGGTTGACTAAGTTACTGGTAGTAACACCAATTGCAAATGGGAGATGGCAGGAATCTCGTGAAATTAATGGAGGTATGTGCAAGATGGTCCAGACACAACACTTATCAAAAACATACCATATAAAGCAATAAGCAAATTTTGCCTTCAAGAGAAAGGAGAACGGACACCCAATACGATCCACCAAGGATACAAAGTTAGTAGATTCCAAGAACCACAGCTCTCACTAATCATTTGTCACAACTCACTATGGATACAAACAACAACAACAACATTACCCCAATGCCTCAAAGGCTCCCGCCCATCG
>JAOTQJ010000099.1:16056968-16067775 GCA_025642045.1 Solanum sejunctum | reverse complement strand
AATTATTTCTTAGGAGTAATATTGTAAAATTATAATTAAAGTAAATAGTTATTATAAAAAAATTAAATAAAAAAATAGATGAAATATTTTTATAAATTATGCATGATATATATAAAAAAAAAAAGCAAATAGTTTAAGCAAGTACGTTAACAAAGAAACTGCCCAACTCTCACTTATAATATAAGAGAATAAAGTTTTCTTGATGTGGGATGATCAAATATTAATTGTCAAACCACTTAAGATCATTGTTGGTCAAGAAGCAAACTAATTAATGTTTTTTCAACTCCCATATTGGTTACTTACTGAGAATTTAAATTAAATGTTTTATGTATATCAGTTAAAAGAATAACACTACGAAATAAAGAGTCATTTAACACAAAATAATAAACAACATATTTATAAAAAAAATTATTTTTTTATGAAATTAAGAGCCTTTTAACACAAATTAATAAACAACACATTTATTAAAAAAACTTTTTTTTATTTAAAGATATTTTGAATAGTCGATTGATACTGGAAAAAAATTGCAACCGATTTGCTTGATTTTGTATAGAGAAAGGGGAGGAGTAGACGTTGATTTTATGTAGAAAAAAAAGGGAGAGTAGTTGTGATTTTTTTTTAAAAAAATTGAGGATAGGGGAAGGGCGAATGGGGAGAGGGATTACAATATGAAAATCGAACTCTCACCAATAGGGTGAAAGTTCAGTTAGTGAACCGATCTACTAATTTTGAAATTTTCTCATAAATACATTATTTCTTTTGTTTTAATTTATGTGATATTTTTAAAATTTTAAAATTCAATCAAGTTTATTCCTTTACAATAAAATTTTCATATATTTTTATTTGTCAATTATTTTGACTTATAATATTTGCTTATATAATTATAAAAATATAAGTTTCATCTCAAAAAATTTGAAAATTTCATGTGCAAAATCTTAATTAAATTTAAAGCATATGGCCTTGGAAAAATATTGAGATATGAGATGGAGTCTTGACCAGTCAAGAACGCATATGTTTAGAAGATGTAAATTGTAGAAATGAGGATGTTGAGATGGATGTATCGACATAGAAAGAGTGATAAAATTATGAATGAGATCATTCGGAGGAAGTTAGGGTGGCCTTTGTGATGGACATGATAAGACAAGCGAAACTGTAATGGTTTGGGCATGTGCATAGAAGGAGTGTAAACGCCCCTGTTAGGAGGTGCAAGAGGTTGGATTTAGGGGTAACACCAAGGAGTAGAGGTAGACCGAAAAAATATTGGAGAGAAGTGATTAGATAGAATATGACGCAGTTTCATATCACCAAGGACATGACTTTATATAGAAAAGACTGAAAATTACGTATTACAATAGAAGGTTAGTAGGATAGTGCGTGTAGGATGATGTCTTGCGTGTGAAATAGTAGAATTAGTCGTGTCTTTATATATTGTGTTGTCAGTTTTCGTCATTTATTTTACTACATTTGTTGTATCTATAAAATTATCAATGACTTTCCACTCTAGCCATTTTTTCATATATAGTATTTTTTTCTTTTGGGGCTGAAATTTTTTGGTTGAAAATCTTCCAGAAACAACCTTTTTATCTATGAGTAGTAGTAAAATCTACGTACATTTTATTCTCTTCATACCCCACTTGTGAATTTTACTCAGGATATTGTCATTGTTGTTGACCCTCAAAAAATAAAAATATCACATAAATTAAAACGAAGAAGGTTATGTTTTAAAATAAATCATAATGGTTTTACAATTCATTTCTAGATTGGAAGAGATTCTTTTTTTAAAATAAAAAAAATAAAAGAAATAAGTCCTACTATAGATCATTGAGGTACAAATGAGCCGTGAAAACGTCGGCGCATCTGGGCTAAATTCCCAAACGCGTCATAAGTTATTTAAAAACCAGAGAGACTATCTCCATTCACACACATTCATCTGCTATTGGTCTCTCTAAGTAAGCAGAAAGTAACAATTATACTCAAGCATTTGAAAAACAAACAAACTAACTTTACTGTCTCTCTGCTTACTGCCGAGAAAGAATACGACCAATGGCGTTGAATCAAACCGGAAGATCATCACCATGTAGTCCTAGGGTGTTGAAATCAGTACTGGCTCTAATGGCAATTAGCTTAGCAGCCTATATTTTGGGTCCACCTTTGTATTGGCACTTGATGGAAGGTTTAGCTGCTGTTAGTCGCTCTTCTTCTGTTACTACTTGCCCTCCTTGTAATTGTGACTGCAATTCCGAACCCTTCTTTGTTATTCCTCCAGGTATACATTTCTTCTTCTTCGTCGTCGCCCGATCTGCTGTAATATGTGCCATTAACTGTCAAGAATGTTCACATTTAGCATTTTTATGTTCGTGTCTTGCGCTTTTTGTGAATCTGGTTAAGGACCCATTAGGGGATATTGTTGTTTAAAGACCCCTTTTTGTTAAATTTGCTCGCTTGGTTAAAGACCCATTTGTGAATCTGGTCATTTAATTGAAAGATCTCAATGATTCATACTTTTGTTGGTGCCGCTTTTGGATCTGCTTTCCAAATGAAGCAGAATCTGATTGATTGTCATAGTCTTGTTTTCTGTATTCTGATGCTGCATATATTGTATCAAAATCCTGCTAAAATGACACGCTGATTTCAATTTTTTTTTACTTCTGATCTCAGGCCAAAATTGGGAAGTTCATACTGTTTGGAGGTCAATTGTTGCAGTTTATTAGTTGTTGTTACTCTTGTTAATCATCGTCTGTCCTTTTTTATATTTCGGGCAATATTTCCATCCCTTGGTTCATGAATGTATTGACCTAAATATTCCCCAATCATCCTGGTTGTTGTTATATGTAGTTTGGATTATTTGGAGGAAGGGCGGGAGCCAGGATGTATGGGTTAGAAAATTTGCTGTTAACGTTGAAGAATGTCTAAACATAGTATTTAGATTTCCTCTTATGACTCCTGTTATCTTGAAGTCGAGGCTAATATGGTTAATTAGTTTGGCTCCTTCACACATTTCTTGCAAGCTTGAGATATATATTAAAATCCTTCTGGTTTTCCTTTCCTAATCTATTAAGCCTTGAACAATTCGGAACTCACCTATCTTAAAACTCTGAATTTTTGATGATAACTTTTGGGTCTTTGTCCTGTGAATGGGCCATAGATGGAGCCATGGGAGGTTTCTCCTGCTTCCTTGCTCTGCTTGTACTGTGGAATTGTCATTTCCTATGATCTGAACACCATGTCTATTTGTAAGGCTTGTTTAGGGTATCTGGTTACGTGAAGATATTGGTTCGTCAAGAATTGCTTTCATTGACCTCTTATTTTTGTATGTCTTGCAGGTTTGAGCAATGCTTCTTTCACAGGTTAGTATCATGAGACTTTAGGCAATTCTTTAGTTTTGTTTGATTAACAACAACAACAACATACCATTGGAATCCCACAAGTGGGCTTTTCTTTGATTAAGGTATTGTTTATTTCGTGATCTGATGGAAGATTTCATCGAGTCATTATTTTTTCCTCTTGGCTGTTTTCTGATGCCTTACCTTTCTCAACAGTGTGATCATCAATACTTAGAATTCTACTTTTTCATGAATTTATTATCAGAGGAATTATGTTTGGGTATTATTTCAGCTTGCGGCTTATTTAACCATTCTAGGCTGGTATTGTCAAATGCTCCCCTCCCTCTTCAGTCATGTCAACTCATGAGATTTTCCTTTAGACTCCAGAAATACCTTAATGTAAATAGATCTGCTGATGAAACATTAGAAAGGCCTTCTGATTTGGTTGGTTTGTTTTTTTTAAAATAAGGAAAAAATAAATAAAAAATGAACCCTTATTTTCTCTTGAATAGCCTGCTTATGTACCGATTGAACTGTTATATTTTCTTGAATAACCTGCTTTCTTGTTGTGACTGTCAGAATGATACCTTGATTAGAAGATATTATGTGACACGTGAAAATATTAGCTTTGACAAATTAACTAACGTCGGGTGATATAGGCCTTGGTTTTTACTTGTGTGACACCTGCTTTCATCATAGATGTTGTTTTGTACTTTTGATGGATCCCCTGATCGCCACAACTGCATTTAACATGAAAAAGGCAGTAGCTTGATATAAAAGCTACAACTTGCAATAACTTAATGGATCCAAAAATTTAGAGAAGTATTCCTCCAAATTCTCTGAGTATTTCTACCGCTGGCCTGATAACAACTTCGAAGAATTTCTGGACACACCTTCCTCCTCCCCCCTCTCTATCTTTTCTCAGTTTCTCTGGTCCTTCCCTCAATATGAATTTATTTTGGCTACTGAAAACGACGGTACCATACTTTTTCTGCAGTAGGTTACCAACTCTTTTTGTTCCTTGAAGCGAAAGGATTACAACATAATTGCGATTAATTTCATTATGAAAATCATCTGAGGAGACATATTTGCACCCAGTGGGTTTCAGTCCCAAGATCGAAACCCACTGGGTGCAAACAATTTCTGAGGGCCATTGGACTGGGTAAAACCTGAATTAACCATGGTGCACTTGCAGGAAACTCCTTGCCGAGAGCCTGTGCACCCCTGGGATTAGTCGGGGTTGTAAGAGACTCGGACACCTGGTACAAATCAAAAAAAAAAAAGTTTATTGTTATAAATCTTAGATTTTTAGCTTGAAATCTGTAAATGAACAAGAAAGAAAGAGTTCTTATGAGTTGATGTCTGATACATCTAATGTGTTTTGGTAGAGCGTATCACATGTAGGTTAGAAAGTACTGTTATTGTAAAAGGATGTTTTGCAGAACTTCGTCGTTGTAAAAACATTTATTTAGTTGCATCCAATAAACAACCATCTCAAATAGGATGGTTGAGTTCGAGGACTTATGGCATGATTTCTTTGATTCAGTAATGAGTTGAAACCGTGCAATATCGAGATGATCTGCAAGACTGCAAATGCTTGCCATCTTAATAAGCTGAATATGTTCAAAATATCCTAGAGTAAATGTGAACCTCCTATAATTGTTGTTCTTTCATTGAAGTAGCCATTTACACTTTTTTTTGAGGATTGAAATCTATATTTGTGACTTGAGAACTAAAATCTTGGATTTCCCTTATTTAATTTTATGCAGATTGTGCTAAGCATGATCCAGAAGTTGGTGAAGACACGGAAAAGAACTTTGCTGACTTGTTGTCCGAGGAACTTAAATTGCGAGAAGCTGAGGCCTCAGAAAATCAGCGGAAGGCTGACATGGCACTTCTTGAAGCAAAAAAGTTGACATCTCAATATATGAAAGAAGCAGACAAGTGCAATTCTGGAATGGAGACATGTGAAGAGGCAAGAGAAAAAGCTGAGGTTCTTTTATTGGCACAAAAGAAACTGACTGCTATATGGGAGATGAGGGCGCGTAAAAAAGGATGGAAAGAAGGGGCAGCCAAGTCTCGAACTCAGGCTCAGGGGAATGTACAGACTATGTGACATGCGCATGGCCTCAAGTAGCTTATCTCGACTTGATTTGGTGCCAGATTCCGGTGCAACAAAGTTGTCTATAATTGAGTCCCAGCTCAAAATGTGTTTAGAATGTGAATGGATTCCATTTATTTTGAACCATATGCCTGATTTTAGTTTAGAGGCCACTATAATATCTCTATCTCTAGATGCCAAAACATCTGAAACAGATTGCCACTAGTTCCACTATAAGGCAAAGCCTTTCTATATATCCTGCTGAGTTAAATTAAAAGTTTGAGTGAAGATTGCTTTCACCTTACAGACTTTTCATCTGGATGACTGTCATTTATCAACATTTCTATATCTATGGGTGAAGATAAACCGTGAACTTACGACTTGTTCTTCTAAGTCATTTTATAATTAGTTTTTAATTTATTTTTATCATTAATTATAATTATTTTCTTATTACATTTTGGGGTGGGTTTTGAAGTTGGAACGGATTTTGTTCTTTTATTTTTTAAATTGATTTTGTTAATTATTTGGGTAGCCAATAGAATGGTGACACATCGATAATAAGAATTTTAATTGTTGTTAACACATTAGTCGTTAAAAGTGAGGGCAAAGAAGACCCAATTTAATCATTTATTAACGTGGAGGGCTTTTTCAGACAGAGAGGTAGATGAAGGGTATTATTGTACCAATTCATATAGTTGAAGGGTATTTTAGATCCTTTTTCGTTCTATTTATTGTACTCAAAGAGTAATTTTGGTAAAATTATTTTTTTTATTTATTGCTTCTTAATTTCTATATTAGGTCAACAATTGATAATTATTGTTGAATGTTTAAGTTATTAATGAATAATTATTGTTGTATGGAAGGAGTACTTGCTAAGCGGAAGTAGAGAAAGTTGAGATGACTTTAACCTTGTCCCTGTATTCTTGACTTTTGGCCCAAACTCTGGGAAATGGATGATGTCAAAAGCATCATGAATGTATTATTAAAACATGTAATAAATACTTGTAAATCTAACTTACACATCAAAACTTAATAATACTTTATAAAACATGAAATCCTTAACGTGTAATTTTTTTTTCACAACTCAATGCGTCTTTGCATTACAAAGATTGGAATTCAGGGTCTACAGCCATGTGTGTTAATTTGCACAAGTTCTTAAAAGTTATCATGAATAATCAATACGTTTTTTTTACTTAAATATTAGATTTTTATTTATTGCATAATTTTATTTTTGAGTTTTAACATGAGTCTAACTCAGACATTGTATTCTATATGCTTATGAATAACATAGTATATTGATGTATATTTAGGATTAAGATGAATTCATCGACAATAGTTGACATTTTTATTTAGGCATCTTAACTATGCTTTGTACTCGACAGTTATCCAAAGTTGACATTTTTACTTAGACACGTTAACTATGCTTTGTACCTATTAAACACTTACACAACCTATAATTGTGTTTTTTATTTTGACAATCAGCTAAAATTACAAAATGTGTATATCACATCGCGGGGTTATTACATAAGGACTAATTAAAAGAGGACATGCGACATTTTGAGTGCAAAGTAATAATTCAAAAATAAATTATAAAGAAAGAAAAGAAAAAACTATTTTTCAGCAAAAATAAACAAATAAAAATTACCTATTTTCGTAATCCCAACTATAAATTATAAGGATAGATTTCAAAGTCCTCTTCTAGCTTAAAAGTTTAACAAAAATCATATGAGATCCAACCTTTAATCGGGAGTACTATAAGAATATCAACATAATAAACAATACTAGATGATCAACCTAGACAAGTTGAGGAATATCTAGGATTTTTACATAGTTTTGAAAAAAAAATAATAGCAATTTCACAAACTCCATAATTTATAGCGCAAGTACGTCTCGACGATAAGTTAACCTCATTACACTTAATAATGTTCACTTGGCCTCTTAATAAAGTACTTATCCTCCAAACCTTGGCCCATGAGAATCACTATTGACTGACGAGAAGGAAAATTAGTTATGCATATGAAAACACCAAGAGAGTATTAAATTAGTTTTGTAAATAAATTATTGTGGAATGTTTATAAATAGCTAATTATGAAATATAGAGAGCCTTCTTAGCTACAGTTTGACTAATAAATTTTTATAGTTGTAATTTCAATAGCTATCCCAAATTTTTATTTATTTATCTTCCTGTATTTTAATAATTTATAAAAATTGAGCGTTTCAGATGCATACAAATACAAACTTACTTTAAAGATTTGTATACGAGCTCCCAGATTTTCTTTGTACAAATTGAGTTTTCAAAGAGATCATTATATACACAAATGCAAATTTGCTTTAGCAATTTATATATGAGTCTCTAAGTTCATTTTTTATACAGATACAAACTTATAGGGATTTGTGTGAAGGACCCCAATTTTGCTAAACGTATATGAGCCTTCAAAATTAGAATGAGTCTCCCAAAATAAGGGATTTGCCTATGAGCCCTGAAATAGACAAATACAAAAGAAATGACTTATCACTTTGTTTGGATGGTTGTTATATATTGTTTCATAATGTATTATAATGTGTTTGTCATGTTCTAAGCCTATACTTTGGACGTGGCCAGCACTCAAAAGTCATTTCTGATCCTAAGCGAACTACTTGGCCTAGCTACTCACTCAGCGAAAGACTTAATAATGATGGAAAAGGCCATAAAAGCAATAAGATAAGCTCAACTGTCTACATAACTAAATAAGAAAGCATTTAAAGCAATGTCTGAATAACTGAAAACTGAAATACTAATCATACGGTCTATGGAACCTCTACTAAGATGTCTGAAAGGACATTTGAGACAGACCCCAAGTAGCCAAAACTGAAATAAAATTGAAATGACCTAACATGACATAAAATAAACAGCCCAGACTGCAAAGAGGGCTCACCATTGTCTGGAAGCTAGCAAGTTTCTCAACGGAGCGACTGCTGAGGAACTCGATCACCTGCGTCTGCATCATAAAACGATACAGGTCCTAAGGACGTCAGTACGTGAAATGTACGATAGGTAAGATGGCCAAAACAATTAAACAATATATCATAAATACTTCTCAAAAACTTAATCAATTAGCAATAATCATAAAGGCTGATATACTAAAAATAACATGCTAAAAAAGTAATATGCTAAAAATAGTAAGTAAAACATAATTTTCTTAGTTTAGAGAGTTTCTCTAAACGACAACCACCACTATGAGTTTTGTGGTGATACAATGTCTTGCCCACACTGCCAGATCCATCCCGTACTTTGTCGAGGTAGGGGACGAATAACTAGAGGAGTGGATCCATCCTAAAATTGGGGCATCTAGTGGCTAGTGAGGAAGGTACTGTGGTACGATCCTATCCTATGTTGTCTACATAGTTTATGAGTTCGAGTAATTTATTCTACTCTCACTCATATCGATGTTCAATACTACTCCCAAAATACTTACATATCTTATAATTAAATGATCATAAGTTCTTGAAAATCTAGTTTTTCTTGGGGATTTAACCCAGCTTACTACTTAGCTTTCTCAACTGAAATCTTTAACATTATTGAACTAGTATCTTTCATGTACTTTCAAACATACTAGATTTCTCAATTAAAGTATCAAGAAACCTTCAAGAAAACCATTCTTAAAATATATGATATGCTCAGCTCAAATGCAAGAATAATTCAAGAAAGACATTCTTTAACTAGTCTTGAACCATAATCTTTATGGGTATTCATGAACCCCACATGAATTCATAGGAAATCATATATACTTTAAATCAATACTTTAATATCAATTAAAAAAATCAAGAATCAACATCATTCAATCAAAAATCTATGCATACGTAAGGAAATCCACTAAACTTTATAAGATTTTCATGAAATTACTCTAAATCAAGACTTGGGACTTTCGGAATGAAAACTAAGTTATACTTTTCTAAAATATTCTAAAAATAATGAATTTAGAATGGCCTTACATACCTTGAAGGAGATTTCTTGAAAATTTGAGGAGAAGTTTTGGTGTTTCTTTACGCTTATATGCTACTCGAAGGATTTGAACGAGCGAATGAAAATGAAAGGAACATTTTTTGGGACTTATTTAGGCTTTAAAATGGATTAATTTAGGATATGGAGTGTGAAAAAAGTCAATTTTACCCCTCCCTATTAAAAAAAGGAAAACTGGCCCCGATTTGCACTAGTGTGCGACACGCACTAGTGTAAAATCTCATTTTTTCGCAATTTCAACTTTTCATCAAAATTTCGGAAAACACCAAGTGTAGCTCCGTATTCTCTCCGCGTCGCGGAGTGGATGCGGATTACTCACTGTTTTTGAAATTTTTGAAAAAAAATAATTCGCGTTTTTTTGAGCTTTTGTCTCATCGAGACCATTTTTCTACTTGATTTGTTGTAATAATAGCAAATCTGATCTAGGATTTGCAAATGGATCAAGGGAAGATACGTTACGCGCAAGGTCAAGTCTAGGGGTATTTTTGTCATTTCACGGGGGTGTTACAATATCTCCCCCTTTGGATCATTCGTTCTCCAATGATAATGATACATACAATTTAGCTCAAAACACATGATTCTAGAACTTAACAACCATAATTCTTCAAGATAAACTATGAAAGTTACCTTCAAGTTCCTCATTTAGGCCAACGAACAAGTGTGGATACTTGGCCTTCATGTTTGCTTCTGCTTCTCATGTGGCTTCTTTCACGAATTGGTTCCTCCACAAGACCTTCACAGAAGCAAGCTCCTTGGTCCTCAATTTACAAACTTGCTGATCTAATATTTGTACCAGAACCTCTTCATAAGATAAGTTGTCCTTAATCCCAACATTTTCAACTGGGACAACTAATGAGGGATCTCCCAAGCACTTCTTAAGCATGAAGATGCGAAATACTAGATGTATAGCACTCAACTTCGCTGGTAGCTCTAGTTCGTAAGCAACACTGCCCACTCTTCTCAGAATCTAATAAGGCCCAATATATCATGGGCTGGGCTTCCCCTTCTTTCCAAATCTCATAATTTCCTTCATTGGAGATACCTTCAAGTATACTCAATCGTCTATCTCAAACTTCAAATCTCTTCTTCTAATATCTGTGTAAGTCTTTTTCTGCTCTGAGTTGTCTTAAGCCTCTCTCAAATAACCTTTACTTTTTCCATCGCCTGATGAACTAGAGTAGGTCCTATCAGTTATGCCTCACCAACTTCAAACCATCCTATGGGTGATCTACACCTTCTCCCATAAAGAACTTCGTATGGTGCTTTTATGTATTCTGTCTAGATTTAATTGATAAATCTTTTTAATAAAGACTTTTATATAAATTATTGTGACATATAAAATAATTTTAAAATAAAAATTATTGGACCAACTAAAAGAATATA
>JAOTQJ010000099.1:16042326-16056868 GCA_025642045.1 Solanum sejunctum | reverse complement strand
TTATGAAACTTAAATTTGTCAATATATTATGTTTATGATATTTATTAATATTTCATAGAAGAAATAATTTGTTTTAGTTTTTTTAATCAGAGATAATTTTCATTAATTTATTTTAGACTGAGAATTTGAAATAGTACTATTTGCATCTCTACTAAAAATAATATCATAATTGGTAGCAATAATATAGTAACTATATTGCTAGCTTTTCTATTAGTATTAGAAACATTTACAAAAATTATGAGTAGAAATTAAAGTAGAAATAAAATAAAGTTTAATGTGAATTAACTGTGATTAGTTTAATCTATTGTAAATCTAGTTAAATAAAAAATCTAAGTAAAAAATGACAAAGCACTCACATGCAATAACATAATCAATTTCATAGCTCCTAATCTGACTCTTCACACATACAATGTTAAAGGTACATCAAATGATTAGAAAAAATAAAAAATGATATACAAACAACAAACAATATATTTCAAATCAATGAGAAGACAAAATTATTAACACACACAAAAAAGTAAATATCTTCTCGTACCATTTCGAATATCTCAATATAAAATACCCATAAATATTTATTTAAGTAGAAAAAGACTGATAAAAAAATAGCATAACTATCACCCAGATAAATAAAAGAAAACTCACTAAGCAACATCGGAGAATAACCAATTTGAAAATTAGAGAACTATAAATTTTGCATAGAGAATCAGTAACAAAGAAAAAGTTAAAGGAGTTAAATAATAGACGAAAAAGAATAAGTATAAGTTAAAGCAGTTAGGGTGGACATTAACCTAAGGTAAAAAGCTATTTTTCAAAATTAAAAAAGAATCCGAGATCAAATGAAATTAATACTATAGTATGTTGCTCTACTTTTTAAAATGTCATCAAAAGTATGTTTGATCCTCTAAAAGCAACACAAACATGTATACTGTAACATTTCTGGAGAGTCTAAATAACTTAGACTATAACATTTTGTTTATCATTATCTTTTTCTAATCTCACAACTACATTTTATACATAACCTTTAGAAACTTTATCACTTTTTCTCTATCTTGTTAGCTATTTCTTCATTGTCCTTGTTATTTTGATCAAATAATTATTCATTTAACTTTTCAATATTAATAATAAGATAAAAGCTTACCCAAAGTTGAATCATCCGCTTGAGAAGATGTAAAAAAGGAAGCATAGTATTTGAAAATTTGAAAGAAAAAAAATCATGCCAAAAAAGTAAGTTAAGTATGAAATAATACGCACGAACTCAGCCATTAAATTTTAAAAATTAAAGAGATTCAAGAGAAAACTTAGGACTAAAAAATTTTTTAAAAAAATTACTAAATTGAAATTGCTGCTAGTATTTTTTTTTTAGTGTGGAGAAAATAGTCTAAATTTAAAAATTTAAAAGGAAGACAAGAGCAATAGTGTAGATGCTTCTAGAATTAAAAAAAATTATGTATTGTGTGATAATAAAGTAATCTTGTGGACATTCTAGAATTACCTTAATTGTATTATTTAGTTTTAGAATAGAAATTTGAGGTGAGATCTTTTATCATAGGTATTTATAATTTACCTTGGTGTGATGAATGTATTATAACTTTATCCTTACATTAGCTAAATATTACTAAATTGCCATTGATCGTCGTCTCATTGGCTTCTCTCTCTCTCTCTATATATATATATATATATATATATATATATATATATATTCTTGGACAACCAACGACATTTTAGTAAATTCAACTTTATTCAAGGGAAAAAATAATAATTAATGGTCAAAATAAATAAAATTCTAGAAGAATCCATACATATCTTATGTTATGAGCCCATAAGGATATTTTTGTAATTGTGTTAAAATGAAGAGTTTCGATTGGTTAACTTCTATCAAACAATAATAAATGCTAGACTTGTTTGGACATATTTTAGAAAGAAATTTTTGAACTAATTTAAAATAAAATGAGTTTGAATAGTTGATTACTCACTCATAAAAATGCTTTTAAGGATTATTGCATAAACATATTTTTCGTATTAAGTTACACAATATGATCATTACTAAAGTTCATATTTTGATTATTAAAATAGTCTAAAAATGTAGCATCAGTATTTTTATTTAATTTAAAGAAAATGTCAAATTCAGTGTCTGAAGATAAAATAGTGTTTGACGATCAAAAAATTAATAAGTTGATAATGTATTCATCAAAATATTAAAAGTTATTAGTTTTTTATTTTCATGTATGATATTTTCTTAATGTCAAATATGATAAACTATTTAACAGAGAAAATTTGAAGAAAAAAATTATTATTCAAATTTGAGGAATGTTAAATTACAAAATAAAGAAAAATGAGGAGTTAAAAAATAAAGCAGAACAACAAAAGAAAATGCCAACAGAAAAGGATTATGCTGAGAAATATTTTTAAAAAAAGAGAGAAAAAACTAAAAATAAATAAAGGGAACTTGAAAAAGAAAAACTCGTATATTGGTTATTTTGTAGGGGTAAGATTCAAAGTTTTCTTTTACAGCATGATATTTAGAGTTCAATATCAATTTTTTAAATTTAATTTAGAATTTAACATTAAGGTAATTGTTGATATCATATATAGAAATAGAGTTGCTTTCGTGATTCTTTTATTTTTATGAAATTAGAATATTAATAAATACTTTCAATATTAACATCAAAATAAATAAAACTATTTCTACTTATTGAAGACAATAATAAAATGAATCACAATTCATCGACAAAGCTAACCACAAATAAATTATACTTGAGTTGATCAAAGATTTATATATTTTATCATATGCAAAGGTTGTGGTGCAAATATTACAATTTGAAGGTGACAAGGGTGGAAAATAAATACCACTTGCGAAAATATATGAAAATTGATAATTTTTTTAAAGATCTCGATATTTTATATATTCCTTAAACATGAAATATGCTAATTCATGATCTAACATACTTCTCTATTTCCTCTATGCATAAAATTTCTTAGAATTCGGCTTTAAAAAGTTTGATTGTAAATGACTTATTTATATCATATGAACATTTGAAAAAAAAATGATAAAATAATATATTAAAGTTATTTACTGAAAATAATATGTGGACTTATATTGGGCTCGTATCACGGGCTTTAAATTATCTAGTGTCTATGTGTGTGTGTGTATATATATATTCACGATATTTTAATTACTTGAGCATATCGTGCATATTTGATCACTAGGAGGTCGAGTATCAACCAGGAAGGTTATTTGAGTTGTGATTATAAGTGGTATCTTTATTACCTTTTTTACTAAAACTATTTATGCTTTTACTTTCTGCCTTGCATACCGATACATTTTTATTCATACCAATATCTCGTTGCCTGGGATACTGCTTTTTTGTTTCAGGCATACAGGTTCATGTTAGGAATTCTGATCGACCCCTCCGGTAGGATTCCAGTTCAGCTAGGAGTTGGTAAGCTCCTCCTCTTCCTGGAGCTTTCACAAGATGTCTACTTTTGTGGTACAATTGGGCATAGTCGGGGCCCTATCCCCACTCTTAAAGACTATTATCGACATGGTATTTTGGGTTGGTTCTTTTGCAACTTTTAGTCTCTAACTATAGGTTTGGCATGTATATATGTGTGTGTGTGCGCGTGTACCCTTTGGTTGCAGCCTCATTAGCTAGCTAGTACCTTATCATTTTGATTTATCTACTTTGGTATATATAACTTATTGCTAACCAAGTCATGACCTAAATGGTCCAAGTTTAGCTTTTCAGATATTATATGGCCTGAATTTTTGGCCCCGAATCAATTTGGCTAGCATGTTCAGTGGCTTACTCGACCAAGGACGATATCAAGTGCCAGTCACGCCTATCCTCTTTTTAGGGCGTGATAATATTATATTGTCAGTTTAAATATAATGTTTGTTTTGATTTTTACTTAAATTTCATTGTGTTATATCGTTTAAATCCATCGTTACGTAACGACGAAAACCCCTTTTTGCCTAACAACCAATTTGGTGTGGTTGCATTATTACTTTAATATCTTCTTTCTCATTTTTTACTTTACTTATTATTGAATAATTCTATTTTATTATTCGCTCTATCATTTCATGGTTTCTGTCACATAACCTATAATTTTTTGTTGGTTTATCATTCAAATTATAGATATATGATATTATGTAATGATGAAGAAAAATACAATCTATCTAAACATTATATTCATTGAACAATATAGTAAATTATGAAACAATACATAACAACCATCCAAACAAAGTGTTAAGTAACAATCAAAACAAACGTTGTATTTAAACTAAAAACTAATACAATACAACACAATAAGTGATAATCATCTAAACAAGGGATAATCTATTTACTTAGAACTTTAGTTGCAAGCGATAACTATTTAAACGTTAGGTACGCTTTACAATAATAATCGTACGTTTTCTACTCCGCGTAATTTTTCCTAAATTATTTTATGAAATACTTACAATAAAATGTGGGCCCATTTACAATAAGTAGGCATCAAGGCCCAATATCCTTCCAGGTGACACAAAGCCCAAATCCAACCTAGCCGTGCAACGGGGAATAGCGGTCGAATTCGGACCCAAATTCCGATTGGCCTGCTAAGATGAATTGAAATTGGAATGTCGATTTCTTCGGCCATTCCCATTGAATGACCACCACTCTTCCTCGCCTACGAACTTCCTCATCCCCATTCTCTTCCTCCCGATCTCTTTCTCCGGCGAAATTCATCTCCGTACGTTCATCTCAGTTCCTCTCTCTTGCTCTATATCTTCCGAATTTTGTCTACGTGAAACAAAAACCCTAATCCCCCTTTTTTCTTGTCATTCAAATGTGAAATTGTTGTAATAATTTATGTCTTAGCTCCTCACTGCTTAATGAAAGCTAAAGTTTTGATTTGTTAATTGTTATACCTATTTTTATGTGCTTACTAGTTAATTTATAGACATTAGTTTTTTTCTTTACCATCTGAAACTGCTTCCTTGAGCTGCGATGGTCGGCTTGTCTTTGTGTAGCACTAATCAGTTTTGATTACATTTTATCTGAGAAACGAGATTCTTTTTATCTTTAAAAAGAAAACTAGAAGATGAAATTTATGCATATTAATATTTGAGCTTACAGTTACTAGGATCCTAATGTTTTATTTGCTTTTAGATTTAGGGTTATAGTTTGTGTTGGAATAGAATGGAGAATTAAGTTTGGATTCCACATGAAAAAAATTTCATCTTGCTTGCTGCACGGGTTTTATGTTTGATACTGCATACAAAATGAATGGAGAGGGGGACGGATCCCGTCTCTTTTTGTGTTTGTGTCATAAGGAGAGAAGGACGCCCTTTACAGACAAAACAAGAGCATTGAGGCCTTGAGGATAAGTGCCAAGATAATGAAAAATAAATTCACTCTTTTGAAAGAGAGAACATAGATAAAGTAAATCTACAAGAAATTTGAACTGGCTTGTTAAAAAAAGGCTGGAATTGCATTGGCACGAAAGGTTATATTGCTATACTTATAGTACAACTGCACTAGCTATGTGGGGAAGAAACTAGATTTATGTTTTTTTGCTGGTCTATTGGGCTTATAGATTTGTTTCTCCCTTGTGGCTTTTTGTTACATATTTGTTGCAATGATAAACTTCATTTTCTGTTCTCTAGACGTCCTTTGCTTTTTTCTTCTTATTGTATTTAAACCTTTGTTGCCCTATTATTATGAAAAATCATTTACATATAAGGAGAACATTATATGACAGTGTAGCATAGAGAAAGATCATGGCTGTAGAGGCTTTTGCCAAAACAAATTTGATGGAAGATATGGATGATGATGATGATGATGTGCCTTTAGTTTTCAAACGAAGTAGTACCACATCAAAGCAGAATCAGTTGAATTCATCATCTCAGAAGCAGGATGGACGATCGGGGCGGCAAGTTTCTGATGTACGTTCTCCTAATGGTCAGAGCTCTAGTGGTCATAAACTCAAGACAGTCACCTCTTCTAAGGCATCTCCAGGATATTCGCCTTTGACTAGTCCAAAAGCATCGCCTTCATCAAGCAGGACATCACCTGCACCAAACTCAAGGCCATCATCTTCTGCAGGTAATCAGGCAAAAAACGTTGATCAACAATCGAATGTTCCCAGGGAGTCGAAGCAAGCTGTTGAACCAAAATCTGAACCTAATGATGAAGCTGAGGATTCTGATGATGATAAACCATTGAGGGCGAGGCTCCCTTCTGGGTTATCTAAGAACAACTCTATTCATGCCAATAAAGTGCTTGGTACTTCAACATCAGTTCATAAGTCTAGACCTCCCAAGAAAGAGGATTCAGATGATGACATTCCCTTAGCATCAAGGTTTCAAGCGAAACCCAATGCAGGTGCTTCCACTAGCAAGTTTACTAATTCCAAAGAAGTTAAGCCTAAGTTTCATCCAAATGGTTTTCCATCTGCGACAGTATTAAGTAAGAGACCCCCTGGTGATGTAAAGTCTGCTCCTCAGGCTTCAGTTAAAAAGCCTAGACTTTCTGATGTATCTACACCTGTTTCTAGTAAGCAACCGTTTGTTAAAACTGAAAAGAAGACAGAGGATGATGACGACAACGATGACGATGAAGATGATGTTCCTTTATCTCAGAGGCCGAAAAAGGCAGCAGTAGCTTCAGCTAGTAAAGTGTCATCCATAAAGAAAGCAACTAAAGTTGTTTCGCAATCAATGAAGAAAACAAAGAAGAAGTTTAAAAAAACTAAGTATTCTAAGTCGTCAAAAGTGCAGCCAAGCTCTGGTGAAGGGCAAAAATGGACTACATTGGAACACAATGGTGTGATTTTTCCACCCCTATACAAACCTCATGGGGTTAAGATGCTCTACAAGGGAAAGCCTGTGGATCTTACTCCAGAGCAGGAAGAGGTCTCAATCTGTCTCTGGTTCCATGTGTCTCATTCATGTCTTTGCGAATAATTTATTCTCAGTACATCAATTTCCTTCTGCCTGCAGGTCGCAACCATGTATGCCGTGATGTTAGATACTGAGTATATGAATAAACAGCAGTTCAAAGAGAATTTCATGAATGACTGGAGAAAAATACTTGGAAAAAACCATGTTATTCAAAAGTTAGAAGATTGTGATTTTACCCCTATATATGAGTGGCATCAAAGGGAGAAGGAGAAGAAGAAACAAATGAGTACAGAAGTAAGTAAAAAATTAAGTTAGAAAATATGGGAATTTGTAGTTATTTTGTGACTTATTCCGTAGTTAGTTCATTTTTCTTATACTTTTCCACCTTCTAAATTGCTGGTTAGCTTTCTTTATGAGTTGCCAAATTGTTAAATTTTAAAATTTCTGATCTTGTCACTTGTGACAAACTTCTGAATTTGTTTGGAAGTTGTATGATCTCACTCGGTAGAGCCAACATATCCCAGTCACCTTTGGACTAAAAAAAGATATCTCTGCTTTATAGTGTAGAACTGCATAGATTTCCTGTGTGGTGGATATGCTACTTGCTTATCTTATTATGGTAGTACGTGTTTGGCAGCTGATCTTTTATGTAGGCATTTGATGCGTACGTTTGTCTAACCAGCATGAATCTGGCATTTCGGTCAACCTTATAAAATAGTTTTAGCTGCATTTGCTGAATTGAGAAGATTTGTAGAGACTATGCTTCATAGTATATTCTAAGCTATCCTTACAGATGCAATAGATCGTATCACATTATTGTTTTATATACAACCTCTACTTCTAAATCCATGTTGCTTGGACTCTGCAATAATGTTGCTGCACGCGTGTCCAATCCTTCAAAAATGTACTGCTTTGAAGGATCCACACGTACCTGGCGACATTTTGAAGAGTCTGAGTGATGTAGCTCTTCATTTATGTTAATGCTGGATAATCATAGAATTTCATTTTCCCTAGCTAGTGGATTTGATCACTATTACTAGAAATCTAGTTAGCAATTCTATGAGGGACCAAGTTTCCTTCATTTTGATGGTGGGAGTATTTTCTAGCTCACTTAAAACTGACTCTGGCAAAAGGTTTATCCCAAATTTTTGCTTTTCTGGCTGCTTGTCTGCTTCTTCTTTCAATTTGTTTTTTCCAATTCTTTTTTCTTCATGGGTGGGTAGGGCATTTTCCAGAATATTGGTTGTGTTTTCCACTGCTCTATTTGATAAAATAATTGGTGTGCCTTCCACTTCTACTATCACTGACTGTTCACCCAAAAGATGTGTGATGTTTTGTCAAATTGGTTGAATGTTACCCTGAATCTGACATATTGCTTCTCAGTCTGATCAAGGCGGTCGTACCTATGTTTGTGGTTAACCTGATTGCCAAGTATATTAAGCTCATAGATATTTTGAAAGTTTTCTTCTTAAACACTGCCTTGCCTATTTTGCAGGAGAAGAAGGCATTGAGAGAAGAGAAACTTAAGCAAGAAGAGAAGTACATGTGGGCTGTTGTGGATGGTGTTAAAGAGAAGGTATGGTTCTGTTTAACTTTAGCTTTTAGCATTGTCTTGCTTTCAAATATGGTACTTTAAGAGAAATGATGATGTGTTATCTTTTGAATTTATGCCAATGGGATTATAAGATGGTCCATCTTCTTCTTTCTCTTAAGGAGGAGGATCTTATGTCTTCTTTTTTTCTGGGGCGTTTACCTCTTTCTTTTTCAACATCATCTACTGTTATTCTGGAAATTTCATCTTATATTAGCTATGCATTTATTCAGCTTGCACAAATTTTTGGTTGGAGGTGTGAAGCTACCAGAATTCCTTTGTGTTTTATTTTTCTGATCCCTTGCTATTCCAGTAACGATTCTCCTTGACTGATCTCAAACAACATTGGGAGCTTTATTCCTTTATGTGTTAAGTATAGTTTAAAAAACACCTTGTATTCATCTTTGGAATTTATTTTTCTGAGTTCTTTTTCTTATTAATGTTGTTCTATTTTAAGTTGCATTTAACTGGAGTTTGCAGGTTTTCAAAGTAGATTTTATGAATGCCTAAATGTATTTATCTGTCACATTTTCCTTTCAAGAACATTTCATCTTTAGTTTCTCTAACTCTGTTGAGATTTTGGATAGGACCTGATTGTTTAATCCATACCTCCTGCTTTTATCTGATGTTTGATTTCTATGGGATGACTATTCTAGGTAGGATTCCTCAGCTGGAAAGAGAATAAAAATGCCTTCTTATTGTCATGTATTGCTGAAGTACACGGATTTTATTTAAGAAAGAAAATAGAAGTCGAAAGATGAGTTAAAAGAGTTAGAATGTTCACTCCTTGTGTAAGATCAAGGAATGAGGTTCATTGACTTGTATAAAAGGGTTTTCCCTTAAACGATATGCCTCTTTTTAACAATTTTAAACTGAAGAATGAATGTAATTGAATGATGGTTTGTTCAATGAGATATCACGTAAGAAATATCTCTTCTTTTATATGTATGTGTGGGGGAAGAGAGGATAGTCTTGTTCTTGGAACAGAAGACTTCTAGCTCTGGTCTGGTGGAGCAAGTTTTGTTTGTTTCTGTCTATTAGTGATTTCTGCACCTTTGAGCTCTTGGTGAGTTGGATGGTATTTGCAGCCGTGTTGATAGGTGACAATTTAGAAAAATAAAATGATAAGATGTTGTAATGAGCTTATGGAGTGTTGGATGGTATTTACAGCCATGTTGATAGGTGATAATTTAGAAAAATAAAATGATATGAGGGAAGATGTTGTAATCCATTGTTACATATTGTTTTCACATGTTTTTGCCAGTTGCTTCATAATCCTTTTCTGGATTATTCTTTGTTTCCATTCTTAAGCTGTTTCATGTTTCATCTGTCCTTTCCCTTTTAGGCATTTTTTTTGGGTTTTCTAGCCCTATGATATTGAGCCCCCTAGTTTTATCTGACTTCTCAATCTTGAGCTTCCCCTTCTTATTAGTTTGATGTGCCAACATGGTGTTCTTTTTTCGTTTTTCACCCCATTAGGTATCCACCCTTAAGAACCTGAAAGGCCCATGCTATAGGGAGCATAGTAAACTTGCAAATCAACTGCAAATGGTCTGACCATTTAGTTATGTGCAGGTTGGGAACTTTCGGGTTGAACCACCTGGATTGTTCCGTGGCCGTGGGGAACATCCAAAGGTATGTTGACCTTTTACTTTTTGGGTTAAACTGGCAAAAACAATATATAATGTGCAGAATGGTGTATTGTTTTATGTTTAGGTACTTCAAGTTTCACTGTGATATTGACTATTGATGGATGTTGCTTTGAATGGTACAGATGGGAAAGCTAAAGAGACGGATCCAGCCAAATGACATCACAATAAATATCGGAAAGGGTGTTCCAATACCGGAGTGCCCCATCCCCGGCCAAAGGTTATTTTCATTCTTTCTCCTGTTATCCTTTTGGAAGAATAGTCTTATCTTTTGGAGGATGGTAAACGGAGTAAGAAATATCTCTTTGCACCATATACAAGGTAAAAAGCTAGAGTTTCACCTTCATTTATTTTTCTTCCCCTTGTTGGCTTGGCAGATGGAAGGAAGTAAGGCATGACAACACAGTAACATGGTTAGCTTTCTGGAATGACCCTATTAATCCAAGAGAATTCAAATATGTTTTCCTGGCAGCCAGTAGTTCCTTGAAAGGGCAAAGCGATAAGGAGAAGTATGAGAAAGCAAGACGTTTGAAGGTACAATGAAGCAGTTGGCAAAACTTCTGATCAATGATTTTTTTATTTTTTAAATTGTGACTGGTTGCTCATGGAGGATTGGTGGCTATAACTGTCTCTCATTTGCAGGATTACATAGAAGGCATTAGATCTGCATATACAAAAGACTTTACAAGTAAAGATCCTGTGAAGCGTCAGATTGCAGTTGCAACTTATCTTATTGATAAATTAGCTCTGAGGGCAGGGAATGAGAAGGTATCAGGAACACTAGCTTATATTTTTTCTTAGAATTTTAACTAGGGGCAGCATAGATCTCAAATGAGTCCGAAAATTCCAAACCTGGTTGTTACCTGGTTTAGGTCATGTCTCTTTCAGAAGTACTTGCAGTTGTGTAGAAGGAAGAAACTATAGCAATATATGCTACTCCTTTCTTTTCAATTGACATAAATTTACCAATGGTACTAGTGAAGTACATCACTAATAAACTACAAAGCAAAATAATTTAAGCGGAGATCAATTTATCCAAAAGAACTGAAGGTGAGAGATCAGTGTTCCAGTTTTTAATATTTTTTCTATGAAGGACCATGCTTTTGCCTACAGAGGCATGGGCAATGCAAAGGTTGCGTAAGTGTTCTTAGTTATATTTCAATGTGACTCAGGATGATGACGAAGCTGATACAGTTGGTTGCTGTACTTTGAAAGTAGAGAATGTAGAGCCAGTACCTCCAAATATTTTGAAGGTATTGTGGTTTTATTTAACAAAAGCTAAATTGGAAGAGCCCTACGAAACGTACTCCTGTTCAGGTTCTTAGTTTTGTGCAATTAATTGCAATGCATGGAATTGACTTTGCTTTCTTCAGTTCGATTTTCTGGGTAAAGATTCTATCAGATACCAAAATGAGGTGGCTGTGTATGAGCCTGTTTTTAAAGCTATTCAACAGTTCCGCAGTGGTTAGTAAATGCTGCTTCTCTGCTGGAATGTATTCTTTGATTCTTTTCCCTTCATGACATATATGGATACACTTGATTTCAGGAAAAAAGGGCGGTGACGATCTTTTTGACAAGCTTGATACGAGTAAGCTTAATGCCCATCTAAAGGAACTCATGCCAGGCCTCACAGCAAAAGTATTTCGTACATATAATGCTTCTTTTACATTGGAGCAGCAAGTAAGTTGTTTTCTGAGACTAGGGGTTTTGTTTGACTACTGTGTTATCCATGACTAAGCCCCCACACACAAAAAAAGAAAAAGAAAAAACAGAAGGTGCTGGAGCTAGTTAGAGTTGTGAATTCATCATAAGTTGACGCTATGTTGGCTATCAACTTACTATAACTCTCTCCACCCTTGTCGGGTATGGGACCAGCAATCTGACTTACCCCTCTTCCCCTAAAGAGTGAAGATTGCAGTTCTATATTGGGACTGTGTGGCAGCTTTTTGAATAATATTTTGCCTTTTACTGATCAAGAAAAGAGGGAAGGCTTTTTCCCTCTATCTTGAGTTGAATTAACTAAGAGAAGAGATCTGCTTATCCATTTATGCTCTTCTTATATGAGTTTGATTGGTTTCGGTTAAAGTAGGATACTGCACTGAGATAAAGTTGTCTGTGCTTGGTTTCCTTAGAAAACTTGATGAGCAAGACTATGTGGTACTCTTTCTCTTACTGCTTTTAGATATGTTGTCTCATTTGCCAGGGGAATGGATACAACATACGCAGTGGAATCCCACAAGTGGAGTCAGGGGAGGGTAACATGTACGCAGACCTTACCACTACCTCATAGAGATAGAGAGGTTGTTTTTGGAAGACTCTCTCCTCAAAAATAATAGGCCTCAAAAGTAGAAGATACTAGATAAGAAAGAAAAACGGCCAAAGTGAAAAGCAAATGATAATATATAAATACAATAAAGAAATAAATATAAGACGGACAATAACAACACAAGATATATAGATACATGACTAATCCTACTAACCTACTATAATGCAAGGCCAAACATCGTCATACCTCTACTGGCCTTTTAACCTCTACCCTAATACGCATTTTCCACTTCTTTCTATTTAAGGTTATGTCCTCGACAATGCGAAGTTGCGCCATATCCTGTCTAATCACCTCCCCCAAGTACTTTTTCTGTCTACCTCTACCCCTTCGTGTAACACCTAAATCCAACCTCTCGCACCTCTAATAGGAGCATCGACACTTCTTCTCTGCACATGCCCTTCCCTCATCTTGTCTGCCACAGATGCCACCGCTAACTTCTCCTGAATGGTCTCATTGCTAATCTTATCACCCTGGTATGTCCACACATCCATCTCAGCATCCTCATTTCCGCAATTTGTACCTTCTATATATGTGAGTTTTTGATCAATATAGCAACTACGGTCTAACCACCATTCTGTGAAATTTACCTTTAAGCTTATGGTGTCTTCTTATCACAATACTCCAGAAATAAGTCTCAACTTCGTCTGTGCTGCCCAATACGATGTATGACATCATCATCGATATCACCACTACTCTAGATGATGGACGCAAGATATTTAAAGCTCTCTCTTGGGAATAGATTGAGTGGCAAGCTTCACTTCAATGTTCGTTTCATTCCTCTCAGTATTGAATTTCCAAGTATTCTGCTTAGTCCTGCTCAATTTGAACCATTTGGATTCCAAAGTATGTCTCTAAACTCCAACCTGTCATTAACTTTATTCCGAGTGTCATCAATCTGTACTATGTCATCTGCAAATAGCATGCACCAAGGAACCTTCTCTTGAATAGATCGTGTCAGCTCATTTATCACTAAGGCAAAAAGAAAAAGGCTTAGCACGGATCCTTGATGAAGTCCCATCTCAACAGGAAAATGCACAGAGTCTCCTTCCACCGTCCTTACCCGAGTTTTGGTTCCGTCATACATGTCCTTCATCACCCTAATGTACACCATTGGATGGTGTATATTATCCAATGCCAGGGGAATGGATGTTACTTGTTGAATTAAATAGGATGGTTGAAATATAGAAGTGTTCTCGGAGTGTTATATGAGTTCTTCTGTGGAACTACTGTTAGATGGACATTTTTATGTGAGAGTATATATTGAAATAATCTCAAGGTTAACCTATCTGCAACATTGGTTTAATGTAGTTGCAGATATTAAATGGATGTGTGGTCATACAAGATTAGAGAGAATAATAAATTATTACATTCGAAGAAAGGTGCAAGTACGCGCACAAACAATAATTAAGAGAGTCGCTTGAGATGGTTTTGTCATGCCTCAATCTCTAGATGTAGCTGCTTGTAGGTGTGAAACAGTGGTGATTGAAGTTGTTAAAAAGGACAAGGTGGGCCTGGAATTAAATTGAAGGAAGTTCTGAATAATCTACAATCTGTCAGAGCTTGTGCAGACTTAGTAAATAATAGGTCATAATGGAAAGAAAAAACCCATATAGATGATACCACTTACTTGGTTGAGTTTTGGTCATGTTGGTACATTTATTTGGTTGCTAAGTTTTGGTCAATTTGGTACTTTTTTTAGGTCTGAAGTGCTTGCTAGGAGTCTTTTAGTCTTGTTGAAATTGTATATGCCAATAGGAGTCTCTTAGTCATGTTAAAAATGTAATATATGCCAGTAGAAAATGTAAGAATTTCTTTTTAGAGAATTTCTAGTGCTATTTAACGTACATTTTTGAATATTGGATTGAAACTGATTGCTTGTGGCGACATGAATAGTGAGGATTCACATAGCCAACCCCAACTAGCTTGGGATTTAGGTGGTGTTGTTTTGATGTGCCTGCTTTTGAATAGTTTTAATTAAGTATAGCATAAAGGGCTGTTAAACGTGTGATTTTATACAAAGATAACAAGTTAAATGATCACATTCAACAATCCTTATAAATAGAATATATATATATATATATATATATATATATATA
>JAOTQJ010000099.1:16022592-16042226 GCA_025642045.1 Solanum sejunctum | reverse complement strand
GATAACAAGTTAAATGATCACATTCAACAATCCTTATAAATAGAATATATATATATATATATATATATATATATATATATATACAGAGAGAGAGGAAATTGTCTTATGGTATTCTATGTAGATCTTCGGATGCATTAGTTATTAGTTGCAAAAACAATCATGATAATTGAAGGTTTTTAAAGGAGGCAATCATAGAATCACACGGAATGAAATGATTTCAAAAGACCCACAATATCTTGGAATTCGTGCAGTGCTAAGATGGAGCACAATAGAAGGGAAAAAATCTATGTAGGAAATACTAAATAGTTGAGATTTAGGGTTTAGTCTGGTTGGTTTGCTCAGTCCAGTGATTCCTAGAAGCTTTTTTGGTTATTTTGGAATTTTGTATGTCAGTAGAAAATTTGGAGAGCTTCTATTGCTGGAGAACACTAGTTTTTGATGAAGGAGAATTCATTAATAGGCATCAAGGAGGAGCAAAGTATAGGGTTGGAGAACCATTATTGAGTGTTGGAATGAGACAGGTCTGCTTGGAGAGGAAATAATAGTGAGGATTCATATAATCGATTCAAACTAGTTTGGATTGAGTTTTGGTGGTTGTTGTTTGCTTTCAAGTAGTTTTCACCTTGATAAATTGATGCTTAGTTTGACTAAAATATTCAGTTTGAGTCTATTGATAGATAATTTCAACTAGAAGTTGAAGTTTTCTGGATTAGTCATATTACGGTCAATGCAAGGTCCTGCTAATTTTGCTAATTGAAACCCCAAAGAGTGGAAAATTTGTTGTCGTGCCTTTCAACAAAACTTACACATACTTTTCTTGGTTGTCACAAATTAATGGATGTTGTTTCTATTGTTTTTTTCCAAAATTAGAGATTATGTTCAACTCAATTGAGCATTTGTTCAGTCTCAGCTAGGGGGAAAGCTGTTTGTCATCTATTAAATTTTACTTGTTTTCTGATTGAATTTGAATAAGTATGCGCCTATTTATGCTTGTGTAACTGGAACTGGAGATCCATTATGCCTTTCACATTACCAATTACCATGCACATTTTTTTTCTGTGCTTATTTACATTGCTACTGATGGCAGTTGGGTAAACTCACACAAGGAGGGGAGCTCGCTGATAAAATTGCAGTATATAATGTGGCAAATAAAGAGGTAGGACTTCCATGAAAAAAGGGTCTAGTTCTGATCGGGACGCTGGTTATAAAAATTTCTGTTACTATGTTTATATTTCTTGTTGCAGGTTGCAATAATTTGTAATCACCAGCGTACTGTCTCGAAGTCCCACAGTGTACAAATTTCTAGGTTGAATGAGAAGATAGATGAGTTAAAGGTGCTTACCTTTTGTTATCAGTGTTCATTCTCTGTTGTTTCATTTTTCTCTGATAAGTTTCTATAATGGGAGTGGCTAATGTTTATCATCAAAATAGAAGAGGATTGCTTATTGATGATATTTTACCTCCGGTTGACTTGTAGACAAAATATTTGCATTTCCTTAGACTGTGATTGTGTTTTCGTCAGGCTGCTTTGGAAGAATTCAAAGTAGATTTGGCTCGGGCAAAAAAAGGGAAGCCTCCAGTGAAAGGTGCCGATGGCAAGACGAAGAGGAACTTGACCCCTGAAGCGTACAATTGCTATCCTTAACTCGAGCCTTTCTTCCACTCTTTGTTTTAGTTGCTGATATGTAAGTGTTAATGCGTGCAGATTACAGAAAAAAATAGATCAAACAACTGCTAAGATTGAGACCATAGAGAGGCAAATAGAAACGAAAGAAGAGTTGAAAACTGTGGCTTTAGGCACATCAAAAATCAACTATTTAGATCCTAGGATCACTGTGGCATGGTGTAAACGCCATGAGGTTCCCATCGAAAAGGTAAATACCTCTTTTACAATGTCTTATGGGAAAAGGTACTTCCACAAATTTCATCTCTTATTTCTAATTGCCCTGGTGTTGATCCTTGTTTGCCCATGCAGATGTTCAACAAGTCTCTTCTAGCAAAGTTTGCCTGGGCAATGGATGTTGAACCTTCATTTACGTTCTAAAGTTTTGGTGGCTGTTGTAGTGTAGGACATCTCTTCTAAGCCAGTCTCCAGCGTAATACCTAATTGTTCCATTTCCCCCTCCCCCTCCCTTCTGGAAAGAGAATAGGAAAAAAAAAGTTATATTAATTTTTCACTTAAAAAGAAGGAAAAAAAAAAAGGTGATCTTATATCATTGTCTGACATTTTAAAAATTTGTTTACTGGCTGGCCCCTGATGAATTCCTGTTGTAATTTAAGCAACCTCTGAATTTATGGGGTAAGTTTTCCCTAATTGCCTTGCCTCTCTTTGATTTAATTTCCGTTCGGGAATTCTTCCAGGGTTGAGCTTTAGATGTTCTAACTTGTTTCAAAATGATCAAGTCTTATGTTCTTCAGGAAGGAATTACAAGTTTCCTGTATGAAGTATCTGTGTTTATTGTATCCGCTAGGGGTCAACAGATAATTGTAGTTGGGTTGATTCTTGAAGATTTTGAATTTGGATCTTTGAGTTGTAATAGATCACCCTTTAGTGTCAATATTAAAGCTTACGATCTATTATTTGCAGATGTTTTGTTTCTTAGATTATTTTTTACTATCAAGGTAGGTATAAAGCAAGCAGTACGATAATAGAAGTACGAATCCGAGGTTGGAGGTATATCTCCTTTGATAGTTTTATCAAAAATTGGCAGTAAGACACATTATATGTCGGAGCATGATTTCTGTAATAAGAAAAACTTAGAAGTGGAGGCCAAAAGAAAATACGTATAGCGATTCACTAAACAGCTGTTTAGGAAGACATCAAAAGAGGTGGTGTATTGGGAAGGATTGTCTCTCTCAATTAGAGGTCTTGGTTCAAGTAAATCTTTGATAGGAGTATTGGTTTGGAATGATTGCGTTAACTGTTTCAAAAAAATATTAAAAAAATATTACATTCCACTTGTGAGGGAGTTTTTAAAATCTCTCTTTGCACTACTTGGAGCTTCCTATTTTATTGAGAAAATGAATGGTCTTAGCTTTGGTTCCATTTGGTGCGTAATGCTAATGAAAACTATTCGCAATATATTTTAAAAAGTGGTTAATTTAAATAAGTAAATATAATTGCTATTTTGTTTGTTAAAACAAACGTAGATTTTTCCATATGGACATTGTATGTGAATGATTAAATGGCAAAATTAACGATATCTTCTAGTATTTAATTTGAAAAGCAAATTAATATTTCTAATCTTGTTATAAAACATTAGCAATATAAAAATGTTAAACTAGAAAGAAAGACAAATAGAGTATAATATAGAGAATATGTTAATTTCTTTAGGTGTGTGTTTACAAAGGCATAATAATACCCGTTTATAGGATGTAGAAATTGTTCGTGTATAAACCAAACACAATACGTTAGCAAATATTAACTTAATATAATAAAGAGATACGTGCATGAGTGAGTGAAACATCTACTAAGTTAAATTAAATTGTAACAATTTTTCTTGGATGTTTATAGATAACGTGCCTCGTTAAAATCTTACTAGAAAAAATTCAGTGAAAAAAAATCTAGTGAAGGAAAAAGAGTACACATATCTTGTAATATGCTTTAAGTGATGTTTCATTAAAAACCTCACCAGAAAAATCCAATTGAACAAAACCTGATTAAAGAAAAAAGAGTATAGTACGTATTATATTTCCCTTGATGTAAATTTTATTTGATATCTTGGAAACGACGTATTCTAATCTTATATCTTAGCTTCTCAAATATTGACGTCGGCAATGTTTTAATGAATGAATCTGCAAGATTATCACTCGTACGAATCTGCTGAACAACTATCTCACTATTTTGTTGAATATCTCGGTTGATTTCATGAATTGTTATTATCTCTGCATGATTTGAAGAAGAAGCAACTATTGTTTGCTTCATAGAATGTCATGATACAGTTGTACCACTATACGTGAACAAATATCTTATTTGTGATTGGACTTTGTGTGGGTTAAATAAATATCTCGCATCTGCATAACCAATCATTTTTTATTTGAATGCATCACAATATAACAATCCCATATTAATTGTTCCTCGAATATATCCGAATATATGCTTAACACCTTTCCAATGTCTTCTTGTTGGACATGAGCTGAATCTCGCCAATAGACTTATTGCAAAACAAGTCTCTAGTCGTGTGTTGTTGGCAAGTTACATTTGTGCCCTAATAGCATGGAGATATGAAGTGTCATCACCAAAAATCTTCTCATTCTTTTCCTGAGGTTGAAATAAATCTTTATTAATATCGAGCAATATCACAATCATTGGAATACTCAATGGATGTAATTTGTTCATGTAAAGCTGCTTCAAAACATTTTGAGTGTATGTTGATTGATGGATAAATATCCCATTAGTCAAATATTTAATCCGTAGGTCAAGACAAAACTTCATCTTACCGAGATCTTTTATTTCAAATTCTTTCTTCAAACACTCAATAGCTTTTAAAAGTTCCTTAGGAGTGAACGATGTTCAAGTCATCAACATACACAAATATTATAACAAATTCAGATTCCGACCTTCATATAAAAATAAAAGGATAAATAGGATTATTTTGTACTTTTCTTTAGCAAATATTCACTAAGATGATTATACTACATCCGCCCTGATTGTTTCAATCCATATAAGGATTCTAAAGCTTTATTAAACAAGTTTCTTTTTGAATTTTTGTATGTTTCGAGCAGTTTGAATGCTTCAAAAATTTTCATAAAAATGTCATGGCCCAATGAGCCATACAAATAGATTGTGACCATATCCATTAAATGCATTTCAAGCTTTTCATGAACTGTAACATTCATTAGATACCTGAAGATAATTACATTTATCACAGGATAATATGTCTCCTCATAATCAATGTTGGATCTTCGAAAAATTCGTATGCCACAATGTAATGACCCGTTAGGTATTAAAAAATAAATAAATAAATTAGTCTTCATATTTTCTTGAAATATCCTTCTCGTGAATTTTAAATGAGTATTTTGGACTATTTGATACTGCGATTGTTTAACTTATGAGTAAATTTAGACAATTATCTTAACTGGTGGTCCAAATTAGTAATTAAGATGTCATCCTATACTACTTGTACTAATATATATATAAAGACAACTAGAGGGTTACCTAATTAAATTAGAAAGTAAGAAGAAGAGAAGAGTTAGCGAGAAAGGAAATTGGTACGTCGTCAACCGAGACGAACCTCTTGTCGAGGTAATTCAAGCTCTAATTCTTCCTAATTATATTTAGGAATAGAAAGTATAGGTGTCAGAAAATTTAATGTTAGTGTGTTCTAATCCTATGCTTCACACTTTGGTATTGAATCATAAAATAGGAGAAGGGTAGAAGGGGGTCGTAACGTGTTGTTCCAGGAAGTCATAAGGTGTCGATTGTTTATTTATTTTCTAGGGAAGGAGACAATTCATAGTATAAATTAATCTTGTATAGCAACTCTTATGTGGATAGGTGAAAAAGGAAATTTATATTACTATTATTATATTAATAAAGTGAGATAATACCTTTGATTATTTGAATGATGAGACATAGTGGCTACTGCCACATGGATGATGCTTTCTAAGTTAAATTGCCACTTGGATGATGATATCTAGGTTTGCATAGCCATGACAAGAATATAGATACAAAAGTGCGGAGAATTATTATCAAGCTAATGGAATTTTCTTTATGTTAACGTTGTTATTTCAGTTTTGATTTTTCCCCTTCCTTGTTTATTAGGTTATGATTTAAATTTAGATTCATTGGGAGATAAGTATTAGATGGGCTATATTACGTGAACATCTTTGAATTTATATCATTAGAAGGATTTAAGATTTAATTCTTGGCTTGGAAATTTAGGAACTAAATTATCAAATTAGATAAAATTTTGAGGTTAGGCTATATATATAAATACAGATGTCATTGGACTTCTTGTGACGTGTATGTTTCGTTCTTGATAGAAAATCATCGTTTTAAGAGGTGAATTCAAGATCGTCTATTTGGTAGAAGTGTTTGAGTGTGAGTTAGGCATTGAGGTAGGTTTCTCTATCCTTCTTTGAGACTGGGATTGAATTATTGAGTATCATTATGTTGTAATCTATGGGATGGAATGGGATGGGATTGTATCATGTGTTGAGTTGAAAATTCTTATTGTGATGCTAGTATGATGGTTTTAATTGTCCATGTGTTTGCTTTGAGAGCATGTGAATATTAAATTGAGAATATTATGAATATGACACTTTCAGAATGGTGATATTTATTATACTTAGTGAGAGGAATATTACTTCCATAATTGTATTTTTATTGCATGCATCCTCATACTACATGTCATGACATTTTGAGAAGTTGTGAATGATGATTCGTATCATGCGTCCTTGACCACGAGCACTTGGGTGACAAGGTAGTTGATGCATTGCGATTGAGGTATATGGCCTGAGAGGTCCCCATGGGTTCCCTTAGTCTATGGAGCTTTAGCTCGACGGAGGTGTATACGACAAGCTGTGCGACGGTCTTGATATCACTTTGCATTGCATTTCATACCATCTCATCCTGCTACTTGTGGTTGTCTGGATTGGCTGATTGAGACTATATATTTACTTTATTTGCATTGTTTTATAAAAATTGGCAGCACCGATACCCGACTGATTTTTCTGTTGCAGGTGGAAGCGTTCCTAGTTATTTCATAGTTTATTCAATTTCTGATTCCCAGGTTAAATCTACTGGGTACATATTTTGTATACTCACCCCTACTTCTTTTCTCCCGCAGATTCTCGTCAGGATTATCTTCGTGGTAGTTGATTTGCTCGTGCGCTTGACTCGTACCAGATCTAGTGGTGAAACTCATGGTTTTGAGTTCCCGTTAGATTCTATGTTAGTTATTTAGTTTTTAGTATTATTTGAAGACAGATAAACACTAATTTCACTAGTTTTGTTGGTAGATGTTCTTTATACTCGTGACACTAGATTCTGGGATATGATTTTCATGTGGAGGCTATTGATCTATTGAGTTTTTTGCTTTTAGCCAACTTTAATTCTGGGTTCAGATATTAAGTGGTCAGCTAGTCATGACCTCATTTTGGGTCGTGACACACAAGTTGTGCTTTTACATCTTACAACTTTACCATTTTCATTGTATGCACAAAAATTCATTTGTAACCAATTGGCTTGACACCTTGTGGTCGAACTATCGGTCCAAAAATTTTACGTTTTTCAAGTGAAGCCAATTCTGTTTGAATTACATTCTTCCATTTTGGCTTATATTCATTGACAAATTTTGATTCAATTCAATTGAGGGGTATGAGTGAAAAGCTTATGAATGACAGAGACATTCTCAACTTTTTTTTTAACGACGAGAATAAAATCAAATAATAAAATAAAGTTGAAAGATATTTTTGACCAGTTTTCTTAAAATCAAAGCCTAGTCATTATCCCCCATTTCATATCCCAAATTGAATGACTGGATTACCCCGTTGAAAGCTGAAAATTTCTAAATATTACCCCGTCAATAATTTGATCACGATCCCACTTCAATCCAACTTGGGATCCAGCTTCTCTCTGTTTCTCTCCATAACTGTACGTCTTCTGCTGCATTTTATTCCGGATCAACTTCTAAAATCTAGTTCATATTATGTGCTTTCGTTCAAATTGATTCTTCGATTTCAATTTTTTCGAATTTCGGAATTATGTGAATGTTGATCAGAGTGCATAGTGTTCTACCAATCGTTGTTGATCTATGCAGAGAATAAGAGCCATCTGAGAGATTGTTGGTTAGATCTATAGCACAATGGGATTCCTGGTGACAACTCTAATTTTTGTTGCCATTGGGGTTATTGCATCTCTATGCGCCAGAATCTGCTGCAATAGAGGGCCTTCTACTAATCTGTATGTCCATTTTTGCTTCATAATGTTATCTCTATTATATTTCTATAGGATGAGGATGCTTACCTTTTTGTGTATTTATTTACTTGGAACTACTCATAACAGGCTTTCATATTTTGTTCCCTAATTTTATTTTTCAATGTGTATTTGTTTTGATTGAGCTAATGCTCTTTTGTTACCTGTCAATTATTTGTTTACCAATTTATATGTGCTGTCTTGAATTGTTAACTCAAAAGGTGAATTGCAATTCTCGATTAATGGTTTATTATTTGTATCTGGCTAAGAAAATGTGAAAGTAAAGTAGTTTTTCCTCCTTCATCAATAGCTTGAGATATTTTGAGATTGATTTCTTTGTTAATAATGCTGTGGAAGTATTTGAACTTTTTCCTCCCCCTTAATGTGGTTGATTGTGTTTTGTGATGGCAGGTTACACCTAACATTGATTATCACAGCGACCGTGTGCTGTTGGATGATGTAAGTGTTATATATGGTTGAAATTTCTGTTTCAGCTGCTAATCAAGATTAGAGTAGATAAAGTATTGTTTCATGAAATCTTATACTTGATCTTTGGATTAATTTAAGTAGAGTATGGAATTTCACATTTCCTCCTTTAAAATTTCTAGTGGATAAGATAGACTGTTTGTTCTAGCCACAGCATGGACAGGAGTAAAGGTCAAATCTAAAACCATTTATCTGCTATTGATGCTAAAAGATTTTTAGCAATCAGCAAAGCAGGTTAAAGAAAATTTGTTTCTAACTCATTGAAATATATCTAATCCAATGAATCATAATTTATTGCCTGTTTAATGGATTCTTTTCTAGAAGAACAAAGCCCTCGCTTCAGTCTTCACTCTGGCTGAAGATTCACCTGAGTCTCTCATAATAGCAATGCAATAGGTGCACTTAAGCATTGGTGTTTTCTAGAGATAGGCACTTTTTTTTATGACAAAGGGAACCCGCAGCTAGAGTTAGACACTTACGAACTAGGACTTTGGATAGCTTAGGTAGTATTTTGGGGAAGACGCAGGAATGCTAGGACGATTACACTTAAATATAAATATAAGGAAAAAAATGATATCTTAATAAATAAAACAAATCATTGCTGATGGAACACGATATTATCAAGAAATACTCTTTCAAAATGGAGTATAAAGGGATAGGTAATTAGATTTTAGTTTAAGAAATACTATAACAACAACAACAACTATGCCTCAATCCCAAGCAAGTTGGGGTCGGCTATAGGAATCCTCATTGTCCATGTCGATCCATTGAAGCTCATCTCAGTCAAGAAATTTAAAGTATATCTTTGCTTCTGTTTTAAGATGACTTTTAACTCAATTAATGCTTGATATTTTACCTTTTTTTTTCTTTTTGATGACCGTGGTTTCCAGTGCCCGCTTTGCGGACCCGACTATTATTCCACGAGGCCCTGATGCACTGCTTGATATTTTACTTTAACACCAAAATTTTCAATTATTTTTTTATAAAATCGTTGTTTCATTATTATCGTTGATTCTAGCTTTATATTTTTTCTTTCAAATTCTTTCTTCATTATGTTTGTTTCTTGCTTAAATCAGCGTAACCCAGAATAATGTCTGACTTGAGTTTAAAATGTATGCTAAATGAATAATGTCTAGGACTTGAGCTTATGACCTATTGGTTTAGTTGGAAGAAAACTATAGATACCTTGATTATATTCTCTTGACAAAGAAGAGACAGTGTTGATTTCAGAAGATTCATGGATGCTGGAGCTTTGATGTTAAGATGCTTTGGAAGGTTGGAAAAATGGAAGACTCTAGAACCGATGTATAATTTCCCATGGATTAATTTACTTACAAAGTACGACTATGCAAAGCAGGGAAAAAAGTGCAATAAAGCCTATCTCAAGTTAAAAGAAAAAAAAAAGATTTCTCTTAGCAATGTGCTGTAATAATTTAAGGAGAGTATAGTCAGTAGACTAGGGGAGATCATCTGCTTGTTACCTAATAGGCCACAAGGTTTTGAAGTGCAAGCCTGCACCACATCAAATTAACAATTTAAAGTGATGAAATAACTCATTCAACTTCTATGGCATGAAACACTCCAAAGTTTTCTGGTAAACTCAAAGAAAATTACTTGAAAATTTACTTTCAATAGGAAAAGGCTGAATCAGGTTTAACTGCAAATATAGAAATATTCCCTGCCCTAATTTATCTTACATAATATGACATTTATGGTGAAATATGTGATATTATCAGGATGTTTTAATACATTGTGTAATAATTACCTTAGAATTTTTAATCTACTCTCTGGATTTTCACTTTTCAATTTCTAAGTTTATCTTTAATTTGTGATAACTTTGCATAATCATATTGCAAAGAGAGTGACGTAAGTTTGATTAGCAGTTGGTTTCTATAAAAAGAACAAAGAAAGAAAAAAAGTTTGCTAAGTTTGCTTAGCAGTTGTCCTCAAGGAGATGGTTGACTGCTAGAGATTTAAGTGTTCAATCTCGGTTGGAACACTCAGCTTGAGTTCTTGTTAAGACATGTTGGCGGGTTCACCCAACACATGTCCGTAGGTTGTAAGAAGTTGCATGGTGAATTAGTCAAGATGTGCACAAATTGGCCTGGACAGCATCTGAAGAAAAAGTTTGATTAGAAACTTTAAGAGTTGAAATTAATTTCAGAAAAAACTTTAAGAGTTGAAATTAAAAATTATTGTTTTAGTTTGTTGTAGTTACTGTTCAGAATGCTTTCTATAGTATTTTGCCAAAACATTTTCACTTTCATTATTTCTTCTCCATTACTGCTTTGAACTCTTTTTCCTTGAGCCGAGAGTTTATCGGGAATAACCTCTCTACTTCCAAAGTAGAACGGTCAGATCTGCGTCCACTTTACCCTCCCAAGGCCTCACTTTGTGGGATACACTGGCTATGTTGTTGTCGTGATCCTAAAGCCTGTATAACACAATTTGAAGCTCAAGATTCTTTTCCCTTGTTAGTTGCTTCAGAAAGGAAGCATGGAGCACAAATAGTGTGATTAGAATAGAAAATACCATCTAATGAAGCTTTTGAACCAGATATACTAGTGAATTGCTAAAATTTTTTACTTTTGTCTCACTTTCCCCACCTCTGCTTTTAAGTTGTTCAATCTGTAGGTTTGAATCTAGTGAATAACTTGAATCCAACTTCTTTGACTTCTTGCTTCTCTTCTCTTACATAATATTTCTAATTGCTACATCGAATCTAAGTTTGTGTGGTTGTAATTTCCTTTCGCAAATAGCGTATCTTGTTAATTCTTGTCAAAGGAATCTGAAGAATACGACTGTTGGCAACTATTGAGGCCTTCACTCTGATTGATTCACTTGTATTGGAAAGAAGAAGCAGTCCATCTATAAATATCTTACCTTAATTTTTCCAGAGGAGACCCTCTTGAAAGGTTTGGTAATCTTCTTAGGGGATTTCTATGTTAGCAGTCAGGTACATAATATGATAGTTTTCATGAATCCTGAAGATAACTAGTAGTCATTATTCTTTAGGAAGCCACTCTTTTGTGTCATTTTTTCGTAGTCATTGGTGTATCATGAACTGATTCGGTGTTCCTCTCCAATTGAGTTGTATCTTAGTACAGACTTCTGGGATCATAGAGCTCGTGGTGACAAGAAAGTTTGTCTAAGAGATTTGATATCCAATTTAGATTCTGACAAGGTTAGACTTGAGAAGAAAGGATAAATAATTGCGATTTTGATTCTGATCAAGGGCTGTGGTTACTGTCTGAACAGCTGAGTAAAGAGTGAACCTGAACTCGTGAAGTAGTCTAGAAATCCCAGCTATAACTTCTTAAACTCCAAATGCAGCATTCAGTCAGGGCAACTGGCTTTAACAGTGCTGTAGTTGTCTTACCTCCAAATTTTGGTCAACTCCTCAGGTCTAGAACTATGATGATATCTCTTTGTTGCATCTTGAGACAATTTTCCAATTCGAAACTTGGACAAGTCTGAAAGGTCTTTAGTTTTAGTTCTGCCCTACTTTTTCATGCCTTAACAAGATACTCACAAACATACAGCTTTATTATGCTGCCGACAGATGCTAAATTTGAGCTTGAGGATTTTCTGTCCAACGTGTGATGGACATCTGTTATCCCGGTCAGGGAAACAGCAAATTTACTAGGTCCTAACTTTTTCCAATTATTGAGGTTTACCATTTACCTATACACGCACACAAGGCACAACCATACCTATCTCATTTTTATATTAGTGCTTGAATGAAATTCATTTTTTGTTTTATCAAAAATATGAGGATTTTCTTTCTTTCCGTTTTTTTCTTAAATAGGTGGGCGATTGTATATCTTGCACAGCTGAAACCACTCATTGTTCCAGTTTTGAGTGAAGGGGAGTGAGTGCATTTATGCCAAATTTTGGAGGGTGTTTATAGTTACTGGAGATTGCTGGACCCTAAATATTCTTCTCTCAGGCTCTGTAAACTTTTCATCTGCTGCGAGTAACTTGAAAATTTACTTTGTATATTGTTCACCTCTTATAAAATGGTTCTTTAAGAACCACCATTATAATATTGGCTGAGGATGAGGAATATGTATTTTGGATTGGAGTGAGTGTTAGATCGAGGGTGATAAATAATGAAATGGCTGTATGAATCTTATGGATTTTTACACATAAATTTATGCTCTACAGCAAAAGCATTGGGTTCAAATGAACTCAGTATTGTACCATCCCAGGCGTTGGAGTTGAATTTCCTTTGAATGTATTATCATTTTGAATCTTTGATAGCAGCAGACATATTTTTGTGGAGAATTTATGCATGTAATTCAGATCTGTGATCAAACTTACAACAGCTCGATCCCTAGAATGTTTTGTTTTGATAATTGATTTGCTTGAGTGCATAATTTCCAAGATATCTTGGCTCACCAGTAACTCATCTATTCGAACTTAACTTTTGCTATTACAATGTGCATTGGAGATCAATCACAAAGAAGTAATCAGCCAAAAAGGTGGAGCATGTAACTTTCGTAAATTCAAGTTAAGTTTGAACTAATCAAATTTGGTGTGGTTCAATTCGAATTATGAAAAACGTGTATAAATATATGTTAAATGTCTATAATTGGTCTATTTAGGATGGAAATGAAGTCGATAGGACCGGGAAGGTAGGACTCTTTTTTCCCTCCCCACCTCAGTCCAATTTGAACCCGTCTCAACAATGAATGTGTCACATTGAGGTGACCCTATCAAGAAACGATAAACTAATCAATCAAGATTTAGTCACGAATTTAAAACCTCGCAGCCACTTTCTTTCCTTGAGCTTGAAGATAACATGGCAGTAAGGAACTGTTATCATTGTTTGTTTAACATAAAAAAAGACCTGCTAGAGAGGTAATTAAAGACAGATAGTATCTATTGTTTTAGTTGTTAGTTTTATCATATTTATTAACTTTTGCTTCTGGGAATCAAAGGCAAGGTTGGTGGAGAATTAAATTAGCAGTACAATTGTAATAGTATTTAGTGGATTGCATTGTCAAGAAACCAACAACATTAAATTGGAAGAGTACTCCTTATTCCCGTTTTAATTTGTTGGTCTTATTTTCTTAATTTTTTTTAGTAAATTCAATATATCTTTAATTTAAATTCACAAGATTCAAAAGTCTTCTTCACTTTCTTAAGTTTCATGTCAAATCAAAACCAGACAAATAAATTGAAACAAGATTATTATAATTTGTTTGGTTATGAGAAAATGATTTTATAGGAAAACTCAATTGTGAAGGAAGTAATACTTTATTCAAGTGCTTCACCTTCATGACTCCTTCATTGTTCCATATATTTGACTAATAAATCTCAGTGCTCACAGAAAAAAGAAAGCACAGAAACATAAAACTCAAGAGGAAAAAGAATGGCATATGCTGCTCTTTCTTCACTAATACATACACTAAAACACCTCCTTCAGTCTAAATCACCTTTGATGAGTAATGGAAACACCTCTATACAACAACATGTTGAATCTGCTTATCAAAATCTATGTGATCTTCAAGTTTTTCTTGAGAACACCCCAATGGAAGTCAAAGATATTGAAGATGTCAAGGTTGTTGAAAAGAGGATCAAAGATGTAGTTTACAAAGCAGAAGATAGAATTGATTCAAGCTTAAGAAGCATCATTCTACTTGATAATGGAGACAACGATCGAGAAATGGCTTATAAAGCCTTCAATGAGGAATTGCAACAAGTGGAAAAAGAAGTTTGTTTTCTCAAGAAAGAGGTGATGATGATCAAGTTTAACAAGCAAATTGGATTTAGCAAATTTCCAGAGTCAGCAACAACTTCCTCACCTCGAAGAAGTATAATCTAGGAAAAGACGGTTGTTGGGATGAAGAATGACTTCAACACCATACTAAATTGCATCAATGCTCAAACAAAAGAGCTAATAGTTATATCAGTTGTTGGTATGAGTGGTATTGGTAAGACGATTCTTGCCAGAAAAGTTTTTGATGATTCAACTATCCGTTCTCAATTTGATAAACACGCATGGGTCACCATCTCTGCAGATTATAGTAAGAGACAAATGCTTCTTGATGTTGTCTCCTCAATTACTGGAATTGGTCAAGAAATGAGCAATGATAAACTACTAGAGACTGTGTACGAAGGTCTAAAGGGTAGAAGACTTCTAGTTGTCATCGATGATCTTTGGAGTACTGAGGCTTGGGATCTAATGCGAAGATATTTCCAAATGAGAGCAACAAAAGGCGAATTATATTAACCACTCGTCTCAAAAGTGTTGCTGATTATGCTAGCTCTAGCGACTTTCCTCCTCATTATATGTCTTTTCTAAGTTTAGATGATAGTTGGAGTTTATTATTCAGAAAAGATCCTTGTCCACCCCAACTAGAAGACGTAGGGAAGCGTATCACACAACAATGTGGAGGATTACCTCTGTCCATTGTTGTCATTGCTGGACTTCTTGGCAACATAGGACGGACACACGATAACTGGAAGAAAATTGAGGAGAATTTGAACTCATTCTTTGCTACTGTTTCAGAACAGTGTCGAGCAATTATTTCTTGCTTGCCCCAATAGTTGAAGGCATGCTTTCTCTATATAGGAGTTTTCCTGAAGATATGGAGATTCTAGTTTCGAAGTTGATTAGCTAATGGATTGCTGAGCAATTCATAATGGCAAGAAGGGATACAAGGTTAGAAGTGGTGGCAGAGGAGTATCTACAAGAGTTAATGGATAGGAGTCTAATTTTGGTTGGTCAACGTCGGACTAATGGAAGGATCAAAACTTGTAAAATTCATGATCTTCTAAGGCAGCTTTGCATAAGAGAAGCTCAAATTGATAATGTTGTGCATTTCACAAACAATGATGTCTTAGAGGACATAAATCATCATCGTAGAGTGATCATTCCATATCTTATTCAGGATTATTTTCGTGATCATCCAAAGCATAGGAATGGTAAGATTACAACCCGCAGCTTGATCTTTATGGGACGTAAATCTTATGAAGTTACTGGAATATATTACTGGCCCAGAAGTATTTCAGATTTTAAGCTTCTTAAGGTGTTGGATGCTCATGAAATTGGCTATGATTTCTCTCGTATAATACCTCAACTTGTGCATTGAGATACGTTTATGCAAGAACAAACGATCCTTCTTCACTAGCCAAATTGTTCAATCTACAGACAATAATCATTTATTCACAAAAGAATAATGTGCAGCTCCCACCGCAGATTTGGACAATGTCCGAGATAAAACATGTGGAGATTACAACTGTGGATATGCCCAAACCTCCTCTCGGAGAACAGCCTTTGTTTCTGAATAACTTGCAAACACTTGTTGCCAAATCCTCAGCTGTTTTGTTGGAAATCTTGAGAAGAATTCCCAATCTGAATAAGCTGAAGATAAACGATGTACGGAGTACTGAATGGACTACTTTTCTTGAGTCTCCTTGTACTACAGGGGCTCGTGACACTAAATATACAAGCAAAGCATCACTCAACAGTCCATTCAATCTATCCAGGGATATTTTCCTTCCTAATCTCAGAAAATTGAGTTTAGAGTCTACATTTTTTCCATGGGAAGATATGGTAGTGTTGGCTAATTTACCAAATCTTGACGTGCTCAAAGCAGATAATGCATTCTGGGGAACAGATTGGAAACTAGATGAAGATGTTGTGTTTCCTAAATTAAACTATCTAGCAGTTCATCACGGAAATCTGGAAAGATGGGAAGCAACGATAATTTTCTGATGCTTGAGCAACTAAACCTGTCTTGGTTGCATTTCCTAGAGGAGATCCCTGAGAGTGTTGGAGAAATAATCACACTAAAATTACTCGAAATCAAAACTTGCAACTCTGCAGTCATCACTAGTGCAAAGCAAATTCGAGAAGATCAAGAAAGCTATGGCAATTATGAGTTTCAAGTTCGATTTTTCAGATATTGAAATGAGGTACTTCAAAGCCCTCTTTTATTATTAGCCAATTCTTAATATGGTCATTATGTGATTTTCTGCTCTTTTTGGTGATTCGAACCCACAATCTTTCAGTGTTGGAGGTTCACTGGGAATTTCTCCTAGGCAGCCTGTAGGGCAGGAAAGGATGATCAAAGATCTTCAGTTGAAGATTTGTTGGTGTTGCTGGTGTTAACCACAGTAAATGAGATGCAGTAGTATTTTGAATCTTTGACCCAAACAACTGATCTTGAGAGTTTAACCATGCTTTTTCATAAAATTAGTTACATGTATAAATGTTGGAGCCTCAGGGGTGAAATAAATTTTCATATGTATTAGACCTTGGAGTAACTAGTAAAGTTGTTGCCATATGACCAGGAGATCACAGGTTCAAGTCTTGGAAACAGTCTGGTAGAATTGCAAGGTAAGACTGTGTACAATAGACCCTTGTGATCGAGCTGTTCCCTGGACAGTATGTATAGCAAGAGCTTTAGTGCACCTGGTTGTCCTTTAGACCTAGATGCTTGTTTCAACTTTATTTGTAATAATAATTAAGAGGATCAGAAGTCAGAACAGCAAATAAGTAGACTCTTCTTGAACTTTTATTTATGAAATTATATTACAAATCACAATAGGGGAGAGGAGAGAAAAGTCGCTGATGACTTAATTTTGCTGCCATTCAGCCCAAAACTCAAGTGGCTTTTTTCACAGTTAATTTTGCTGCCATTCAGCCCAAAACTCAAGTGGCTTTTTTCACAGATGTGAGTGAACCAGAAGAGAAACTCACAGAATCATACTTTTGGAAAATGTAAGCCACAATCAAAGATGCAGTTAGAGTAACAGCATCCTTACCAGCACATTGCTTATTTGATGCAGTAGGTCTTCCAGTCTGTGGACCATTGGACCAAAACAAATAATTCAGCAATTCTTTCCCTTTCTCATCTGTAAATCTATCCAACACAAATTTTTCAGGTTCATCAAACACCTTTGGATCTTTCATCACTAATGGTTGATACCCACAAAGAAGTTCCCCTTTCTTGATTTCATAAACTGAATCATGTGAACTCAGCTTGAAATCTTTTCTTGCTCTTGCATATTGATTTGGCACTGGTGGGCTAAGCCTAAGTGTTTCATAAACAAAAGACTGAACAAGTTCCATTTCTTTCACACTTTCAAAACTCAAGTTTTCTGGATTTACCCCAACTTTCTCTCTTACTTCTTTTCTCAGTTTCTCTTGCATCTCTGAATTTTTCTCATCTCCAAGATTACCCAAAAGGGTTGGCAAGAGAATGGTGAAACCACCAAAAGCATTGAACCCAAGAATGAACAGAAGGTTATGAATGGCTTCCTGTTCAGTGAGCTGAAACTCTGTTTGCGCCCTGTTTAACACTTCCTTAGCTTCATTTTTGACAAATTTAATGAGTTTTTCATAACCACCTTTGACAAGAAAAAAAGGGTATGAAAAAGAGTGGACAAAGATTTCTTCAAGGGGTTGCAGAACACCAATGCTGACAGTTGGTGCTAACTGAATAGCTAGCCATGTATCAAGAAAGATATAGCCAGAACTAGCAATCTCCGGGGAGGCTGAAGGGTCGGCGCCGAGGAGAGTGAGGGAGAAGAAGTTGAAGAGGAAGGTTTGGATTTTAGGGAGAAGAGAGACTGAATTGGATTTTGAAAGATCTGATTCAAAAGATCCAAATAATGTGTCAAGCTCTTTAAGCAGTGTAGGCACCCATGTTTTTGAGCTTCTTTTTAGGATGTCTAGCGAAAAGTTCTTAATCTGCAAGTTAGCATTATACAAAAACAATTATTTGTCATCCCATTTTGTTTAAATGAAAATAAGAAAAGCAATCAGAACAGAGGAGTCACTGATCAAGTTGCTAGTCAAGTGCATGAATTGTCTTGGGTCATGCAGAAGAGAGTCACTCTTAACAGCTTGGATGGTGGTTTTCCGTGGTATAATATGTTATAGAGCCATATTTATTTTGATTGTTTCTTTAACTATGTGGTATGGTATGGGATGATTTCATGATTTTGTAATAATAAAAATTCTAATTTTTTGAAATCACCAATTTGGTGGTATCCCAATATTTATTTATATATATTTTTATTCAATTATATTATTATTTAATTTTAAATAATTCTAATTTACATTTATTTTTTATTAAATTTATCTTAATATATCTACTACACTTGTAGTACTCATTCTTCTCTACATTAACTTTTGAAGCTTCTCTTCTCCCTCCAGTTTTCTCTCCCACTTTTCACTCAATTTTTGAGGTTCGTGTTTTAAAAGTTCTTTAAATATGTAGTATAATTTTTTTTAATTTTTCTTATTTCACATAAATTAAGTTACTTCAGTTTTGTGCAATAAGTTTATGTAATTGACACTACTTTTAATTATTAATTATATTTTCAAAATTTAAAAAATATCAACAAATTTAATATTTATAACACTTAAGGGCATTTTCATATATTTATTATATATGGTACTATTAAGTTTATCTAAATATTATATTGTACTTATTATACCATATTATATCGTATAGTACCGTATATTATGAAATCATATGAAATTACCATCCAAACAGAGGGTAAGGTGTGATACACATTGGCGGAGCCAATTTTCTTTTTTAGAGGGTTTAAGATTTTAATAAGTAGACACACAAACTAATCGAAGAAGGTTCTACATCTATTATTTATACATAAAAAATTATTTTTATCATATATAAATAATATAATTTTTCGTCGAAAAAATTTAAATAAACCCTACCATATGAATCTGCCACTGGTGATACACATAATCTATATTGTCACAAATCTGCCTTGACTCAATGATGATCTTATGGCTCGAATTACACAATGAAATGACCTATATAGGTTGCACAAAAATAACTTTTATATCAATGTATGGGCGTCAGCGTGAAAAAATATTTAAAAACTAGATATTGTTTTTATTTTTATTTTTAAAAAATGCTTACCCATCGGTCTCTTTTTCTGAACATTTTTCTCGAGTTGTGCTATATATATACGTATGCATTTTTAGGAAAGGTACCTTTTTTTAAACTTGTATACTGATTATAACTTAAATAAAAATTTTATTTTAGAAAAAGCTTTACGACAAATAAAAAATACTTTCTTAAAAATATATGTACATATTTAATATAAAACAAGAAAAATAAAAAATTGGGAACAAGAGGTTAGGTTAGGTGGTATAATGTTTTTTCTAAAAAAATAAAAATAATATATAAAAAGATTTAATAAGGGAGGTTGGGGGGGGGGGGGGGGGGGGAAAAGGGAGGAG
>JAOTQJ010000099.1:16008878-16022546 GCA_025642045.1 Solanum sejunctum | reverse complement strand
TAATTTTAAAATAAATAAGATGTTAGTTAAATTTTAAAATTTCATATGTGCAACATAAATTAAATTAAAATAATAATATTATTTAAAAATAATATAAAATATAATCTAAATTATAATAATTAATAATTAAAAATTTATCAATGTTATATAAATCCAAACAAAAAATAACATAAATTGACCCGTTCTAGCACTTGCTCTAATAACTATTCTAAATTTATCAGCTGAAATCTTAAACGTGTGTTCAGCAACAAGTAGTAAGGATAAGGAGATATTATCAATGTGACAACTAGTAAAATGTTGACACCTGGATGAATAGGGTAGGTAGAGCTCATTTCATTGTAATTCATAAGATGAGATATTTCATATTTATATATATTTGAGATCAAATTTATATTTTATTTATTAAAATATAACTAATTTTAAGATACGTTCATACTATAAGTTTGATGTTATGTAATGCCATCTTAGAGGTGGAATAAATTAATTTTTTAAAAGTCATAATCTTAAGATTATAATTAGAAAATAAATTTATCTGTGAATCAAATGACTACAAGTGTCAGGTCAAATGGAAGCCATGAGATATGACACGAAACTTACAAGACTTTTATTTTATAAAAGTCCTTTATTGTTTAATTCTCACAATAGTGTTGACACAACAAAATTCCTAATCTGTTTCATTTTCATCTTTCAACCATTCTTATATCAAGATTGAAGAAAATGAATAAAATATGTGTATCAACATAAAAAGTCCTTTATGTTTGGTAAGGGTTATTTAGTAGAGTGCATTAATAAAATTAATGCATTAATTTTTTGTATTAATAATACTTTATTTGGTATACTTTTTTATATTATATTTTATTGTGTATTAAGTGTGAATTATTAATGCCTAAGTAGTAGTAACAAATGCAAAGGATTTTAATGTATGTATTAATATGGTGCTCAAATTCAAGACTTTTGATTAAAAATGAAGTAGTTCCCACTACAAATTATGTTGATATCTTTTACTATTATTTTGGTCTTTTGTGTGTGTGCACGTTGTTTTTTTTTTTCTTTTTTTGATTTTTAAGATTTTGACGAAAATTTTCAGTATTTCTAGTTTTAAGAAAATCACAATTCTGATTAAATTTAATATTTAGATTTGATCATATTTAGCAGAGATAAAAAAATATTATTTTTTGACAAATTTAAAAGATTAAAATTATTCAAGTAATACTTACGGGACTATTTTTGAACTAACCGTCAACGATGGGGACCACTTTTGTCATTGTCTCTCAAGTTCTGCTAAATTGGTCCCACTCATTTATCTTTCTTTTGGTCTATTCAAAAAAAAATAAATTAACTTTCTATAATTAAATTTTTTTTTGTTTTATTCGTAATAAAAATATTTATAGTCATAAATAATCAAATAATGTTTTTAAATAACAAATTTTGAAAATATTTATTTTTTTAAAATATTATCTCAAATCAAAATGGAATGAGGAATTCTTTTAACAAACAACTCTGATGGCATTTTGGCAACTTCACCAAAACATGTTATTAACAGGCACCTCAAGCAAGTAACTTTTCGTAAATATACTATTTGTTTTTTTTCTGCTATTATATGAAATTCATAAAAATAATTTATGGATTTATTATATATATATTAATATTAAAAAGTGATATTTCTCACTAATCAAACTATTATTCTAAGGGGTCATTTGGTTGACAACATATTATCTCAAGATAATTAATTTTAGAATAAGTTATTTTATTATATATATGAGATAACTTCTCTCATCATTAAGGCAAAAATAGTGAAATAAATAGTTCAAGAATTATTTTATATATCCAATCAAACATGGAACAATAATCCTACATTTTATTCTCATTAATCGAACTATTATTCTAAGGGGTCGTTTGGTTGATAACATATTATCTCAAGATAATTAATTTTAGAATAAGTTATTTTATTATATATATGAGGTAACTTATCTCATCATTAAGGCAAAAATAGTGAAATAAATAATTCAAGAATTATTCTTCTATATCCAACTAAACATGGAACAATAATCCTACATTTTATTCCATGATTATTATAACTTATAACTCACATCAAATAATTCCTAAATGTATACACCGACACAGGATTTCCGACACTAATGCTTTGGTGTGTTTCATACACGAGACATATTCACGGGGGTTTAGACAGATTAATTTTTAGTAATTTTTAATCTTTAAGTATTGTTTTAGCTTTAAAAGTGTTTACATAATATAAAAAATATTTTGAAAAGTAATTTTTTTAAAAAACACACACTAAAAGTTCGAATTTTTACTTTTTGGCTTTCAGTTTTTAAATTATTTTAAAAAATTTGTTGAGATACAAAATCTCATATTGTGGTTAGTGGATGAGTGCTCTCTTATAAGGTGTTAGGCAATTCTCTCTCCGATGTGAGTTAGGCCTAAAATTTTCTTCAATATGGTATCAGAGCAGTGATTGTCTCACCTAATATTAGGTTCCCAAAAAATTATTCACACATCAGATGCCAAGCACTAGGTGTGAAGGAGGTGGGTGATGGGGTGTTGAGACACAAAGTCCCACATTGGTTATTAATAGCATGAGTAATCTCCTTATAAGGTTTAGACAATACTCCTCCCTAACATCTTCCCTATAGCTAACTTTTGGTGTGAGCTATGACTAAAACATGGTCAATCCCTTGATTGAGCGTTTGGACATAGAAACATTGAAATTTGAAAGAAGAAAAAAAATGAATATGATTATTGGAGATTGGAGTTATGTTGAGACGTAAATACAGACTTTGAGTTGGGTTTTTTAATTTTTTGAGTGATTTTGTGTGAAAATTAGAAAATATCTTTTTCGAATTCCAAAATTCAAACTCATGACTAAAGGAAAGAGAAACAAATTTGCACAATTAGGGTAAAAAAATAAAGAGGGAAATGAAAATTGTCTGAATGTACCTGGGTATGTTTAGGTTCAGAAGGATCGAGATAAGCACAGACACGCATATCTCCAGTATAAGCAACACTAGGCATGAAATCCCCAACAAGCACATTAGCTTTCTCTACAATCTCCATATCAAACAGATGTGAAAACGATTTCACATCCAAAACCGCAATCACATTAGGATTCACGCCGGCGAAAAACGGAAAACAGGGCGGCACATTCGTTCTGAATACCGTGCTGTTGTGCTTTTCCATTCTCTTGCTGAAGAAATTGGCGGGTCTTTGGAACCAGTTATAGTCTAATCGATCGGCGATCGGACCTAATATTGGCAAGCCGTAGCTGCCCGGAATTGTACGGACGGGCAGAGATACTGACGTCGAAGTTGATAGAGGAGCAGAGCTCATTATCGGTATCATTTTTCAATTTGCCAAGGGAATCTGACTGCTAGAGGGAACTTCCTTTGTGTCTTTGCAGGTTGCTGTAATATGGAGTATATTATTAGAGCCGTGATTAAATTATATGTTGAAAATTAGAACTTGTTTTGTTACGATAAAATATATATTTTTTCCAATCTTGTGGGGAATCTTCACGTGCCATGTGCCGTAGTTTGATTTATCATGAATTTTTTTTTAAAAAAAATTATGATTTAAAAAAAATTATTATAAAATTTAATTTTAAAAAAGAAAATTTAAATTTATAGTCTAAAATGAGTTATACAAAATCATTTAATAAAATAGATATTTTAATTTTAAATTATTCTAAATATAAAAAATGGATGAATTTTTTAAAAACTGACTCAAAAAGAAAATAAGTCATAAATTGAAGCAAAAAAAAAATTTAATAAATAAGTAAAATATATATTATGGCACAAATATATATAAGAATGTGAGATGAAATGGAAAGTGGGGGTTTTGGGGGCGAAGATAATCAAGGAATGGGGAGTGGAAGCCTTAGGTGGTGTTTGGACCCCAAAAGTTTTTGGAGGAAAATTTTAAAAAAAAGTTTGAGAACTAGCGTTTGGCTTATTTAGCAAATATATTTAGTAAACACTTCAAGTGGGAGCCATAGGTGGTGTTTGGACCCCAAAAGTTTTTGGAGGAAAAATTGAAAAAAATATTTGAGAACTAACATTTGACGTATTTAGCAAATATATTTAGTAAACATCTCAAGTTTTTTAATCTTTAACGGTAGCTCGACTGGTAAAGGTTTGAGGACAAAGTCCTTTGGATCGTCAGTTTGAACCTCAACAGGGCCACTGAAAGCATTACAAACTGGCTGCACATCCAGGGCCATGTAGAACTAATCGTGGTGCACCATCTTGAAATAGCAGATCCGGTGAATATAGTTGGTCGAGTTCGCAAAGCAATACTTGCAAACTACAAAAAAAAGTACTCAAATTATATGAAAAAATAGTATTTGGAATTTAGGATAGTATTTGAAAATTTTAAAATATTTAAAAATTACTCCAAATTTTTATATTTTATAAAAACATGCATCAATTTTTATTCTGACTAATATTTATCTACTTTCTCCAAAAAAAGTTTGAATAATTTGAGCAATAAGAATGAGTAAAAAGAATAATTTACTTTTAATGAATTATAGTGCCAATTGAATTAGTAACGGGTTTGAGTGTTGATTTTTATATTGATTTTGTCCATACTATTATTTTCTGGTTGTTGATTATTATCATTATGTTATAAGGTTATTTTTTTAATTGAGCGAATTCATTGTAGAATGATAATACAAGTTTTATTGGCATTTAAAATAATTTTTAAGATTTACAAGTAAAAATCATATTTTTTAAAGTAGTCAAATATTTTTAAGAAAATTTGGGGTCAAACGATACGATAAAATTTCACTCAAAAATAATTTACCAAGCATATTTAAAATTTTGAGATCAAATACTAGCTTAAATTAATTGAGGAGGAGATAAAATTTAAAATATCAGTTATGAAAATATGTTTTATTTGCTTTTGTGATAGATATTTTTCTTATATTCAGAAATTGATTTCCTCCTTAGCCGATCAACCTCACATTTATCACGTGTTGTGTATGTACTACCTTTGCTACTTTCCAATTTATCTAATATAGATTAAATTTTTATCTGAGCATTTGAGAAAATACTATTTATTATTTTTAAAATAAAAAATAATATTTTCTTCATGAATATAGATTAAATTTATTTTAGAATTTTGTGAATAGTTTTGAGTGAAAAAGTGTGAATATTCAAAAAAAAAATAAAAGTTTTAAAACATTCATGGCCAAAACATCACATTCAACTTAAAATTTTGATCAATTCCAAGTTTGCCGTTCGGCATTTTTTAAGAAATAAAATTTGGCCCACAAGTTCATATTTTTTCAAAAAAATCCATAATTTTAAATTTTATAAAAAAGTCTCCAACTTGAAAAGATTTTTTTGTGATTTTAAAAACAAGTAACTAATTTAATATTATTGGTGATTGAATAAGACAACCTTTCTAAAATTATTGGTATTTGGAAGTTGCTAATACTATTTCTATCCCATATTATATGATCATTTTTATATAAATATTTATCTCATATTACATAGGCACTTATCAAATTAAGATAGAATTAATTTTTTTATTTTATCCTCATCAGTAATTAATGTATTAATAGTTTTTTATAACTTAATTTAATATACATTGATACAAATAAATAGTAAAGTGATAAAGTTCACTAGTACATTAATGATTTCTTAATAACCATGCAAAATAAAAAATGGTCATATAAAAAAAATATCCTTTCTTGATTTGTTAAAAATAATAAATAAAAATTAAATTAAAAAATAGTTAATGAGTAAATTTAAACGGAGAGAGTATTAACTCATCAAAGATTAGCTCTCATTCACTTTTAGCATGCCAAATATGACCGCAACAGATTGTTGTAGATTCAATGTTTAAATTAAATCATCGAGCATATGACATATATCATCATATACACTTTTATTATAAATCATGATTTATGAATTAATTATAAGTCAAGAAAGAACATATATAAATCATGTCTTAAGTATAAATCATTTATCATACTAATTTTAAAATATAAGTCACCTCCGCTCTAAAGTCAGAACAATGAAGCGCAATGCTTAGACAAATTTTATCGGAAATTAAGATGCTTTTTAAAAGTCTGTTAATAAACCTATAATAATAGCCAATGTATTTTAAAATCGTGAAGTATCATATCATATTATCATATATATATATATATATATATATATATATCATAAAAAAGGATTGGCAGTACATGGCGCCACCACACATTAGTATTTTTATTTATAATTTTTCCTTAAATTTCTTTTTGGTAATAAAATGTGAAATATTACCATACCAAAATCAAATATTTACAATCTAAAGAGTCTTTAGTGGTCTCGGCAACAAGATCACCAGATCTCAACAAAGACAACAAAAGAAACATAAACACTAATCTAATTACAAAGCCTTCAAATCAAATTCTGTCATCTTTGAGCTTTTTTCGTGCATTTCAGCAAGACAACCCTTAGACCAATTTCTTTTTAGATTTGAGCGCTAACAGACTCCGATTGCACATTAGTTTGCTGAAATATTCTCTTATTTCGGGATTGCCAAGTGCAGTATATCATTGCCCTCAAATTGCCGCTACTAGCTCCTTTTGAAACTGCTTCCATCTTCTTCTCTTGATCCATTGGAATGTATTTCTAACTCTAGTGCTCTGCATTGAGATCCCTAGCCAATTAGTTACTCTACTTCTTAAGTTCATTATCCAACTACACTTTTACAAATAGGTGCAAGTGTTTCTTCTTGACTCTCTTCACATAAACAACAATTTGTGTTATTAGTAGGAATATTTAGCCTCATTAATCTCTCCTTTGTAAGCAATCTTCCTTGGAAAGCAAGCCAAGCTATAAACATCTACTTAGGCAGCATTATTGAATTCCACACTAAATCTGCTTCAGACATTCTGAACATACTTCCCAATAAGGCTTGGTAGCTATGAGCAATAGAGTAATTACCTGTTGAAGTTAAGTATGTACTCTCCTCGATATCAACTAGTCATCCGAGCCTTCAAAGAATTGATTTTCTTCCAATACCAGTTGTAATTTGTTGGTGGTCTATGCTCCCAGATGTTTTCGGCAGATTTCATATATATATATATATATATGCCATTAATGTTGCTCTTTTACTATATGTAGACAATACTCTGATCGTGGAGAAAGACGCAACGAAGATCAACCAGCTGAAGAAGGGACTCTCTAAGTCTTTTGACATGAAAGACTTAGGACTGCCTCAACAAATATTGGGAATGCAGATCATCCGAGACAGGAAGAAATGGAGGTTATGGCTATCTCAGGAAAAATATATTGAACGAGTGCTTGCACGGTTCAACATGAACAATGCCAACCCAGTTAGCATTTCATTAGCCAACCAAGAAAAACCAAAAACACCAAGATAAGAGTGTAGTAAAAGTGTGAGTTTGAGAGTTGTTTTGTAATCTATTCTTGTGAGTAATAGAAGATTTTTTTTCTTTCAAATTCGTGTTTACCAACGCTCAATTGTTCTCTTGGGCTACAACAAGTGGTATCAGAGCCAAGTTAGAAGCGTTGGTCGAGTTTCTTTTTGGTAACGGAAATACTGTTCATCGGAGTTCTACTGGAGACTGTTCATCGGGTTTTCTGAGCTTTGTTCCAAATCTAATTCTGACTCTACTATTAGATTTGTCTCATCGAATGGAGTCCAATGCACCAAACTACGACCTAATCGGAGTTCAAATGAGCCCATAAATCACAGTCAAAGTTCGGTCAATTCTGTCAAAATTTTGTCAGTGACAGAGATACTGTTCACAGGAGTTCTGTCGGAGATGACGACACTGTTCACCGGAGAACGACGGAGAAGACGACCGAAAATATTATTCATAGCCAGAATCTGTAATAGTTTCAAAAATTATAAATTGACCCCTCATGTTTTCTAAAATTTTAGTTTGATCCCTTAACCTTTAGAAAATGTCAAATTGGCCCTTGCTCTTTTTAAAATTATAGTTTGACCTCTGATCTTTTTGAAATTATAATTTGGTCTTCAAAAAATTTAAAATTATTGTTCTACCCCAATAGTGGAATTTTGGCCCTAAAGTGTCAATTCCATTTTTTGACCATTCCGGACGTAACGGTGAGCTCCATTTTTTAAGATCCAACCTCATTTTGGTGAATTAAGTTATTACAAGGTGATAATGACCACAGAAGAGTCAACATTATCTTTCGGAGCCATGATTATGCTCACTGCCACTAACTACACGTGATGGAGACCTCAGATGGAAGATCTCCTAAGCTGTAAAGATTTATTCGATCCTATTGAATTGAAAGGTAAAAATCCTGATCTCGCTAAGGAGTCAGAATGGAAGAATCAAACCGAAAAACTATAGGTCAAATCTGTCAATGGATTGATCATAGTGTCTTCCATCATGTTGCACAAGAGACAGACACATATGCCCTTTGGAAGAAGTTAGAGGACATGTACCAGACCAAGACCACTCAGAATAAAGCCCCGTTGATGAGGCATTTAGTTAACATAAAGCTTAAAAATGGAACTTCAATTGTCGAGCATACCAGTGAGTTCCAAAGCTTGGTCAACCAATTATCGTCTGTAGAGATGCCACTTGGCGATGAAGTTCAGGCGCTGCTACTACTCAGTTTCCTTCCCGATAGTAGGGAAACGCTGGTCGTATCACTCAGCAACTCAGCCCCAAATGGCAAACTTACCATGTCAATGGTCAAGGATGCTCTATTTAGTGAAGAGGCTAGGAGAAAGGACATGGGCACAAGTCAGACTAATGCCCTTGTCACATAGAACCGGAGGAGGCAACAAAAGAGTAGCAAAGGCAAATGGAAAGGCAGAAGCAAGAGTAAAGGCAGATCCACTAATGGCAGGAAACCAACATATAAGTGCCATAATTGTGGAATTGAAGGACATATGAAGAAGAACTGCTACAAATAAAAAGAGGAGCAAGCCCAAAGCAGTTCACAGTCGAAGAACAAGGATGGAGAAACATTAGTTACTATTCTTAGAGATGTAGCTTATTGTTCAACCCATGCTGAGACATGCCTTCATGTCTCAAAAGAAGATACGGAATGGGTGATAGATACTGCAGCATCCTACCACGTTACTCCACATAAGGAATACTTCACAATGTATAAAGCTGGAGACTTTGGAGCTGTAAAGATGGGGAATTCTAGTTCCTCTAGGATTGTAGGAATTGGTGATGTCCTAGTAAAGACAAGTTTCGAGAGTACAATCACTTTGAAGGATGTTTGCCATGTGCCAGATCTTTGGCTAAATCTTCTTTCAGGTATAGCTCTTGACATACAGGCCTATGATAGTCATTTCAGTAAAGGCACATATAGTTGTCAAGAGACGCTATGATAGTCACTCGAGGACATACTTGTGGCATGTTATACAAGACTCATGTGAAGATAATCACAGACAGCCTCAATGTAGCGAAAAAGGAGGCTTCTCAAAATTTATGGCACCAGAGACTCGGCCACATGAGTGAGAAAGAGTTGTCTACCCTGATGAAGAAGGAGCTTATCAATGTGGACAAGGATGTTGCACTAGATCCTTGCAATCACTATCTGTTTGGAACATAGACTCTCATTTAATTCCTCTTCAATGAGAAAATTAGAGTTACTCAGTCTGATACACTCTGATGTTTGTGGTCTCTTGAAGGTTGAATCACTCGACGGCAACTGCCTAACATTCATCGATGATGCTTCTCGAAAGGTGTGGGTGTATTTATTGTGGATGAAGGACCAGGTGTTTGATTACTTCAAACTGTTCTATGTCATGGTAGAATGTGAGATAGGGAAAAGGTTGAAGTGTCTTCAATTCGACAATGGAGGTGAATACTCTTCCATGTAGTTTAATGTCTATTGCAGATCATATGGCATCGGACATGAGAAGACGGTCCCACGCACCCCTCAACACAACGATGTAGCTGAAAGAATGAATCGAACAATCATGGAATATGTTCAGAGCCTGCTCAGTATGGCTAAGCTGCCAAAGCTATTCTAGGGAGAAGCAGTCAGAGCTGCCTGTTACTTGATCAATCGATCTCCATCAGTACCATTGGATTATGAAGTTCCAGAGAAACTTTGGTCTGGAAAGGACCTATCATGCTCTCACTTGAAAGTATTTGGGTGTTTGGCGTACACACATGTATCCAAAGAGCTCAGGCAGAAGCTAGATACAAGGACTACTCCATGCATTTTCATTGGATCTGGAGATGAAGAATTTGGTTACAGGTTATGAGATCCAAAGGAGAAAAAGATGATCAGAAGTAGGAACGTGGTTTTCCATAAAAGTCAGATAATTGATGACATTGAAAAACCCACAGTGTCTCAGAAGACAAATGTAACAAATTAGATGCTAGAAACAGCAACAGAACCATTCATGAGAAATGGTAATGTTGTGCCAGAAGATATGCCAAAAGTAGAAGACAATGAGGAAAGTGATGGTGCTGAGCAGGGGGAGCCACAACCCCATCTAGCAGACGTTCCAGGAACATCACAAGGCCAAGATGATGGTGGATCTCCTCAAATTATTCCAGAAGTTCATAGATTTGAATGAGGTCGAATTCCTTCAAGAAGATATCCAGAATTTGAGTACCTTCTACTTACTGAAGATGGAGAACCAGAGAGTTTCCATGAAGCAATATCTCATAAGGACAAAGAAAAATAGTTTCTCGTAATGCAGGATGAAATGGAGTCTCTGCAGAAAAATCAGACTTATGAAATCATAGAACTTCCACGAGGGAAGAAGGCACTGAAAAATAAATGGGTGTTTAAGCTGAAAAAGAATGGCAATGGAAAAGTGGTGAAATACAAAACACGGCTTATAGTCAAAGGATTCCAACATAAGAAGGGGATCGACTTTGGCGAGATATTTTCACCAATAGTAAGATGACTTCAATTATAATCATACTTAGAATGGTCGCAAGTATGAACTTGGGGCTTGAATAGATAGATGTAAAGACAACTTTTCTTCACGGAGACTTAGAGGAAGAAATCTACATGGAGCAGCCGGAAGGTTTTGAGGTTTCGGGAGATAACCTCGTATGCAAGCTAAAGAAAAGATTGTATGGTCTGAAGCAGGCACCAAGGCATTGGTACAAGAAATTTGACTCATGCATGGCGAGTCAAGGGTACAAGAAAACTTCAGCAGATAAATGTGTCTACATTCAAAAGTTTTTTGACGAAAATTTTATTGCTCTTCTACTATATGTAGACGATATTCTGATCGTGAGGAAAGATGTAACGAAGATCAACTAGCTGAAGAAGGAACTCTCGAAGTCTTTTGATATGAAAGACTTAGGACCGGCTCAACAAATATTGGGAATACAGATCATCCGAGATAGGAAGAATCGGAGGTTATGGCTATCTCAGGAAAAGTATATTGAACGAGTGCTTGCACAGTTCAACATGAACAATGCCAACCCAGTTAGCATTCCATTAGCCAACCAAGAAAAATCAAAAACACCAAGATAAGAGTGTAATAAAAGTTTGAGTTTGATAGTTCTTTTGTAATCTATTCTTGTGAGTAATAAAAGAATTTTTTTTTCCCTTTCAAATTCATGTTTATCAACGCTCAATTGTTCTCTTGGGTTACAACAATTAACCCATTTGACCCATAGTATATCTTTCTTACTTGCTAATTGACATAACAATTTCCCCACTGATGCTAGATTCCAGTTACAACACCCCTTGATATTCAAAGCACCGTATTTCTTTCGCACACAAACATTGCTCCACTTCACTAGTGCTATTTTCTTTTTATCTTCTGTGGCTCCCCATAGAAACTCTCTACACTTCTTGTCAATCTCTTTTAGCACACTTTGCGGTAATATGAAGGCTGCCACCCAGAAGTTATACATAGAGAAAAGTACAGCCACTATAATCAGTAATCTTCTTGCATAAGATAGATATTTAGCATAAGCCACTGTAATTCTACTAGTAGTTTTATCCACCAGTTGCTGACAATCTACTTTATTCCACTTTCTTGAAGTAAGTGGCAATCCCAAGTACTTGATAGGTAGTGTGCCAATGAAGAAACCTGTTCTTGCTAGAATACTTTGCTTAACATTCTCCTCCACTCCAGCTAGGAATATGTTCCATTTGTCCAGATTGGCTTCCAATCCTGTTACCTTTCTGAAGTGATCCTTAAATTTCGATCAGTATTCTTTTTTTTAAAAAAAAAGAAATCGACGCGCCTGAATTAGCCGTCGCTCCACTGGAACAAAAGCCCTGCACTTTTCGTAGTTGCAACTTGCACCGGCGCTTCCTGATCTCCTTCCTCCCAACAATGCTTCATCTTTGTCTCCTCACCTTTCTCGATCCCAGGTTACTTTTTCTCGATTTTACCATCTTCGTCATAGCATCCGTGGATCCAGACGACCCCTCTTCCTCATAACGCTGTAAGACGACCAAATATGGGATCTACATCTACTCCCATTGTGTTTACAGTTTCGATCCTCATCGCAATTAGAAAAAGCTAGGTTTTTTTTTTACTCTATTACAATAAACTTCTTCCCCTGTAATTGAATTTTCCGCTATGGCAGGGACAAACAATGACCAGTTGGCAGGGGCAGAAACTAAGGAAAGATTAGAGACCAATATGAAGAACTATTACCTTTTGAATTATGTCAATCATGGACATTTTGAGTAGAAAGAAACCAGAGATATTGCAGGAAAACAGAATATATTTTTTGATGTATTACAGGGAAACAAACATATTTCCTTTAATCCTAATAACGAAGAGGCGTCTTTAATTGTAAATTGCAGGGTTAAAGTCCTGCTTATGTGATTCTGCGATATGGAACCTCCCTTAGTTGTTCCTACTTATATCCCCTATTTATTTGTGCTTCTCTTTAACAGGCCTACTGCTCATCTCTATTGCTTGGCGACTTATCCACTCTCCTTGCAAGTATCCCTTTTCCCTTCCTCCATTCCAAACTTTCGACTTGGAACATCCCGAATCCACACATTTTCCTTTGTTGATGCTACATTTTTTAACCTTCATCTTGCAATGTTTAAAACTAAAACCCGTAGCCATAGTATTTTGATGAAACAACTTATTTTTAAAAACGTAGGAATACACCAATGAAGTAAAGAACTATAAGTCGTCCTTCACACCTAAACTCTCACATTGGAATAACAAGGACAGAACTATGTGCCTTTGTTCTCTTCTTTGGTGTCAACTCCGAGGCTTAGGATATTTTTCGTGAACTCAATACATTTAGTGTGCATGAATTTATGATCAATTTGTTACGAGTCAGACTAGTGACTAAAAGTGCAACAAGAGAAGCATAACAAACTTAATAGTCTTCTTGTGACAAGTACTAGGCTATTTAATCATGAACACCTAATGCAATTTTGTTTTGGTTGGGAGTCGAGGTGGCATACAGTTCAGGCAACTTTGATGAAATGGGAATCGATGAATTTGAGCAGGGCGAGGTAGTTATCCCAGTATGAAGATGATGGACAGTTGGCCTCTGATTGGAGCCTACTGATACTGCTGGATCCAACAAGAGAAGCACGTTAATTAGCATCTATTCTATTAGGGAATATCAGGCAATAGCGAAAGCGTGATAAGGATCGGAATTTGATATTGAAAAGTATAAAATAAATTGGGCAAGAGAATAAAATAGAGACACAGATTTAACGTGGTTCACCCACTAAAATATGC
>JAOTQJ010000099.1:15984373-16008778 GCA_025642045.1 Solanum sejunctum | reverse complement strand
TTAATTAAAATATAATTTTTTTTATAATATTAGATAAGAATATATATTTAGTAATTAATACATTTTTAAAAGATAATATATATCTTAAATATTTAATTTAAAATTATTTATAATACTATATTGTCTAATATAAGTTTTTTAATTTTAAATAATTAACTTTTATTTTTAAAATTTAATAAAAAAAACCTTTTAATTATACTCGTGCAACGAAAAAACACGTTTGTAATTTCACATTACACTGTAATTCTACTCTGACAAATAAATAGGATAATGTAATTATCAAAAAGTGTAATCACAGAGTGTCTAATTAATACCCTAATAATTACATCAATTTTAATTACCAAGTAACTTTCCAAACAAACCCTAAATGCATGGCTTCATCAACTATTTTGCAATATTTGCTCTATTTGGTCCTATAAAAGATTGTACCATTAGCTCAACAGAAATTTAACTGATTTTGCCATATCTACATTGTCTATAATTAAGGCGCAGTCTTGGTCAATTCATGTTGATACTAATTAGCAAAATGAAAGGAAAATAAAAATGTCTCTGGGTGACAAGCTGGTAGCAAGTACTTACAAAGCAAGAGACTGGAAATTGACAACAATTCAAAATCTAACTGTTGACAATATCTGATAATTTACACGAATTAACTAACCTATAAAGCAATACAGAAGAAGGGATCCACAAGCAGCATATGCAAAGCTTGAATGGCCAATCTACAAATGATATACATTACAGTAAGAAAACCAAAAACTGAAAAGATGAATTAGGCCACAGCATTACGGGGACCATTATTCTGACTTCTGAGTTTCGAACTGTATACTGAGATCATCCAAGCCGAGACAACCTTGTATCCGTAATCCATGTTCATTTGCAAGATGCAACAAGCAAATAAAGCATAGATGAGGAGATATAGCATCAATTGATGCTGATGCTCTGCATTCGTTTGGAAAAGCAGCCAAAATGTTCTTGAAAGATGCACCTTCCTGCACATTATGATGTGAATCATTCAGGATAAAGCTGTCTGATAAACAAGCTAAAAAGAAATGGATAAAGCCCCATCCATTAGATGTCATGCTGATCAATGATAAGAGAATAACCCTGGAGGAACTGTTTTATAAAAGGAGTCTTGAACCACATCTACTAAATAAGATTGGCTAAAGAAATTGTTATAAAGTTGGACAATTTAAGTAGTTCATTTATAATCGCATCAATGACTATGCAGTTATATTCATTTGTGTTATACCTTCCCACCCTTTTGAGAGGTTTAAATTGGCTCCTGGGGTAAGTCAAGTTCGTAAATTTTCTAGATATCTGACCAATCAAAATTTAGGCTTTAATAGACTTTCTTACTGTTGCATTAACACAACCTTTTATTGTTTAATGTCCAATCGATTGCTGTCATGTAAAACGTAATCATTTAGTTTCAAACTACATATCTAACTCGGATGAACGAGTATCCACTTGTCAGCATATAATACAACAGAATGAGGGGGGAAAACGATGAATCATTTACTCATCACCTTACAACTATTTCCACTTGCTACTATGTAAGAGCAAAAATGTCAAATGTTTGACTTTAATGATTCATGTTAAACACTAGTAAGCGTTTGGACATGATTTAATTGAGATTGTTTAAAAAAGTAGTATTTGAAGTTGAAGTTGAAAAAAGGGTATTTGGAAGTTAGAAGTTCTGTTTGGACATGAAAACAAGTTGAAATTTTGTATTTACAAGTTGAGTGAAAACTCAAAAAATTCTAACTTCAAATTTGAAGTTGAAATAATGGGTCAATTTGATAAACAAACAGTTACTTGAAATAATCTCCAAATATTATTTTTAAATTTTGGAACCAAAATCTACGGCCAAAAATAATAATAATACTCTCTTATCATTTGATTGGCACCATCACTCAGCATGGCCATAAGAACAAGTTCTAAAATTATATTGTATATTAGAGGATAATATTCTACATGAGAAAAATGCAGAAATTGACTCCACACTAGCAGTGAAGTAAGAGTTTAGAACTCACCTGAACTGATGCTTGTGTCAATTGGTCCCAAAGTGTTTCCTTGAGCGCTTGAACATCTACTTGTTTGGATGTTTTATCATACTGGACTTCAATCTTGTTTACCTGTTAATTCAAGCAAGGTCACTAGACGTTTCAGTTTGCTTCAAAAGAAGCCCTTCATCTAGCAAATTCTACAAAGAGGAACAAACTAAATTTTTCCTAGAAACAGTGCAAAAAAAGATTTCTGTTGTAATTAAGTTTCCATTAAGCTAGCAACATGAATATTTGACATTTTTCCTCCCACATATTAAGTGACAGATAACACGATTTGAAGTTTCTTCTCTTACGTTTGCTTAAAGAACTAAAGCATCGCATATTCATTAGTTCTGCAAACGTCCTCGATGAGGTAGATTTTACTTTCGACATATAGAAAGAACTTATACCAATACCAAACAGCCACAAGAAAACAGAAAGAAAGAAACAGGTACACAAAACATTAATAGAACAAAGGTGCAGAGTTCTTAAAAGTAAAAAACCAGTGACAGGGTTTTTGAAGTTCCTGGTACTCATAAGATAATATTTGGTTGTAACTACTTTAGTATAAGTTGAAAAAATGATTAGATGATAATTCTGCAGGAGATATCAATCTGAATAAAACATACTTGACCAATTGGTGGCCTAAGCGTTAAAAGTTACACTTGGAGGAATCTAGATTGCAGAACCACAAACACAAATAGTCAAGATTTGCAAACAGGAGACAACCTGGCGGGGTTGAGAGACAAGTGTACTTGATTCCTCCACATCACTAAATGCATTGCCATCATCAAAAGCCTCAGGAAATCCACCATCATCATCCCAAGATGGCATAGCTCCAAAATCTTCACTTTGTTGACCAGATTCATCTACAAAACACCCAGTCAACTCAAGTCACATTATAACAATCATATCATCTGCCACAATACATAACAGGAACAGGAGTACGCTATCACTATAGGCAGTAGAAGACACAAGGCAGAACCTATGAAATAGTCAAGAAGTCAATAGAGAGCATTCATCTATAGGGAAGTAGGTTTACAAAAGACATCATTGCAAGCACTCTTCTAGATCTAACTCAAAAGCAGATAAAATCATTTAAAGCACTTAATTGCCATTTCTGCTAAGCCACATTAGTGTCACTGCTCTAGTAGACAAGATGAGCAAAAAATGTATTTGAATCAAAATTCAACGTTTGCAGTTAAATCAACTGCAAAAACAGAATCTATCGCTCATTATATATATATATATATATATATCCATAAATATGTCAAAGTACAAAGTTTTAACAGTTGATGGCCATAAAAGTTATCTCACCTGGGATTTGCTTTCCTCTCCTTCCAAGGCACTAAGGCAAGAGAATACAGGCAATCAGAATATATTTTTAAGGTTGTCAGCAAATAACAAACTCATCAAAGTGACTAGAGTTACCGTGACATTAGGTCGGAGAAACAGCTTCACAAGATTCTCAGGTTGATAATGACAATCTTCTGGAAGTAATCTGTTACACGGTGTTCTATTTGTTGGAAGGAGTAGTAACTTGGGATTCTTTGGAGGAGCAAAGACATGCGATAGATCAGTGTCCAATGATTTCGTGAAATCAATTTCAGGTTCTGTTTTTCTGCTCTTCATTTTCTTAGTCTTTAACGGTGATCCATCTTCATTGGAAGGCTCCTCTGAGACTGTGAATGATGATGAGATATCAAACACCAAAAAAGCTTCAAACTGCTACGGTTTCTTCCATGACTGGGGAGAGAAGAGGATTGGAAAAGACAAAGTTCCTTTCACAAGTCCTACAGAAGCTTACCTTTCACCTTCCGATACTTCCAATGATCAGGACCAGCCCAGGAATTGTGGTTTGAAGAGAATCCTAAACTTCGAAACAAGTAGTCATCAACTCTCTCAAATCTGTCATCATCCTCAGCATCAGGAAAAGTAAATGGCTGGCTGTCCTGCATGACAAAGCACAAAGAATTACCAAATTTCAAGGGCCTCAACTACAAATTAGTGTTGAAGGCAACAATAATCAAGTGTGTTTGCCACCTCCTGTTGGTTCGATGAAATTTGATCAACATCGTAAGAGCCTTGCTCCGATAAACTTATTCCATCATCATGATCTATCGGCCAGGCTCCACAATTGTCAAATGCATCATTATCCACATCTACGCCAAATGATTCAGAATTTTGTTCTGGTGGAATCTGGTCAAAAAAATCTGTCTCAGCTGGCTCCGGCATCTCCCCACTAAATTGACAAATTATATGCCTCAGACTGGGTGATATCTCGTTCTTCTTCGGCATATTCAACACCATTTCTTCAACATAATCTATACTAACAGAAAAGGTTCATGACAATCAATTGATAGTAGCTCGCACACGAAGAAACTTCCAGTATCAAAATGGAAAAAGATCCCAAAATCACAAATAATTCCAAAGCCACAAACCTTTAGCAAAAGATATATCAATGGAATCTGTTCTATCATGCAGAATAGCTTCTGCTACTGATTTCCCAGGTATATCGAACGAATCAAAAAGCACGCGGCAATTACCATAGATTCCTAGGTTATTCAACAAAAGACCCTTCGCACCGCCTTCATCAAACTGAGCTGATGTCTGATGATAAAGAGGATCTACAGCGAAAGCGGCTACAAAATAGACAATTTAACCATTTACAGAGTGAAAAGGATAAACTCAGACAAAGATGCAAATATCAAAGAAAAGAAGTTTGTATACCATCAAATTTTTTTACGTTGAGAGAATCAAACGATGACTCCAGTGTTGATAAAGGCGATAACTGCAATTGCCACTCAAATTAGTATAGGAACGGAAATTTATTCTGCATTTGTTATCTCTTAGAGAGAAGAAATGTTAACCTTTCTATCTTGCTCTTTTCTGATAGAGCCTTCCTCCTGGTTATTTTCAGCTTTGGCATCCTCTACAACAGGATCTGGCGTACAAATGAAATATTAAAGAGGTGAAAGTACAAAGACGTCAACTCTGTGTGCGGTTCAGGAAATAGTCAGCACATACCCAAGAAGAAGACAATAGGAAGTGAGGAGAGTAAACAAGGTTGTGAAATATTTGGAATCATAAAATAATTTGATTCAAAAAAGAAAAATAAATAAATAGTCGTTCCAAAATTTTGAATGTCTAGGCTTGATAAAGCATGGAATTCTAAATAAAAGATAAAAGAGGAAATAAATTCTGATTGACAGAGTATTCTTCAGGAATGATTCAAACTAGAAACAGATGTAATTAATGGATCAAATGTCTAAATGAAATTATTTAAAGAGAACAAACATAACACCACAACAATTAAGTTTAAGGAAAGCTGGCAATGGTGTGCAACTGTTTTAACAAGGCATTAACTTGTTAGATATCTAATAAAGAGTTCACTGTTAACACAAATCAAAACCTACCTTGGTCATTAGCATTGCCAACACGATTTATTCCTCCAAGAACTTTATATGCCTCTGAATGTACTGAGTCCACCCTCATTGAATAAATCTTAACTCCAGCCTCAAGAGTACAACTTGCCTAAAACCATAACATCACAAGTAGCAACAAATATTTAAAACTAGGATGTTTATGACTGCACCATCAGAATGAGCTATGCTTTTAAGGTTAGCATGGTTTGCATTTTCTAGTTTATGCATACAATGGAATGACATCATATCCATTAGCCTTACATTATTCGTGTAGGAGACTCAAGGGAACATCATATAAGCCTATCTAACCATACATTCATACATAAGTTTGAGACTGTGCTTTCATAACCATTGCTTAATCATTCATGAATTAAGAAAGGGATCAATCTGAAACAAAAGTCTCCAACTTAGACATGCTTCCAGAAAATTCTAATCCAATTACACGCTGATGAATATCTGTAACCAGAATATTTTTTTAAAAAAATTGAGTCTGCCATAAGAAAAGAAATTACCTTCTGGAAGTTGGTCTCGGAACCATTCTCTTGTTCAACTTTAACTATATCGCATAGATGATCAATTAGACCTAGCTCCCAAGTATTCTTCTGATTGATTTTCTGTATCCAATAGTAGTTCGAAAGTAATTCAAAATCTCACCAACAGCACTACAGAATCAAATCAATATATAAGAAACTTTAAACTAAGAAAAAGGGGAAAACTAGTAGAAATGAGACATTTTCACTAGCGAGTTTGATGCAATTCTGGAAGAGTTCGAGAATCTGCTCCTTGTCAAGGCAAGGATCTGCAGATGGAGGAGGCGCGACAGGGATGGGCTTGCGACGGATGACGGCAGCACGGGCGGCGCGTGCTTGAGCACGTTCAAGTTTGTCGTCATTGGAGCCCAAGACGAATTTCGTCGGAGAAAATGGGCCTTTCAGTTTAGGGCTTAGGATTTCGGCCATTGCTGTCGTCAATTTGTAGATCTAGTAGACTTATACGTCTAGGGAAAGTGAACCGGAGTAGTGGTACGTTCGCCGGTGGAAGTTTCCGGTGGAGAATTGAGCTTCTGGTTGTCGTTCAGATTGGGAAAGTGAATTGTGTTTTCCCACCTTGTTGGTTTTGAATTTGGGACGCTGGGGGGAAAGCAATTTGCTATTTTTTTAATCTTTATTTTTTCAAAAAAGTATCATATTATATCATCCCTTCTACTTTAAACTTTCATTTAACTTCGGGTATGGTAGGAGTAGTTTGGTAGAGTGTATTAAAAATAATAATATATATATTAGTTTTTTGTATTAGTAATATTTTATTTATATTAAGTAATATTTTATGCTATGCATAAATAAGCATTAGTTATACACTTTGGATTTGTTTGGTAGAGCATATAAAGTTAAATAGAGTGTATTAATAATGTTTGTATTAGTAATACATGTATTAATTATATTTGCATTAATTATAGTAATAGAATATTTTTATGTATTATTTGATTTGATATATTAAAAATAACATACATTATAGTAAATCGTGAGTGCATGTCCTGGATAGTCTTTTCTTTCACATAATGCCTATTTAAATTGTTAATCTTGTCTTTCTTCACTTGACTCGTTTCCTCATGAGCAACCTACAAGATGTTCCAGATTGCCTTCGCATTTTGACATACTGAAATTCTACTGTACTCGTTGGAACTTATATCACAGATCAATATCTTCTAGCCTTAGCATTGTTCTAAACAGCTATCTTGTCGTATGCATACCATTATGTTCGCTCCTTGGGTACTCGAGTGTTTGATTCAGTACTATTCTTTATAGGAAAGTAAATCCGTTAACTATGACATTCCAAAAATTTGAACTTTCACCAATAAGATCCATCATTCTATTTGTCCACCAACCATAATAGCTTTCCTTGAACAGTGTTGGCCTCGTCTACAATGCTCCTTCTTGTGCAGTTGGTAGTGCAGCCATCAATCCTTTTCAAGGTATTAACCTACTGATGAAAAGACCTGTTCTAATACCAATTGAAAAGCTTTATACCTTGCAGTTAACAAGAACCAAGTTCTTGTACAAAACCCAATTAAGATCAACCAACATACTCATATAGAATGAACATACCATGTATAGTGAAAAAACTTTAGACTTAAAGAGAGAAATAATTACTATCTACAACTCGTAATATTTTAACAACTTTACTGTTTCAACCTTCAAATGAGCAATGTCAAAATTACAATTCTGTAAATTTCAACTCACTCATCACCACACCCTCTTGCTGGTCAAGTATGATCAACTTTCTACCCAAACAGGAAGCCAAAACCACTCCCCACTTAAAGTCACTCAAAAAGAAATTCTTACTTGCAATAATTGTCACTCAACAATGATTCTAAATAGGACAGTTGAATACTAGAAAGAAAATCTAACTTTAGATCTTCTTTGTTTTAGTTTCTTGCCCTCCAAAATGCTAGGTACTTTTGCTACTGGATCGCACTCTTCCAGATGCAAAAGTTTGCTCTTCTAGAGTTTGGATGTTGCCTTATATATTGCCTCCTGGAAGAGTGCTCCTGATGGAAAACTCCTTCGTTACTTGTGTCCTTTTTTACTCTCTTGGGTTTTTGTATAATCTGAGTGAGATCTTCTTGATTCGTGAATCCATATTTTTACGCCTCTACATAGACTTGCTTCACTTGACGTGGCATTCTAAACTTGATTCCATTTGTCATATTCAAAATACCTGTAGTCTAACACATCAAGAACTTCATCGTACTCATGGTGTGTGCATGGCACTTGGGGTTAATCATGGGCATTTTGCAATTTTTGACACCAAATTGGGAGTGTAGTCAGAGAAGATGCCCTATGTGCCATTTTTCCAACACCTGTCATATATTCAACAAGATCGGTTGCATCACTTATCGTATGGTTTAATCGCACCGCAAATATAAAACTATTACACTTGAGACGAGTTACCTGCATATAATTAATTGTTATATATATTCGTTAATTAATAATATGTTATTTTATGTTTTGATGACTTAACAAACTATGAGACCTAATAGAAAAATCAGATTTCATGTATTTTAATCTGTTTAATGGTAAGTGCGTGGATGCCAACCGTAAGGGGTCGTTTGGTAAGAAAGATAAAGACATTTAATCCCAAGATAAAAATATAGCCGTACTTAAATTAATTTTTGATTGGCAAACTTGAGATAACTTATCCCGGAATTAATAAGTAATAGCAGGATAAGTTATCCCTCTTCTTGGGGAATATACTAATCCTGGGATAAGTTCTCCCTGGTTAACAAGTATAAATGACAAATGTATCCTTTGAAACCTTTTTTATATCTTACTTTAAATATTTATGGATATTTACATTATTTTTTAATACAATATATAATAACATTCACAATTTTCACTCCTTATTTAATTTTTATGATATTTTTTCATATTATTTTATTAAAAAATTACACTATATAATATAATTTTTATTGACTAATTCTTTTTTTTATATTTTGATTTTTCATAATAATTTTTTTTACTTTAACAAACTTAAAAATAGATTTGTTAAAAATAGAAGTTCTATTTTTACATTAAATAAGAAAGTTTTATGCACACATAAAAATATTTAAACTATAAAAGATGAAAGGTTTATTTTAAAAATAAATATTAAATAATTAAAGTTAACAAAGAAAATACATAAAAAAACTAATAAAGTGAAGGGTATTTTTGTAAATAAATAACATATTCTTAAAATTTATGCAACAAACCAAATATTCAATAAAAAATAATGTTAATATACCTTATTCCATCATTACTAATCTCAAAATAATTTATTCCATCATAAATTATCTTATCTCGTAAGTTGCTATGCATTGACATGGAAATGGTTGTTACTTGTTAGGGAATCTACGTTGTTAATCTCATGGCTATGCATTGACTCGTTGACTCTATATGAGGATTTGAAATTTGATTAATTAATATTAGTTCTAGATCCTAATATTGATAAAAAGAAAAAAGGTTTTCATACTCAACAACCAATTAGTAGTACTGATTTTTATTTTGTTTAAAATAAGACCCACTTATACTATTCTGGAACTTACACTATTCTTGAACTTATACTCAATTAAGTTTCCAGGAAAATGAGATAAGACGCTTGAACTTATACTTTCTTTTCTCTACTCGTACTATTTTTCTGGAAACTTAAATGAGATAAGACGCATTATTACTTTGCCAAGTTCAAGAATAGTATAAGTGGGTCTTTAGATTTGCTTTTTTTAGTTGACTCTGATTTTTAAATATTTTTTTAAAAAAATTTAAAATTGTTTTGATAATAAAAAAAGTATTCAACAAAAGTCTATTCAGACATCTTCTAAATAAAAAATAATTTATTTTTAAAAAAATTATATAAACTTTAATCAATATTTTTAAATATATTTTTATTAAATTAATATAAGAGAAATTGTATTTTTTATATAGTTCAATTTTATTTTATGTTCCCGCAATAATGAAGCTGTTCTTTATTTTATTTTGAGTGTGGCTGCTGAAACCACAATTCAAAAGTCTGACATCCTAATTATGCCCCTACAATCATGTCCCAAATAACAGAGCTAGACAGTGATAAATAGTGAAAATAGTAAATATAAGTTTCATTGGTTGGCGAAGTAATAATGCGTCTTACCTCATTTAAAAATGAATAATTATAATGGCAATAGAGAATGGTTCTAATGTCAACATAATTTCGTATTAACGAAATTTATAAGATAATATATACATATTAAAAAAATATTTAAAGATAAAATTTATATTTTATTTTTTATTATTGTCCTTCATAAAATTATAAATATATAGTATAATTAATTTCCTAGAAAATATAAAAATTCAATTAATGTAAGGGCAAATATGAAAAAAGTTTCAAACATTCATCTTAAATTTTGAAAAATTCAACTATTCTCAACCTTAAATTTTTTTAAAAAAATTTAATTATTGTGAGACGGATGAAATAATATTTATGGAGAGGAAATAATTAATTAGGACATTAAATAATACTATTCTCTTTAAAATATAATACCTAGAAGAGAAAATAATTTCTTTTGAAATAGTAAAATAATTAGGACAAATACATGCAAGTCCATTTAATGTCAATAAAGTCCCGCCATTACCATCAAAATGTTGAAATTCACAAACACAGATTCTATAACAACCATTACCATGTTAGCAACTAATTAAAATAAAATTGATCAATTCTTTTTTTTTTTCAATATAAAATACTACTTACTAAATCATAAAATATAAATAGTGGTCATTAAAAAGACTAACCAGCAACAACTTTTCTTTTGTCCACTTGCAAGCCGAGTGTCACACAATTTCGTGCAAATTGCCTAAACATTGCTTTAACATTTAAATATCCCATTTACCACCTCTATATATATCTTGTGTATGGGAAATTATGTACACAAACACTAATCCAAAGTCTTCTTCTTCTTTCATATCTGGAAGTAATGGATCCAATTAAGCAATCATCACCAGAATTAGTATTCACAGTGAGGAGGCAAAAAGCAGAGCTAATAGCTCCAGCAAAGCCAACCCCAAGGGAAACTAAGTTTCTCTCAGACATTGATGATCAGGAGGGTCTTCGCTTCCAAATCCCCGTTATTAATTTTTATCGTAAGGGTTCCGATAATTACGACCCTGTAGAAGTTATCAAAAAGGCTATAGCTGAAACACTTGTTTTTTACTACCCTTTTGCTGGTCGGCTCCGGGAGGGAAATGGCCGGAAACTGATGGTGGATTGTACCGGTGAGGGGGTTATGTTCGTGGGAGCGGATGCTGATGTTACGCTTGAACAATTTGGAGATGAACTTCAGCCTCCGTTTCCATGTTTGGAAGAGCTTCTTTATGATGTTCCTGGCTCTGGTGGAGTTCTTAATTGTCCTCTACTTGTTATTCAGGTAATCATTTCTCTTTTCTAACTTAATTGTGTACCAGTGGAATCCAATTATTAGCGCTGTTTTAGAATCATGAGTGAGTGCTTTTAATCAATTAATTATATGCAGGTAACTCGTCTCAGGTGTGGTGGTTTCATTTTCGCACTGCGATTAAACCACACGATGAGTGACGCAGCTGGTCTTGTACAATTCATGACTGCTGTGGGAGAAATGGCACGCGGGGCACCTGTTCCGTCTACGCTCCCAGTCTGGTGCAGAGAATTGCTAAACGCTAGAAATCCACCTCGAGTGACGTGCACACACCACGAGTACGACGAAGTTCCTGATACAAAGGGTACAATTATCCCATTAGATGACATGGTGCACAAATCTTTCTTTTTTGGCCCTTCTGAGGTCTCAGCACTTCGTCGATTCGTCCCTCCTCATTTGCGCAAATGCTCCACTTTTGAACTGCTCACATCAGTCCTCTGGCGCTGTCGAACCATTTCTCTAAAACCCGATCCTGAAGAGGAAGTCCGCGTTCTTTGCATTGTCAATGCGCGTTCTAAGTTCAATCCGCCCTTGCCTAATGGCTTCTACGGCAACGCCTTTGCGTTTCCGGTAGCGGTCTCGACCGCGGCTAAATTGTGCAAAAATCCACTAGGATATGCACTCGAGCTAGTGAAGAAGGCCAAATCGGACGTGACGGAAGACTACATGAAATCGGTAGCGGATTTGATGGTGATGAAAGGAAGGCCCCATTTCACAGTGGTGCGCACTTATCTGGTGTCGGACGTGACTCGAGCGGGATTCGGCGAAGTGGATTTTGGATGGGGGAAAGCAGTGTATGGTGGACCGGCTAAGGGAGGAGTTGGGGCCATTCCTGGTGTGGCTAGCTTTTACATACCATTTAAAAACAAGAATGGTGAAAATGGAATTGTGGTCCCTATATGTTTGCCTGCTTTTGCAATTGAAAAATTCGTCAACGAGCTCGATGGCATGTTGAAAGGGAATGATGATCCATTAGGCAACACAAACTACGCCATTATCAGACCTGCACTTTGAGATGTTATATTGTTATTCGTGTGCATTAGTTTTTTTGGTACTACTAGATGATGGATCCAAAAATGTCTTGGCAAATTGAAGGCCATCATAAAGTTTGTTTTATATGCCAAATCTTACGTGGAGCTTTGGTAAATATCTCAATTTATATGAAGTTGTTTGGAGTATGAGAGTGAAAAATATTTATTAATTTTGATTACGAAATGAGTTATTTTTATTGAAGAAATCAACTTGACAATAAAAATTAATACCACTAATTGGTTGTCGAGTATGAAAACCTTTTTTCTTTGTATCAATATTAGGATTTAGAACTAATATTAATTAATCAAATTTCAAATCCTCATATAGAGTCAAAAAGTCAATGCATAGCCATGAGTAGATTCCCTAACAAGTAACAACCATTTCCATGTCAGCTCATAAGTTTAAAAATTACTACTAATTGAGACCAACTCATTAAGAAAGAAAAATACCATTACTTTCTCGTCCCAATTCATGTGTTCCAAAAATTTCTTTCGTTTTAATTAATTTATTTTAAGGAATATTTTTTTCCTTTTAGCAATTTATTTTTTTACATGATATGTTTAAAACTATAAAATTAAATATTATTTTGATTTATTGACATATCTTTAATTCATGTTGAAATAATGATAAACAAATTAAAACGAAAGAAAGTATCTTTTTATACTTATTGGTCTTGATATTTTAATTTTAAATTCTCATCCTCCTTTTAATTGGATAATTTATAGTTACTTACTACTGTTACTTTTTTTACATCAATTATTTTTATTGCTTTCCGTAATATATTTTCATAACATGTTACTCTTGTATTTTCTTTTGAATTGTTCTGAAATAATTTTCTAAAGCAAAAGGTCTATTAGAAATAACATCTTCACCCATGAAAGTAAGGGTAAGGTGTAACACATCCAACCGTTGTGAGAATCCATTTGTAGAACTATTACTCGATATATTATTATTATTGTTATGACTAATACTCACACGATTATCTATGATTTATTCTATATCACAAATTTTGAAAAAAAATACTTTTTTTTTTATAATTTATGCCCATCTAAATGCCATCACATAAAATTGAGATTTGACATAGTAATATAAAACAAAAAAGGTTCCTAAGTCCTAACCCAATTTCATGAAAATTGGCTACATTATTTTAACATGCAAGTAGCGGATGCTGATGTAACGCTTGAACAATTTGGAGATGAACTTCAGCTCCATTTCTCTCCATTCTGCCGGTGTTCGTAATGGTCCTCTTCTTCTTATTCAGGTCGTTATTTCTCTTTCTAACTTAATTATGTACCAGTTATTAAATTTTGTGAGATTGTTGTATTAGAATCATGAACATGGGGATTTTGTGTTTGACTTTAACTATTAGTAGTGCATGCACACCAATATGTGGTGGACCTTTTTACATGAGAAAAGTTTCGTGTCCACACAAACATATTCTCATAAATTAAGATTTTCTATTGTTAATTTTCAAAAATTGAATTGTCTTAGAATGTATGTGTTCACTATGGTTAGGGATCAGGTCCCTCAATCTAGTAGCAGTATAAAAATAAGTCAAATGTAGACAATGACAACATAATATTTTACATGAAAAATTTTCTTGCTCAAGGAAGAAATAATCATGACCTGTCTCACAGGATTTACCAATAAATCTTTATTAAAGTGCACGAGCAATGTCGTCTGTTACAAACTCATGTAACCTAAACACTAGACTCTCCACCCCTTCCCTTTCAATAACGCTATTACAAGATGAGTCTAAGCAATATTTCTATTGTCCACTATACAAAGTAACTCTAATTTAACGTAGACTTCAACACTTGACTCTAGGCTATTGTTATAAGAAAATTTGAGTGAAAGCTATTGTTATAAGAAAATTTGATAAGAGGTAAGTGATCATCCCAACTTCCTTTGAAATCAAGCACACAAGCCCTCAACATATCTTCTAACGTTTGTATTTTTCTTTTGACTTGTCCATCTATTTGAGGATGAAATGCAGTACTTAGCTTTACCTTTGTACCAAGGCCCTTTTGGAACAACTTTCAAACTGAGAAGTAAATTAAGCACCCCTATTCGATATAATGGACAATGATACCATATGCAACCTTACTAATTCTTGGATATAAACCTTAGCATAGTCTTGGACATCATAACAAGTCTTCAAAAAATGGATCGTTTTTGTCATTCCATCCATAACCACCCATATTGAGTCAAACTGCATTCTGGTCTTTGGTAAACCTGTGATGAAATTCATATTCACCTCCTCCCATTTTCAAGTTGGTATTTCAATATCTTAAGTCAAACCACCGGGTCTTTGATATCCACCTTCACTCGTTGACAATTTGCACATCTGATCACACACTTTCCTATGTCTTTCTTCATGTCATTCCACCAAACACTTCTCTCAAATCGTTATACATCTTGGTGGATCTCGGATGAATAGAATACTTGAATTATGAGCATCATCAAATATTTTTTTCCTTAATCCATCTACATTAGGCATACACAATCGCCCTTGATAACACAACAATTCATCTCCCCACTTGTGAGAATGTCTCTACCTTCTTAGAAATAACCAACTTTTTCAATGCAACCAAAGTAGGGTTCATGTCTTGTTTTGCTTTAACTTTCTCCATTAGAGATGATTCTGCCCCATTAGGCACGAACACACTACCATTGCTCAAGCTATCCAACCTCACATTCAAATAAGTTGTATGATATAATTCTTTGACCAACTCCTTTCCATTCTCTACATGTGTAATGTTGCCCATAGACACTCTACTCAAAACATCATTGACAACGTTAGCCTTACAAGGGTGGTACATCACACTCATGTCGTAATCTTTCAATAGTTGTAATCACCTTCTTTCTCTTAGGTTCAAATCCCTTTGGTTGAACAGATGTTGCAAAATTTTATGGTCGGTGAATATATCGACATGTACCCCATAGAGATAATGTCGCTGAATCTTCAATGAAAACATAACAACCAATAACTCAAGATTATGTGTTGGATAATTCTTTTCATGCACTTTCATGTTGCATCAACATACAACTCAAGCCTATATGTGAGGCATCACAATACATAAAAAAATCATTCAGACCTTCGGGCAATGCAATATAGAAACAGATATAAGATGATCCTTCAATAACTGAAAACTCTTCTCACATTCATTGGACTATTGAAATTTTACCTTCTTTTGGATTAACCTTGTCAAAGGAGAAGAAATGAATGAAAACCCTCAACAAACCTCCTATAATATCCGACCAGACCCAAAAAGCTCCTAATATTGGACGGAGACAATGATTTAGGCTAATTCTTCACGACCTTCGTCTTCTTTGGATTAACTCGATCTAATACCATTATTCGAAATAACGTGAATAGGAAAAGCCACCTCTCTTAGCAAAAAATTACACTTGCTAAACTTGGCAAAGAGTTGTCTATCATGCAATATTCGTTTTCATGATCCTTTATATCCCCGTGAGTGAAGTAATGTATGATCTATGAACACCACCACAAATATGTTCAAATACGATTTGAAGACCTTATTCATCAAATCCATGAAAATGATAGGGGTATTTGTTAATCGAAATGACATAATCAAAAATTCAAAATGACCATACCAAGTTCGTCATCTTTGCAATGTCATCCTCCTTCATTCTCAATTGGTGATATTCAAGCTGGAGATCAAACTTAGAAAAATAGCTTGCACCTTGTAGTTGATCAAATAGGTCATCAATCCTTGGAAATGGATACTTATTTTTTATGATTACCTTATTCATTATTGATAATCCATACACATTTGAAATAAATCACCCTTCTTCCTTACAAATAACACGGGAGCACCATATGATGACACATTAGGCCTTGTGAATCTCTTGTCAAGCAAGTTCTTGAATTGTTCCTTTAATTCTTTCAACTATATCTGGGTCATTCGATATGAAGGTATAAAAATAGGTTGGGTGTCAGACAATAGATCAATACTAAAATCAATTTCCCTTATGAGAGGACCACCGAGCAAATAGTTGGGAAAGATATCGGGAGACTCATTGATTATAGGGACCGAATCAAGAATAGGAACATGTGACTCAACATCCATGATTCAGACAACAAGATATAGATAACTTTTGAAATCATTTTCATAGCTTTCATATAGAAAACAAACTTTCCCTTCAACACAGAATTAGTTCCCTTTCATTCTAGGATAGACTCGTTAAGAACTTGGAATGTGACTTACGGTGACTACAATTAATAGAGGCATAGGATGCATGTAACTAATTCATTCCAAGATTAACATCAAAATTGGTCATATCAATCTCAATTAGATCATACGGAAAGACTTTATGCAAAATCGACATGAAAAAATTTCTATACCTTCTTGGCTAGAATTGACTCACCAATATAAGTATAGACCTAATAAGGCTCTATCAAAATGTCTGGAGACACATCAAACTTTATTGCTAGGTAAGGAATAAGAAAAGACACATTGGCACGAAGATAAAGCAAAGCATACATATCGCGATCAAAGACTCTTAATATACCGGTATTCACATCGGAAGACTCATCAACCTCTTGCTAGCATGCAAAGCACAGAACTGATTACCATGTGGACTACCACCTTGAGCGTGGGCACAATGTTGAACTTGCCCACTTTAAGTTACTTGCCCTTGTGAATGCCCTTCTTTATCCTTATTAGAAATATTAAGATATTCGATAATCTTGTGTCCCATTTTCCTAAAATCAAAACATACATAGGAACCTCTCAAGTATTCACCAACATGGTTCCTTCTACAGTTGGGGCTCCCAGGAGGAGGAATAGCACCACCTTTCATTACATCATCTTGAGCCTTAGGATTAAATCTTTTTTATTTGTTAAACTTTTGAAGACTTTTGGACTTGTTGGAATCGATCATCATCGGACATACCATAAGAAAATCTACCATCATATCGAGCCCTCTTAGATTTCTTTGTCCTCATATTTTGAAGTTTCTCACTTTTCACTTGTTCAAAATATGTCATGAGTCTAGAGATATCTATTTCTTTAATGAGCATTGTGTCCCTGCACTTCATCTTTACCAAGACACAATTAAGATAAATTTATTCATGCAGCCCTAGAGTCGGCCACCAAGGAAGGAGAAAATTTTGACAACTTAGTAAACTCGAGGGCATACTTTCTCACACTCATACCACCTTGCTTCAAGTTCATAAACTCCATTACTTTGGCTTCCCTTAGATCAAGTTGGAAGAAACAATTAATGAAAACGGCCTTAAACATCTCCCAACCAATAGACCCTTCTTCAACTATCTTAGATTTCCATTGAGTGAAACAAACTTGAGCAACACCCTTAAGTTGATAAGCTGCGAATTTAGCCTTCTCCTTAGAAGACACTTTCATGATCTCTACCACCTTGTACACCTCATCAATGAACTCTTGTGAATCCTGATCCACCTTGGAACCATGGATTCATTCTAGCAAAATCTCTTATCCTCGAAGTCAGAGTAAGAGTCTTTGGAGAAGCAACAACTTGAGCGATCATAGTGATATCAGCTCTAAACTCATCAATGGAGACCTGGTCCACTTGAGGGATTTGAGGAACTTGAGGAGCCGGGGAAACTTGGTCTTCATTAGCGTTACCTCCTTTAGGCAAAGGAGCACATCGTGGAGCCATTTATGAAAAAGTCAAAGGATAAGTATTAGGATACGAAAGTTTCAAAGGCACAACATAGAATACAAAGAAGCAAAGATTTTCTAAATACCTCATAGCCTCCTATTCATGGATGTGGCATACTTCACCCTAATAAACAAGACTCGACTAGACATGGCATGTTGGACTCCTTAGGATGCTTTCAAACCTTGTGTTTTGATATCATTTTTTGTCGTGTCTTAGCTGTGACATGACAAATGTGACACCAGAAGAATCCCATCTAAGCTTCGTGTTTATGTCATAAGAATTCATAAGGTAAAATAAGCATGTATAAGGTAAAATAAGCATACACAAAAGAATAAGCAAGTGGAATGCATAAAACTAAGAACATCATAGTTTTTTTAGAGGAACATTCATTAATCCATTACGTCCAAAATATGCTTATACATCATAGATCTTGACGGGGTCTAGAACATAGTTTACTAGCTCACCCAAAAAATATACATCAAAGAAAATGATAAAGTCTTAACATATGGTAACATTATAAATGGGCTTGTTCCTGAAGCATGAGAACTCACCAATAAACCATCAAACTTAGAATCTGAATCTAGCCACGAAATGAAATAGTTACTTTATTGTCCGTCTCTATATGATTAGATCATGTAGGCAAAGAAGTATACACAGGTATGTGGAATGTACTAATTATGTAAGTATATTTCATGAATCAAAGGACATCACAATAATATCAATATGTATAATTAATAGGATAAAGACACAACATGCATGAGTAATACAAATTACAGATAATGAGAAGAAGCATCATTAAATCCATTCATAACCTTAACATACGTAAGTAAGGATAAGACCATGGCCGACATCTAAGACCATACGAAATGTTACATGCAATCTTGATGTTCCCTCCACACCAAGCAAAGAGGAGTCTACTTTACCAAGGTAGACTCGATCCTCACCCTATAGGCTCTATCCTAGCACGACGAGAACACATCATTTGGCCCTATCCTTTAGGCTCTATCTTAGCATGGTGAGTGTCCATCATTAAGGCTAAATGGATCCATAAGTACACCTTTAAGGTATAAAATATGAACATAATTCCCATGGTGGCACATAATTATGAGACTATGAAATCTACCAAAGTCCTCTCAGTGCTAAGTCATATCCCATGGAATATATAAATCATACATATACATAACTTTCAACATAGTTCATACTTCATTAAAATAATACTTTTATATAACTTTTATAAACTAGTCATCATACTCTTTTATGGAAACATCTCATGTCGTAAGAATTGTCTATGCACTTTGCTTTTTATCATAGTGTGGATGGACATTTTCACCTTAACATCATCATCATAAACGTTAGGGTTTTCATCACTCTCTTTATCATAGCATCATCATTATCATTTTCATAACATCATCATTGTCACCAAACATGCTTTTATATATTTGAGATCATAATCATGAAAATTCAATATAGCTTTATCATAAGTAATTAAGGCTAAGTGTAGGTTCATTGATAACTGAGTCAAAATCATGCAATTGGATGAGTTTCATAGAGAAAATATGTAATTAAAAATCAATTTGGATCATTAGTAAGAGAACTCACATCAAATTATTAAGCCCTAATCATGCATACTTGAAATCATGTGGAAGTCTTTCTACTAATAGTTAGGGGTGGCAAGCTTTAGAGAATAGGGGCGAGGTCACCATACTAAAGAAGGACATAAGCAGTGGCTCGACGTAGATGGTTCGAATCAAGCAAAATCAAAGGCATTCTTTGGCACACGAGATGCTAAAATTGAAGACTTTTGGGATATGGAACAGCTTGTCGGACTACGTCTGAGGAGGCATCGGTGAATAAAATCTATACTTTTGCTTGAAAATCATATACATCATGTAATTTATCATAATTTATGCATAATTACATATAGTCATCATGTAGGAATTATAATCCATGCATTTGGAATCATAGCATATAAGCCCATAGAAAATCATCATGAGACTTTGATTGAAAAAAAAAGTTTGAATTAAATTTCCTGGATGAAACTAATCTATGGATAAAGCTCTGTATACCTTAAGTGAGAATCCTTAGAATTTAATAGAAAAATCTAGAAAACTTGGTCAAAACTTCAAGCCCTAGCTTTAATCGAATCCTTGACTTAAAGAGAGAAATATTGAGAACCTTTAGGAGAATTTTGAGGGTGAATGGCTTTGGATGAATTAGGAATAGAACTTATAAGAGTTAGGCCGGTTAAGATAGTTAAGGGAGCCAAAATGACGTAATTGAGGACTTAAACGAATTAAAAATGTAAAAAATACACTTCATTAAAAATGACGAAACCAATCATGAGACCTCGTCCACGAATCGTGATTCAACCTATGGATCATATTTTGGCCCCTAAAACTTCATGTCACAAAAGTTGAGCTACTAAAATTTGCAACTTCCAAACCATGAACAGGCAGGACAACTCGTCAATCAATCCACGGGTCGTAAGTCCTCTCTAGAAGTATTGTCAGACTTCGAAAATTTTAGGCCCTTCAGGACTTCCTTCTACACAACCTTCGACGAGTCATGATCCCTAATACAATCTGTCTTATAAATTTATACATCAATTTGCAGAAAGTTCTTAATTTTTTATTTTCACTAGACTTAATCCACAAACCAACCTACGATTCATGGTTTCTTCCAAGAGCCATAAACTGGCTCGTAGGACCAAACCAACACCAAAATCCTTATCTTTTAATTTTTCAAGTCCATAAACATGAGGGGTATTACATATAATGAATGGTACTTCCTCTGGGTTTTTTTTGTCTACTTTTCTTTTTGCACGTTCTTCAAAAAATCATAAATAGGAAGGATATATTTTTGCTAATTTGCTCTGGCCATTGAGAATTTTTTTTGTAACTTTACAAACTTGTTTATACTTTCAAAAAGAATTAATTGTAACGTTAAAGTGAGAAAAATGTAATTAGTTTTATCTTGATTTTGTAAATTAAAAATAATTTAGGAAAACTATTTTAAATAATGTGGACAACTAATATAAGATATAGCCACATGGGAGTACTAGAGCTTTCCTTTTGGTTAATTTTAAGTATATTTCTTATCCCAATCATCTGAAATAGATTTCACTTTCTATGTTCCTAATACAAGTTTGGAAAGTAACTAAACCTAATGCACTATAAAAGGCGAAGCTAGTCCTCCCTATTTTTTTATGCCTTGAGAAAAGCTCAAAACTCTAGATGGCCACAATTCAAACTGGACAAGGCCATAGCTATGAGGTCACAATTCATCAAGCGCAAAGTAGAAGATGTAATCGCGTTTCTAGCCCCATTTTCCTGTATGTCAATAGTAAAATAATGCTCAAAGTGATGGAATAGGACTAGAAGTGTGATCCGCATCTTGCACTTAGTGCTTGATGATTTTTGACCTCGTCGAGTTTGAATTCTTGGGCATCACTTTTTTGAACTCCACGAGATCATATGAGGTGACAAGTCATCAAACACTTAATAGAAGACAAAGATCTCATGCTTCTAAAGTCATTGCCCTCTCTAATATCAATAGTGAAACAATGGACAAAGCGGTTGATTACCGAAAGAAACATGAGTGTTGAATGTGATATCCAAGTTGTTGTTGATAGGATCAAAGATAAAAGTCTAGAAGGTATTGAGAATGATTTTACTCTAGAGGAAGAAGAGAAAATACGTAAAGAGAATACATTTGATTGATTTTGTCACCAATGATTCTTGTTTGTGTCTAGTTATCAATCTCCTATATTTGTGTTGTTTGAATTTAGTTGTTCTTGATAACATTTTTTCTAGGGCTTATAAGTTTATTTTTTCAATTGATGATCGTGAAGTTATTCAAGTATATAAGTTGATTTTTACATTTTGAGGGTTCATAAAATCTTAATTCAAAATCTTAAAAATTTTGAAAAATACTTATTTACTTTACCTAAAGATACCTATTTTCTTTACCTATAATAAATTCAAGCCTCGTAAATATAACTGTTGATCATTTAAGTTATTGGTAAGAGAATTTGAACTTAAATTAAGGAGGAAAAAGTTAAAATTATCTTCTCGTTAAGTTAATTTAATTCTCGAAATATTGAATAAATTATCCTCCTTTTGGGTCAAGGTCTTCAAACATAATAAATAATATAATTAAAGATCTTTGATCATATAAATATTGCTAAAACGCAAGATAATGCGAATGTTTTTTTAAATAAAGCAGAACTCATCTTTAATTAACAATGATTTTTAAAGAAGAAGAAGAGAGAATACTAAAGAGAATGTAGTTATTTTTAGAATTGTATTGTATTATTCATCATCATGAGGTTACAAGATATAGAATATATATTTGATTACGACTATGTTAGCCTTAACTAACAGTTAGTTATTTATAACTAACTGATTAATTCTTACTTTAACAACTTGCTAACTAACTCTTTAACACTCCATTTTAAGTTAGGAAGCACAAAAATGTCTAAGGCTACTACATTGGAAAGTAGTAACTCATGTTGAATCCTATTAAGACCTTTGGTAAAAATGTCTGCTGGTCATTGCTGAGTGTGTATGTAGTTGATTTCAAAATCAATCCTTGTTATATTTTCTCTCTTACAAAGTGATAGTTTATCTCAATATGTTTGGTTCTTTCTGTAACACTCCCTAATCCTTTTCACCTACTCAAAGCAAATGCACAAAGAAAATAGAGAAAATGACTGAGAAAAATCACTGGAAGAAAAACTACGAGGACTATCTACGGCCCGTAGAGTGATCTATGGCTCGTAAATGAGGCCTTGTAGATACGTACCCAGGTGACTTGGTGAAAATTTTCCAAGTCTAAGGCTCATACACAAGATAACATACAGCTCGTGTTAAAGCCAAAGGGAACAATTGGGCGTTGGTAAACATGAATTTGAGAGAAATTTTTTTTCTATTACTCACAAGAATAGATTACAAAATAATTCTTAAACTCTCACTTTTCTAACACTTTTTCTTGGTGTTTTTGGTGTATAATAAATGGAAATTTGTACCTCTATTTATAGTGGATTTTACAGGTGTGAACAAAAAATTTATTTTCAAAAATGATGGATTGTGGTGACTTGTTTGGTGGCTGCAAAATCTTGACTAAGATATGGTCCAAGATGGTGGTTGGACTTATTCAATTCTCCCCCTCCAGCCATATCCGAAACAAGTCTCCTAGCTATATCTTTGCATAGCTCTAACTTCTCTTGAGTCACTACTTTCGTCAACATGTCAGCTGAATTCTACTTTGTATAGACCTTCACTAGTTCTAGCAGTTGTCAATCCATCACTTCGCGAATCCAAATGATACCAAATATCAATATGTTTTATACGAGAATGGTACATGGAGTTCTTGCTCAAATCCATAGCACTTTGACTATTACAATGTACCTTATATTCCTTTTGCTTGATTCTAAATTCTTGGAAATAACGCTTTAACCACTGTTGACACCCAATTTTGTCCGGCCTATAACCCATTTTAGACTGTCAAAAATAGATGCTTTACTTATATTCAATTTAATTTGAATTTTTGTGTATTTCTAACATTTCTTATTATTATATTATTTTGTTTTTGATGTTATATATTTTTCTTTCACATGTCAATTGATCTGATTTAATTCCTCGTGTATTTTAAAATTCAACCCCAAATATTTTTCAACCCCACGTGTCTCCCACCTAACTCCTACCTATATTCTTTAGAATAAGAAAAACACCCCCAATTAATTTCATTTTTTCATTTCTCCTCCTCCTTCAAACCCTAGCCACCCCTCTCCCTCTTTTACCCTTCCAATAACCTCCAACACCAACAAACCACCATCTCCGTCGCCCCACAACCAGGCCACTATTGTGGCATATGTGACATACTTCTCCTCCAAACTCTACCTTCAGCCACGAAACCACCCAAAAACACATGATTTCTGACCATAAATCAGCATCAAAATCACCTCCAAAGCGTCTTCTTCATCTTCTGCTTTGTTCCCTCCGTTTGTGCTTGAAAATGTTGGATTCACACAGAGGTACTGTCAAAGACTTGTTGGGGCAAATCCATTTCTAATGATTTGTTGATTTTTGTATTTCTAATGATTTGTTAATTGTTGTGTTAAAAGATTTGTACTCTATGATGCTTGTTTAATGGGTTTGCATTGTTTGTATAGATTAAATTCTATTTGTGGCAGAGAAAAAAAGAAAGAAAGAAAGAGAGAATCAGTTTTTGGTATTGTTTAAAATTTGCTAAAGGGAGAGACTTTGCTGTAATCTTGAGA
>JAOTQJ010000099.1:15964153-15984273 GCA_025642045.1 Solanum sejunctum | reverse complement strand
AATATTTTATGATTGACTTGAGACACACGTATACTAGACTAGTTATACAATATAAGTTTCCCTTTATACACTATATTGTATTGAGATTTGATATTCATCAGTAACTACTTTGGATGAGTTCAACTTCGCTTATTTATAGGTATAGTTTAGATATATTTTATATCTTTAATTTAATTTAAGTACTTTTGCACAAATCAAGGTAGAGTCAATATTTTTATCAAGGGTGTTCATACTTTTAGAATATGGATGAGTGATTTTTGTATAAAGGGTGTTCAACAATTAATATATATCAAAATATCTATGTTTAACCTATATATTTGAAAAAAATTTCGACGAAAGGTATTTATCTGACCATCCTTAAATGAATGTAGCTTTGCCCCCGAGGCAAATGTTACTAGTTCATTTAATTTCATGTATTTGTGTTATCTTTAGAGATGTGTTTTGCCCCTTTTATCTCATAATTGAGGCCTATAGGCTATGATAACGTACAGGTGATAATGTATGAGGCTGTATATAGAAAGAAAATACAAATAGAGCGGAGCCAACTTGGATCTAGGAGTTCGTTCGAATTTTGTTTTTGATGAATTATAAATTTGTAGTTAATAACATTTTTTTATTATTTGTGTAATTATAAATTATCTTATTAAGATTAAAAAATTAATGAAAAATTATATTAATTATAAAAAAATAATATTTTTATGACGGACTAAAGAAATTATTGGACATATAAATTGGGACTGAAATATTAGATCTTACCTTGAAAAGTAACTGACATATCCCTAAAGATATCCACATAAAGCATGCATTTTGAGCGAATGGCAAAAGGAAGACGATACTGAATTTTCAAACAAAAAGCATAGTGTGTTTGTTATGAAACAGAATATTTTCTTTATGGAAAATCTTTTTCTAGAGAATGTTTGAAGTATATATTAATTTTTTAAATTTATTTTTTAATATATCGTAAATAAATAAAAAAACATATTATCTCAAAAGTATAATCTAGCTAAGTGTTGTAAGGTTGAGACAGGGTTGGAAGTGGGACCTCTGAGGTGGGTATCGAAGTTGGATGCTGAAGAGTATATAAGAAACATAAATATTATTTATAATTTTTTTTTTAAAAAAATGCAATAATAAAATTATTTTTCTCATGTTTCAATAGTTTATTTTTTAAAAAAGATATTTTTTAAATTTTTTTTTGTTCAATTAGGATGTATATGAGCTCAAATGAAGTGAAAGAACTAAAAGGAAGCTTGATCTACAGGGAAAGGAAGCCGACAACGAGAATTTCATTTGCCAGAAAAGAGTAGTAAGCATAATTTTAATAGTCCTGTCCACAAGCAAATTAATGTTCGGCAACGAAAAATTATCTTTGGGAACATGCTTTATTGAGAAAAATAGATGCATAAGCGAACATGTGTCACGCCCCGGAAGGGTATCCTAGACGTAATCGGTACTCAGAGACTATTGCTAGTCCCCAAACGAATCACTTGGCCTCATCACATTCATTCATTCATACATTCTACAAATCAGCGGAAGACAGAAGAGAATAAATGGACACATCATTATCTAGTCTCAAAATAATATTAAGAAAAAGCTAGTAGAAGAACTAGCTCACAGTCTTACATCAACGTTCGACTCTAGTCTGTGAAGCCTTTGTCACTAATAAGTGGTATCAATGACAGCCCCATGGCTACCTCAATCAAGATAAATGCTAAGCAACTCTAACTCTAAAGTAAGATGAAAGTAGCATAAGAATCCTCTGAAGTAAATGAGGCTCATCAATCCGCTGAACGTCCAAAGATCCTCAATGAAACACCTGTTGATGATCTCTATCTCATATATCTGCATCATAAAATGATGCAGCGTCAGAGTGGCGTTAGTAGGTGGAATGTACGGTATGTAGATGGGCTAAAAGTAAGTGAAATAACAAAATAACATGGAACAACATTAGCTCATCAGGTATTCATTTTATCTAAGAACAAGGAATAGGTACTATCACATTAACATCTATCAAGACTCATACCATTATATCAATATCTGAGTACTATCAAGAGAAATCTATATGGAACTTTCTCGAACCTACACCCATCACCTATGAGCCGATGATCGCACAACAAACCGATAATGTTGCACCCAATACCTTGTCAGGATACAAGGCGTACACTATTGGATCCAAAATAGAAATAATATTAAGTCCTCTTTTGGGACTGAGAAAACATCCGTTGCTCATGATCAAGCTCACCTACGCTGGCCATGTAGTTATGAGTGCGAGTGGAACTTACTCTTACCCGTTTCAATACTCGATACTTCTCCCATAGATCAACATGCTCATAAACGTTAACATTCATCCTTTGTCCTCAGTTAGTCTCCTTCAGACTTGGATATCAATTCGTTATTCATTCATTAACTCGAGGAATTAGGAAATAATCCCTTAAGATTACGTTCAACCTCTTTGGGGTTCTCAATTCATTATCATCAACCTTCAATTCATTTAATTCAGGACTCAGATCACAACCAACAAATACAATTATGTGATCAATGCTCTAGACAACAACCCCTACGTTCATTCTTGAACTCATTAGCAAAATAATCATATAGGTTTATAAAATCATACAACTCATTTGTTTAAACCATGTAAATAAGTAATTCAGTTATGATATTCATCACATTCAAGAAAATATATATAAAGCTCAATCCCTATCTTCTTTCATGTATGCAATTAACATATAGGGCTTATACAATATCTCATGAAAAATATTCAATTCAAGAAAATAAGTTTATGATGATCCTCAACATATGAAAATATATATATATATATATATATAATAAATATAATTTCTCAAGAAAATAATCAAGAATCATGCCTGTAAACTCAAGAACTTTCAACTCACATTTAAGATCATCTATGGGGCACATGGGAGAACAATCTCATGCTTTGGTTAGTCTTACATAGGTAAACGATCAATTTTGCACGAATCTGACTTGAAATCTTCAACTCCTCGCTCTTCTTTCTTCTCTCTTAGCTCTAGGTCTTTTTAGAGACTTAGAATGGCTTAAAAATAAATTTTAAACCTTTTTTATGCTTAGAACAACCTATTTTGATCATATATTAAGTCTAGAAGGGGTTTGAAAAGGTCTAGGATGCCCCTCACAAAATTTAAAAAAAGTCAATTTCGGGATGCGGGGTCCGCGACACGAACCGTGTATTTTTTCTATATTTTCGCTGAAAACTCTCTAAATGAGCTTTCTAGTCAAACTAAAGTGCTGGTTCGTGATGGGGGCGCGTCGCGGTCCCGTCGCGCACCCTCACTACTTTGCGTTTAACTACGAAAAATTATTTTCCGACTCGATTGCTCTAAAATCGGGTCGAGATCACTTTTCCACCCAAATTTTTTGCACTGATCGCAAATTCGATCTCGAATTTCCCATCGGAGCTTTGGAAAACACATTATGTACATAATTACTTTCTAGGGGTATTTTGGTAATTTCATGAGATGTTATAAAATGTCCATCCCTCTTGAGCATGGGGACAATGTTCGAAATCCAATCAGAATAATCTACTATCGTAACGAAATCAGTATAATAGTAACAACACAGCTGAAGAGAGGATAATGTAGACAAGAATCAACCTCTTCCCGGTGAGGTTTTGGTGTATCGCAAAGTCCAAAAAGCAGCTTCTAAGTGAGATGATCTCGGCTTGCATATAAAACGCACCCTAGCTAGATATGACAGAGTTTGAGTTCTATGTGTCTTTAGTTAAACATGCGTTGATAGTAACTCTAACGAAGTCGAAGTTATATACTACAGTATATTATTAGTGTTAACACTTTTTTTATTCTATTTGATAAAACTTTCCAAAAATATGAAATTTTTAATTTTGAAACTAATAATGTATATAACTTAAACTCATAATGGCATAATAGCCCCCCCCCCCCCCCCCCAACAACAACAACAACAAAAAAAAATACTTGCGTTATATATTATGATAATCAATTTAATATTTTTCTCTATTTTTTTTTTTGGTTATCGATTATGTTTTTTGTGAATTAATTTGATTAATTTTTAAAGTAAATTAGATCATATTAGTTTTATTTTTTTAAAATAAAATTTTACATATTCAGAAATTATAGAAGAAGCACTATAGAATATAATTTTTTATATCAATATGATAAAAATACATATCTTAAAATATTATTCAAAGTTTATATTATTTAATTCTAAAAAAGATTATAACAACAAAAAGGAAGTGGGAGAGGTATCTAACGACTTAGGAGTCATTTGGTATGAGATATAACATATAATAGTCTCATAATAAAAAATATAATATTTTATTCATACTTGATTAAAAGTATTAGATAGTTTTTGAATTATTTATCCCATCATTTTTATTTTAGTATAACTTATTTTAAAATACCTTATACTAAAATTAATTATTTAGAATAACATATCACCGATCAAACAAGCATAACGTGTTAACTTATGCCATCAATATTACTTAAATAGAGCAAGTGCCTATTTTAGGAATTGAAGCTACAAAGAGAGAAAAATATCTTATGTTGAATGGATATCCCTGAGAATGACCAGCACTATGAGAGAGTGACAACATGGAGACAATGAAGGGTCACGATTGGATTGGATTGATTTTTTAAAAAAATAATTAATTGATAATGTTAACAAGATTGACATTGAGAAAAATTTTTATTGCAATATTCTAAAAGGTATAAAATAGATTATTTTTCTAAATTTCCTTTTAATAAAAAAATAATATAACTAAATAAACATATAATATGTACATATATTCAAAGTTTAATTTAGATTGATTATTGGTTAAAATCATAATCAAATCAATTTAGTCGACTTTTAAATTTCTAAAATCAAATCAAACGAAATAAAAAAAATAATTGATCTGGTTATTGTCGATTTGATTTTTTTATTATTTTTCGATTTGAACGTAATACATTTGTTGAGGGCATACACATCTCGATAGACATAAACACCTAATACATGAATAATCCATAAAAGACTACTGTGAATTTAATTAAGCAATAATACTAGAGTTATTATTATATGAACAAAGTGATTTAGTTAAGTAATACTAAAGTTATTATACACTAATGAAGTGATTTAGTTGAATAATACTAAAGTCATTATACACCAAAGATCAAATCTTCATAAAAAAAATCCAAGCTCAACAATCAAATAACTACCCGGGGAAGGTGGTACAAAAAAAAAATCATATTCTGAAACACTGACAAACGAATTTTCAAATATAAATAATAAAGTTAAAGATTTTAATTAATTACAATATAAAAAGATATTTATATATTATTTATGAATACTATATAAATAATTATAAAATTTTTATATATAATTATTTGGTTCGGTTTGATTATTTTTGCGGATTTTTTTAGTAAAATCAAAACCAAATCAAATAATATCGAGTTTCAAAATTTAAAAACCAAACCTAACCAAATCAAATCAAATATCAAAATTTTTAATCGATTTAGTTCGGATTACGGTTCGATATGGTTGTTTAATCATAACCATGAACACTCCTAATAATATGTATTTACATTATACAACCATGTTTTGAAAAAATTATAATTTATAGTTATAGTTAAAGTTTTGTTGCTAATTTCTATCTCTTCTCTACCCCTCTTTCTCTACAATTTCTTGCAGATATACAATTACAAATGTATACCAATTGCATATATATAATCATTTTGACAGATATACATAGTCAATTCGACATATATACATATACAATTTGTCTCTCTCTACTCTCGCTCACCTCTCTCCTCTCTCTCTCGATCCTGTTCGCCTCTCTCATCCTTCTCCCAATCTCGCTTGCCAGATATACAATATATATGTATATTAATTGCACATATATAATTATTTGACAGATATATACATACAGTTTGACAAATATGCATATACAATTCGCATCTCTCCTTCATCTCTCGATCTCGCTCGCCTTTCGCCTCTTTTCCAAGTTTATATTATGTGATTATGTAAAATATATCTATTTAACCATATTAAATTTCAAGTCTACGCCATTTATAAAAATTCTTCAATTTCAATTACTTGCTAAATTTGCAATTGCAAAATATATTAACGACACTATAGACAATTATATCTATCATATATATTTATGCTAGTTACGAAGATCCTGCAATTCATGAACCCAATAGTCATTTATAAATTTATTTTTTAATGATATGATTAAATATTATTAAATTTTCTCGTTAAGTGTAAAACTAATATCCAATAAATATTATTAGTATTGATTAAATATTAAATTCAATGATTAAGTGATATATATATATATTTGTAGTACTTTCTTTTTGACATAAATATAATCATGGAAAAATATTAAAAATATTTATTTAATTTTATTTATCCAGTTTCAAGAGAATTTTGTTTTGTCCTAATTTCAGTATTTACTTAACTTAAAATAACTGATCAGGGTGATATAACAAAATTATTGTTGAAGCAACTGAGAAAATTATTTGTTAGGAATAATATTATAAAATTATAATTAAAATAAACAACTACTTTAAAAAGATTAAATAAAAAATCTATAAAATATTTTTATGGATCCTATATAATATATAAGAAAAAAACAACTTAAATAAATATTAACAGAGAGTTACCTGCTTGCCGCCTAATTGCCACTTATATAATAAGAAAACACTAGTGTTAGTTCGTGATCATTTTAATGTTTTTATTTATAATTTTATTCAAGTCAAGTCCTATATGCTTTTAACATTTATCATGAAAAGAAAATAATGCCAAAGCCACTAGAGTTTTGTTTAATGCTTGAAATTTACGCATACAATACAATGCACGGTTGGTTAATTTTTTATTTTTTTTAAAAAAATACAACATCAAGATCATCTAAGGCCAAATTTGATACATTAAAAATGATTATCTAGAAAAGTTTTTTTAATGTGAAAGAAATACTTAATTCATCTACAATCATTTAAAATTATTCATGTATTTTACATGAATAATTCAATTCTTATTTGTATTTAGTAAACATTCTTACTAATCAACTAGCAAATGACATGGCATAATAGCTAATAAAAAAAAGATATATCGTATTAAGCCCATAATAATAATTTAAAAATAAAAAAGAATTATATTTTTGGCAAAAAGGAAAGAGAAACCCCACTCTTTTTTTTCTTTTTTGCCAAAATCCTCCTCCGCCGATCCCACACACACTCCGATAATCATCTTCCATCCATCTTTTTTTCTCCCATTTCAAAAATCTTCCGTCCATCAATTTTTTTTTTTTCACTTGTCCACCTACTTCACCCATTTATTCTAATATCTACCAACATCGCAGATTTTATTTTTCCCAATTTCACTTTCTTCCTTAAACATCAATTCAAATTATTGATTTTTTTCTTGTTGTGTCGTATTTTTAAGGTCTGAATTATTTAACAACTTTATAAAAAATAATTTTAGATTTTTATTAGTCTTGCCAGGAAAAAGCAAATGTATTGATTATTAAGGTCTTTCGGACGATTGAGGTCTCTTTCGACGATGATGATTGAAATATGTCCATGTGTGGCCCCTATTAATTTTTAATCTGATAATATCAATAGATACACATCATAGGATATACATATATCACGATTACTTGATATTTCATTATGTCATTATACTTTTTTTGTATTCCATTTCATTTTATTTAACTATATCAATGTGGATATTTGTATGAAGTATAATTTGATAGTTAACTCTATACTTGTAAATTGTTGAAACCGGTATATTGATATATTGTGGACTTGAATTGCGGATCTGTATATTATGTATAATGATTTTTCTGAATGCAAGTTGTAGTTATAGAAGTTCGATTGATGTGGAAGGAGTACATATGTTCCTTATTCTCTACCTGTGTTTAGATCTTCTTGTTGGGTATCATATTGTTAGATACTCACCCTTATTTTCACATTTGTGTGTAGGTTGTGAGCCTGGTTCCGATTGACGCTTCATTCTTGTTTTGGATCAAGTTTTGAAATAGCCTGAGAGGTACCAGCTTGTCCATTTTAGTAGACTCTTCATACTTCTACTTACTTACTCATTTTATCCTATTTGAGAAAAAAAAACAATTGAGATATTTATATTTTTTTTTCATCTTTAGTTGTAGTAGAGGCTTGTATATGTGACACCAGCCTTAAGTTGGTTTTTAAATTGTAGATCCTTTCCCTTGATATTTATCCTTACATATTTAGACTATTTTTTCTACTATACCTTCTATATTATTTTGTTATATCTTTATACTTCAATCGAGGTGATACACTATTCTTGTCTTGTGTATGAGTTGATCAGGATGAGACATTAATGTTTTGTCATCTCATACACTTCTTATACGTTAATCGAGCTGATACAATATTCTTGTCTTGTGTATGAGTAACATGCTCATGTCCTAGACCCATGTACCTCATGTTGATTAATCTAATTCATATTGAATTTCAAGGATGAGAAATGGTAACTTCATTTAGTGATTCTGATTTTATCCGACATATCTAAAAAAATTCATCTATGTTGAACGTGATGTGACTTGAATTTTGTAATATGTATAGTTTCCTGAACTCGTGATAACCTTAAAAGATAAGAAAGCTCATATTACGTTATGAATGTTATCAGATCATATTTCTTGAATGAATCATGCTTATGATCTTTCATTCTAAGCCTTTTCAATTATCCTTCTTTCCAATCTTGTCAGCAATGTTAATATTAGTAGATTAGTTATCAAAACAAAGTAAAATTCTAAATCTTGTTGATTTTATTCAACCTTGTATTCTTCTTTCTTTATGTGTTGTGGAGTAATGAAAATTCGTAAATGAATAATTTATCAATGAAATAATGTAATAAAAGTGATAGGGTAATAAAATGGCTATATGATAGAATGTGATAACTTGTCTCATGATTTGGTATATGAATAATGAAGTTGCTTTGAGTATTGTGAAATGTTGATTGATGATATTGATCCATATTTTGAGATGATTGATTTATTATGTGATCCTCGTTGATGAGAATTGTGAATTAATAATATTGACTCAAGTTTTGAGTAATAACAAATGTGAATGATTGAAGTAATTATTTAGACTTTATAAATGCGATATTGATATAAGTATTCTATAATCTTGATATAGTGATGAAATTATTGAAGAATACTAGTGAAAACATTGATTTCTTGATGAGTAATCTTAAAAAATGATGATAAAGTGGGGGATCCAAAGAAAAGAAGCAAGACGATTATTGAAAGAAAAGAAGCAAGACGACTATTTCAACTCCCCTCCTTAGATCAACATTACTTATTGAGAATTTGAGAAACAATGTGATATTATTATTGATAACTCCACTAATAATGATTCTATTATTGAAAGAATGATGTGGTTGATTGATTTGATCATTGAATATATGAATCATGTGGACTTTTTGCATACTCTCATGCCCATTTGAAAGTGATTATTGTGTCGAAATAAAACATCGATTGAGTCTCACTATTAATGAAAAATCGATGAAATGATTGCGACTAGATTGAGTATGATACTCAGAATGAGAGTTGAGGTCTTTATCGATTGGTGATAATTGTCGAGGTTTCTTTCGAAATGTATAATGATGACGGAGGTTTCTTCCGACAAGTGCAATGATGGTCGAGATTTCTTCTGGCAAGTGTATTGATTGTCGAGGTCTTTTGTCGCGGTCGAGATCTTTTCTGGTTATGATGATCGTAACATGGTTCATGTGTAGCTCCAATAGATTCTTATTTGATCATATCAACGTATGTATATCATATGTATCGTGATTACTTGGCGGTGCATTATTTTATTGCACTTTATTGTATTCTATTTCATTTCATTTCATTATATTAACTTGGATACTTGCATGGAGTGTGGTTTAATTTGATGGTTAACTTTATACTTGTTAATTCTTCAAATCGATCTATTGATATACTGTATAGTTGAATCGTGTATATATATATATATATATATTGTCTATGTTGATTTTTCCAAGTACAAGTTGTAATTATGAAAGTTTGATTGATATAGAAAGAGTACCGGCGTTTCTTACTCTTTACCTACATTTAGATCTTCTTGTTAAATACCATATTGTTTGGTGTTACCCCTTGTTTCTACACTTGTGTATAGTTTATGAGTTTGATTCTAGTTTGACACTTGAGTTTTTTAGGACCAAGCTTTAATATAGTCTCAGAAATAGCAATTTGTCCATTTCAGCAAGCTCTTCAGACTTCTACTTATTATTTTTGTTGTACTTGAGAATTAAAGATAATTAAAACTTGTATATTTTTCCTTCATCTTCAATTATAGTAGAAGCTTATACATGTGACACTAAGCTTCAATTAATTAAAACAAAGCATTGCAATGATCCCACGCAATGTGATTTCTGTCCAGCACTCTAAATGTCAAAGTAAAAAAATTCAACCAAACACCGTTAAATGACAGAAGTAACTATGACTCTCTTAAGAGAGCCAAATCCTTATAAATTTAGACTATTACTTTTGTTTTACCTTCTGCATTATTTTATTACATTCCATTTAGTCTGACTTGAAAAAATGAATTATGGCAAATACCATCACGCTTGATTTTTGGATCACGAGAACTTACGTTCTCAACTGTAAAAGAAAAAAACAATCTGCTTATTTTTTTGTAAAACATTTTCTATGGGTACTAAACACACCCTTAATTCAGTCGGTGTAGATTTTTTTCTTTAAAAGTGTTGGCGAGGCTTGTACATGCTAGTTGTTCAATAATGCAGAAATAATAGGTTGTTAAATTGGACTTTCATCTCTTTTATTGCATAATAATATTAATTCAACTGTTACACCATAACAATTAATTTTTATCTCACAGAAGAACTGCACCCAGACCTTACACTATTTGATATGTAATTAAGAAAATAAAAAAAATTGAAGCATGTGATCCTAAAATAAATTAGGTCTAATTCATGAATTAAAATATTCTTTAATCTAAAATATTAGATGTGAAAAGCTAAAATTAAAACACTTGTAAAAAAAGAGATTCTTTTTGAAAGAGGGAAGGTGATAAATTCCGCACACAACCCTATTTAATGAAATCTTACTAGGTACTTATCTTATTGTAGTAATATAGTTAAAATAAATAATTATTCTTAATAAATGATTTTTTAAAGAGATCTTACCGTGCAACACGGTAGAAATTAATCGTGCCCATGGAGATGTCACAATTTTATTTCACATATTTACCATGTAAATGCACCGCGGAGAATGTGATTTCTCCCGAATTTGAACATGAAGTGTAAAAGGAAGGGCTCCATTTAAGCACTCCTGCTAAATGGAGCACAAATTCAAAATAGTCGTACTATAAAAAAACAAATTAAAAAAATCCATGGAGAAAAAGGTTTTCAGAAACCAGATGTCGCTTAAAATATCTTTTTTCCCTGCAAATCCCCTTTTGGATCTATTTGGGAAAAAATAGCAATGTTAAAATTGCAGCCCACGTGAGCTGTTTTAGCTCTATTTTTGCAACATGATACAAAGATCTGGTTTCTTTTTAACTTATTCGGTGGGCTGATTAATTAGTAAAATCTTCAACACGAATCAGTTTCAGAGATCAAATTTTCACATTTTTAAACAGTTATTTGAATAGTGGTTAACATGTCCACATTCATACAAACAAATAAGAGAAATTAACAACAATAAAACAAAACCAATTTGTTAATTTCACTTGACATTTTTAGCAACAACAAAACATAAAGAGAAATAAGGACTAAAATCTACCTGAATCTTAGCACAAAAAAGTAATTAAAAAATCTACATTAAAATTTAAATCTAAAGCCACACAATTGAAGAAGACTTGAAACTAGACATCCAGATCTATTTGAGTTTAAGGTAATTCAAACATTTCCATTCGAGAATTAGATAGCAGAGAAGCAGTTGTACCTACCTGTAGTTTCTCCGGTACAACTTCCGACGACTTTAGAAACCCTTCTATCACGCCCAATAACTATTCGATTGATCGTCGCTGCAGTACAAAGACACTCTTTCAAATCGTAGTGTCGGTCGGATTCCGATGAAGAGGTGACAGATTTGACTAGCTCACAGCATAGATCTTCGGAATCTACCCGAGATTCTTCCACCGGAAAACATGCAGAAGCGAGATGCATGAGTTCCGATGGTAAACAGTTCAAAACTTTTTTCGCCGGAGCTTTCTCAGCTGCCGCTTGTAGACTGAACAAAAGAAGGATAACTGAAAGTAAAAACGGTACAAAAAGTGGGAGTTTTGGGGAAGCCATATTTGTTCTACAAGTTGAAAGAGAGTAAACTCAGCTGACCTAGCAGTCCTTCAGCTCAATGAAAGTTGAAAAATGAGGAAGAAGAGATGTGAAAGAAAAAGGTGGAGGAGTGCTGAGGGGGTGGGATAAAGAAAACAATTATCAGTTTTAGTCCTTCATGTATAGATGTATTCACTTTAGTCTCCTCAATTTAATGTAATGCACATTTGACCTAAAATGTATGCATTAGAACTTTTGTAATGGAGCAACAAAATTATGGGAGATATAAAAAACATTTTCGATTTTATTTAGATATTTAAATTATAATTTATTTAGTTAAATATTTAAATAATCAATTTGATAAATTATAGAATTTAAATATTTAAATAAAATTTTAATAATAAATTTTAAAAGTTATGAGTGCATTTTAAATTTCTTCATTAGTATTTTTCTGAACGTGAATATTTTTTTTATATTATTTAAATTACAAAATAAATTCATAATTATCATAGTGAAGTAATGAATCGAGATTGTGATGACAATTTAGAAGTGAATAAAATAATTGAAACGGAAAAAAAAGGCTGATATGCCACTAATATTATTATTAAAGTTGGTTATATTTTTTAATAATAAAAGTGATTTAGATAAATTTGTACTATTTATATCAAAATTAGCTTACTTATACTTTTATCGTTATAAAAGTTCACAAGTTATATGGGGTACTATTTTTTTATCTAATTTAAATTTTAAAAGACTCATACAGAATATATATACGTCCCCTTTTTACACAATTTTTTTGACTTTTTTTTATTATTTGAGTTTTTTATTTCAATTTTTTTCCTTTCACTCTTCAAGTAGTAAAAATATAAGAAACTAAAAAGTGTATATAAAAAAAATAATGAAATTTTGTAAATTAACATTTTTTAGATATATTGTTTATACATTATATCTGTCAAAAAATTGGGGCATATACGACTAAATTTTATAAGAATGTTACTAAACAAAATTTGATTACTTAAAGAAATTAATATCAGCCTTTGTATCAAAGAAGAAGAAAAAAAACACATGTGAGAAGAATCAACAATATACTTTTAAATATTTTTTTAAAAATAAGAAAATTAACTTTTTTACTCTCATTAAGAAATATATGTGAGTGTGTATGAGCTATTTGTGCAACAATAACGTATATATGAGCCACCTGTATTATGTATGATATTATAATTATTCAGTATAAATAAAAATTATAATTAATTTTTTCTGTTAATTAGTTTTTTTTAAATGTATATAAAAGATTAAAATGAATACTTTGAGATGAAGGAATATCTATATTATATTATCTAGTTATGCTTGACTTGATATTGTTTGCATCTCGCACAACTTGTCCCCTAATTAATACTTATCGTGCTGTCATGTTTACATGATTGAATTTTCTTGACAACTTTTAGTTTACTCACGTTGAGTAAGGATAATTGATACTAAGTTATACATTACATTGCAGCACAAGGCTGAATAGGCTATGAGGGATCTGGCTCTAGCCTTGTGATTGGGGCTGCAGAGTCCAATAAAAGAGGCTTTCGAAAGAAAGCTTTAAATTATTTTTTTTTGGAAATAGGGTAAATATTACGTAATAAATATATAACAATCATTTAAATAAAGTGTAAATGGATAGACTAAGGGTGTAATAAGAATTTGAATAAAATATAGGGAGGATATTAAAGAAAATTATCACATGAATTTGTGTCTAATTGGTATGTATAGGTGATTGTGTCTCTTGAAGTGTTATCTTTAGTCAGTTTTGACTCAATTCATTTTGACCACTCAAACAGTATTCCTTCAAAAGCTCATGAAAAATTAATTACAAGATAAAAAGAAAATTACACCTGACAAAAAAAACTCCGTTAAAAGTAAAGAAAAAGTTATTAGCGAAATATTTTTAGTCAATTTGTTCAATTTAATGAAATGTTACTTAGATAAGATAGTGTAAGTATGTAATAAAATTTTGAATAAAATATAGAGATAATGTTAATGAAAAATTATTATGTGAATCTGTGTCTTATTTTGTATATATTGGTGATCTCTGGCACTTTCGTAACTTTTCGTTTAGCCGAGTTTGGCCTAACTAATTTTGAGAACTCAAGATGCGTTCTTTGAAATGCTCGTAATCGTCCAAAAGAAAATTGATTAGTGGTAGAATCATGGGAACAAGATTGGAATCTCTGAAGAAGACATTGGGTAAACCCATTTTCTCTAGCCTTCACGAGGAAGCCTATTGTTTGTTAGTTGGACAGGCTGATTGGTGTATTATTGAGGTACGTGTAAGTTGATCAGAACAACACCCACAAAAAAAATAAAAATATAAAATAAAAAAAGATGGTGCCTCTGAGAATGTTCATAACTCTATTAAGTAAAGCTAAAGGCTCTATACTTTTGAAAATTTGAACAGCGTCACTGACAACAAGTGCAATAAGCACTGGACCCCAGAAATAGTATGGAACTCTAAAATAAGAAGATTACCCCTCGTTGCTAGCTATAATGGTTGAGACAACCAAAGGTATCCAACTCTTCCTTCAAAAAAACATGACGGAATATCATGGCAACCTTTGTCGACAATTCAAATCCTAGCCTATCAATAGCTTCAAGCTTTTTCTCAGATAACTTTGATTAAAATCTAATTAATCTTCTTTTTAGTACCATAAGAGGAATCATACAAAGGACTATGTCTGCCTGGACCTCAACTCCTTCATTTTCGTACTTTATTGCTTGTCTTTTCATACAATATTAAAACTCTTTTACATAGTACTTTGATCATACCCCAATTTTCACCAAAAAGAAGACAATGGTCACCACCCATTTTGTAAGGATCATCTTGATCCAATAGACAGTAGAAAGTTCTTAGAGGCATCCACCATTTGTATATTCCAAATTTGCAAAATGTCAATTCAAAAGTTATTTTTCCTATTTAGTTTTAGCCCTAGAATATAATTTTCTAAGTATATCCAAAATGGAGACTAACGAGATATTATCAGCAATTCACTCACTATTTTTCTCAACTCGAGGACTTTGTCTAGTAACTTGTTGAAGATGAGTTCAACTCTACAATCAAGAACTCTATCAATAGGAGTTCCGTCAGATTTGTATAATGGACACTTATCTCTAGCTTTATGAAGTCGAACGAAAAGTTGTCTAACCAAAACTCCCAAAAGATTTATATAGATACCAGTTATAACACTACCACCAAGATCCATAGCTGCAAACTTGTCCTTCCCTCCCATTTTCTGAGTATAAACTTTTCCTTCAGGTCGATTCCTACCTTCAGGAATAGTTAAATCGAATCCAAATGACATCCGTTGCCTTGCTGTATCCAAACCAACAAGTCCAGCACCAATAATAATTACGAACCCTTCACTGGGTTCCTTAGAAAAGTTAGATACAAACGAGGATGAAATCCCAAAATTTATATACTCGTTAGTCCAAAGAAACTCATGTGCTATGGTCACTAAATGCTCATATCAACACTTACAGTTTCCCTTATGCTTTCTTCGGACAACTAAATGTGCACATTTTCTCTCCATTTTGCAAGAATATAGTTTCTCAAAACTATGTAATCATTTTGCTCGTTTTTAAAAGTTATGAGTGAATTAGATGGGAACGAGCAAAATGATTACATAGTTGTGACAAATCATATTCTTGTAAAATGGAAGGGGAATGTGCACATTTCATTATCCAAAGCAAGGATAAGGGAAACTGTTAGTGTTGAATATGAGCATTTGATGACTATAGTATATGAGTTTCTTTTGACTAATGGGTATATAAATTTTAGAGTTTCACCCTCGTTTGTATCTAAATTTTCTGAGGAATCTAGTGAAGGGTCTATAATTATTATTGGTACTGGAATTTCTGGTTTGGCTGTAACAAGACAACTAATGTCATTTGGATTTAAGATAACTATTCTTGAAGGTAGGAACCGACTAGGAGGAAGAGTTTATATTAAGAAAATGGGAGGGATGGACAAGGTTGAGATTGTGGATCTTGGTGGCAATATTATATTAGGTATATCCATGTGAATCCTTTGGGAGATTTTGGCTAAATAACTTTTCATTTCGCTTCATAAAATTTAGAGAAGTGTTCAGTATACAAACCTGACGGAGCTCCTGTTGATGTAGTTCTTGTTTCTAGAATTGAACTCATCTTCAATAAGCTACTAGACAAAGTCACTTAGTTGGGGAAAATAGTAAGTGAATTAGCTAATAATATCTTGTTAGGCTTCGTTTTGAATATACTTAGACAATTATATTTTGTGGCTAAAACTAAAGAGGAAAAATCAGCTTTAAAATTGAAATTTTGCAAATTTAGAATATGCAAATGCTGGATGCCTCTCAGAACTCTCTATTGCCTATTGGGATCAAGACGATCTTTACAACATGGGTGGTGACCATTATCTTCTTTCTGGTAGAAATTGGGGTATGATTAAAGCACTATGTAAAAGAGTTCCGATATTGTATGGAAAGATGATTCAAACAATAAAGTACGAAAATAAAGGAGTTGAGGTCATAGCTAGGGACCAACTTTTTCGGGCAAACATAGTCCTCTGTATGGTTCCTCTTGTGGTACTAAAAAAAAATATCAATTAGATTTGAATCAGAGTTACCTGAGAAGAAGTTTGAAGCTATTGATAGGCTAGGATTTGGGTTGTTGAATAAGGTTTCTATGATATTCCCTCATGTGTTTTAGGGGAAAAACTTGGATAACTTCAATTTCCTCAACCATTATAGCCAGAAACGAGGGGTAGTTCTTCTTATTTTATAGTTACCATACTGTTTGTGGGGATTCAGTGCTTATTGCACTTGTTGCCAGTGATGCTGCTCAAGTTTTCGAAAGCACAATACCATCGACTTTACTTAATCGAGTTATGAACATTCTCAAAGGTATCATCCATCTTTATTTTTATATCTTTATTTTTTTCTATAGATGTTGTCCATGTCAACTTATACACACCTCAACTAATCCATTCATCAGCCTATCCAACTAACAAACAATAGGCTTCCTATGAAATCCTGCTCATGAAAGTTGGAGAGAATGGATTTACACCATGCCTTCTAGTAGGAATTCCAACCTTATTCTCATGATTTAACCACTAATAGGTTTTCTTAGGAAATATCATCCATCTTTATACTAGACTAAATGAATTTTATTTGTTTATGAGGAACATGAAATTTGGTTTTGATTTTCATCTGGATACTTTAACAGGGATATAGAGTCAAAGGGAATAAGCATGCCCGATCCTATATAATCCATATATACAAGATGGGGAAGTTATTCCTTTTGTTTGGGTCGTATTCACATGATCGTGTTCCGTCTTTTAGCAGTGATTATGACATACTTGCAGAAAATCCTAGAAGTCCGTTGGTTTTTGCTGAAGAGGCTATAATTGGACAACATCCAACCACAATCATGGAGCTTACTTGAGTAGCTTAAGAGATGTTTTTTGATCATTAAAATTTAGCTTCCAGATATCTCCTTGTTAGCTATCTTTTTTATTAAAAAGTAATATTACAAACAACAGTAACATCTGAAATCTCCTACCACTTTTTGTGATCCACAAGTGATCGAGGAACGTGGATCGTTATACCCTATCGAAGTAGACCCGATAGTGGCCATTGAAATCTCCTTGTATGAATAACTTCTCAATGCGCAAAATATCTTGCACCACCTCATTTATTTCCTACCAAAAATGCTTCTGTCATTCTCATTCAAGCCCACTTTTAAAACATAAGCACTAATAGTGTCCTCCAGAATGCTTCTTGTCCTTCTCGACCCAACCAACTTTCAAAACGTAAGCACTAATAATATTCAAACTGGATTATCCAATACCTAGCTTAATTATCATCATTCTATCATTCACCCTCCTAACCTTAACTATAGCTCCCTAAGCGCACTATCTACTAAGATGTATACTTCATTCCTATTCCTCACACCTTTTGAGTACAACAACTTATACCCGTCCATGTCCTGTGCCTTATATCCTACCCATTTAATGTCTTGGATACAATCTATATTAATCCTCCTCTTCTTTAAAATCTTCACTAGCTCTATGGACTTTCCATCAAAGTTCTAATACCGAGATCCTACTCTTAGCCTAAACGCTCCCTTGATCCACTGATCGTCCCTAACCATTATTGTTATGCCCCTAGTCTACCATTAGACTGCAAAGCCACTAAAACAAATAGAAACTAATCAAGGTTTTACCCTAAAGCAAGCAAGAAGAAAAACCACTATGAAAGAACAAGCAAGAGTCTTGAGAATCAGAATCAAGAAGACAGGCTTCCCAACATAAGTAGGCAAAAATCTAAAGATGAGTATACTAATAAGCCAATATTGATAGAACTAAAGGCAAGTATGACTAAAAGACAAAGATAACAACAAAAACACAAATAATACAAAGAAAGATGAAACTTAAAGGTAAGAACATCTAAAATGAATGACAATATAGGAATCCAGGAAAAGACAACATGCAAAACTAAAAACTTAGGACAATAACCAAGAATCAAGCAAAATAAAATTAACTATAAGAATCCTCACGGTTCATGAAAGATATGTCAGAAAACTTAAAGAATTCATCCAAGATCACAAGTAAATCACTAGACATGAACATCAATATATAAGAAAGATTAGAATGCTAACCTTGTTCCATTGCAATAACTTGTTTGAAGAACTTGATCTTTTAAATCATGTATATTTAAAGATTCTGCGGTGCCCACAATCTTCAAACTTACACATATTTGACTATTATGGCGTAGTGCTGTGTAAGGCTCCTATTGTGGGAAGCACTCCCAACTAAGGATGTTTCTATACCTAGACTCGAACTCGAGACCTCTAGTTAAATAAGGAACAGCCCATCCATTGAACCACATCTTTTGACGGTGCTATTTTGTTCCTTGCTTGTATTTCACTTATAAATGTTGACGTGATTTCTTAGCATATTTTATTTTAAATTTTGTTGTCATTTTTAGCCTTTAATTGATTAGTTCTCTAACTGAGACTTTTAGGTAGAAAAATATTTTCTTTGTAATGATACTTCCATACATATTTATCAAAATAAAATTCGTATCATTTGTAAAAGTTTGTTTGATTAGAATTATATTTATTATATATTTTAACGAATTTATATAAATTAACATGGGACACACGTGCAACACACATGTTCAAAACTAGTTATCAAAATACATGATACTCGATCATAAAATACATGTATCAATTTATTAATTGATTACTATTTTTTTACTATAGCATATATAACCTTTGAAATAGTATTCCGATCTCTAGTTATCAACCTAGTACAAATGGGAAGCCAATAGTGATTATTTTTCAGAATTTATGTGTTTGGTCACTCTTTATATATATATATATATATTCTTGGGTATATTTTCAACGGCTAAAAAAAATATTTTTAATTTAAAAATACTTTGAAAGTGTGTCCTAATACAAATTGTCGCTCTTATATTGACAAATATATTTTTCGAAAATACTTCCGACAAAAAAATACTTTTAAAAACTTTTAAATTTTAAATATTTGATTAGACATATCATTAACTTGTGTCTCATAAAATGAGTACGTGTTACAATAGGTTAAACTATATTGATATTCAAAACTTATGAATGAGGCATAGTACTTTTTTTAGGCATATCAAAGCATTTTCAATCTTTCGTAGCAATAGATCATGAAAGTCTTTGCATTCATCTTTAGCTGAATAAATATCTGCTTATTTGTCAACCCAAAAAAATAGTATCAAACTTTAATAATTGATAGTTTAATAAAGATTGTTATGCCAAAAAAT